>JZKD02S1915043.1:19661-35037 GCA_000966675.3 Picea glauca
TTGAAGAAGAGACAATAATATGGTGTTGAATTTGAAGAAGAGACAAATGTCATTTGAAATAGAAACTTGTGCATCATTTCACATTTGGACACTAATGAAAGGGGAAAATACAAAAAGCCAATGAATGAGGATGTACAGAGCTCTGTAATTGAAAATATCTACTAGATCACAGGGCACTAGGAATACTATATCAATCTCAAAATGGATGGAGAGATGATATAGAGGAGCATGAAGTGATATGATACTAATTCATAGGATTCTATGGGGAGGTGGAAACAAAATCTATATGACTTTTATACATGGAGGTGTGCACAAATCACAAAATTGGTGCATTATATTGGATATGAGTTATGTTATTCTCTGAGGTTTGATGGGAAAGGTCAAGTAGAAGCATTATTGGTATAGATGTAGGACACCGTTCTACAAGATCGAAGGGTTCATGTCATGGATGTCATAGTACGGGGAAGACTTGTGCACTGACATGAAACACATTTCACAAATATATAGGACTTGTTTTAGGTGGTTGAGTTTATAAAGGTAAGATTCCATTCCATTTTTTACTTTGAATTGTCCAACTAGTATAAGGGACCTGAATATCCTTAGGAGCACATTTTTTATTGCAAACAATGTTGGGTGAACAAGAATATCCCTTGTACCCAATGGGTCCACTAATTCATCCATACCATGGACATGGTTCCAAGGAGTTGGTACATTTAGGAGGAACTCATGAGGTAGACAGTCGATTGGATTCATGTGAGTGCATAGTTGTTTTCAACATTTAGCTTCATAATAGAAGCTCCTGCCCAGAAGGAGGCATTCCTTTGGATTAAAAACTTATCTTCCACTATTAGTCGAAGGATTCCACACTAAAGGTTGTATGCTCGTATCATCAACCAATGGAAAAACTAAAAGAGGTTTTCCATTGTTGGAAAGTTGAATTTGATGATGTTGATGAAGATGATCTAGGAGACATATAGATCAAACAATCTAAGGAATAGCGTGCAGTGGAAGGAAAGGTGGCAGAGCTAGTTGCACTAAATAATGGCCGTCTGATTAAGACAAAGAAGCATAACATCAGTATTGACGAAGCACCAAATATACTATCATTGGAGACTATTGGGATAACGAGACCATTACCTAGGTGGTATATATGCTCAAAGAATATGAATATGTGTTCCCTCGAATATTCTCAGAGATGAAGGGAATCGGTGGGTCCTTCATGGATATGAAAAATTATCTCAATCCAGATGATAAACCTATTAACAGGAGGCCCTACCACTTAAACCCAAAATATAAGGAGAAATTATGTAAGGAGTTGAATCAGATGATGGATGACAAGATAATTTTTCTCATGGAAGAATTTGATTGGATTAGTCCCATGGTGGTTCCACAAAAGAAAACAAGGGACATTCAAATTTATGTGGACTTGTGAAGCCTTAATGCCGCATGTGTGCATGATTTGTTCCCTACTCCTTTTATCGATGACGTTCTGGAGAATGTTGGAGGATGGTATGCCTACTCCTTTACGGGTGGATTTTCAGGATATCATCAGGCTTGGATCCCAAGGGACGATCAAGCCAATATCACCTTTGTGATAGAGTGGGGCTTCTTTTCTTATACATTGATGCCTTTTGGATCGAAGAATGCACCCACGGGGTTTTCCAGGATCACGGTCACAACATTTAAATAATTTATCAACATGTTCCTTGAGGTCTACTTGGATGACTCGATGGTGTTTAGCTTGTTAAAATAGCACATGAAATCCCTCTTTTTGATGTTATACAAATGTTGTTAGATCCATATTTCATTGAATTTAAAGAAGTTCATCTTCTTTACACCATTTTGGATGTTGTTAGGGAACATTGTTTGCAAGGACAAATTGTTAGTTGACTACAACAAAATTGTTTCCATACTCGATATGGTGGCCCCCACTTCATTCTGAAAGCTACACTCCACATTGGTTCATACAATATATTTCCAACAATTCATTTAGAGCTATGTGAAGATTGTTCCCCCACTAGAGAAGTTGTTATGAAAAGACACCAAGTACATCTCAACACAAGAATGTTAGAAAGCCTCTGATACCCTAAAGGAGAACCTAGTCACTGCACTCATTATGGTCTTCCTCGAATGGTCCAAGATATTTCATGTTCATGTAGATTCTTCATCGATGATCATTTGATGTACATTTCTAGTCACAAAATGTATGATTATGAAAAGAAGTATAGAATAACAGAGCATGAGGGCCTCACTATGGTATATGCCTTGCAAACATTCCAGCACTACTTACTGGGAACACATTTTTAATTCTTTAATGACCATTCAATTATCAATTATTTGGTTAACGAATGAGTGTCACGGGGGATGATATGTGGTTGGTTTCTGCGCTTCCAATAATTTGAGTTTGAGTTCGTTGTCAAACTAGGAAAATATAATGTTGGACCACTTCATCTGTCAAGGATTGAGTCCAAAGAAGTTGGTAATAAGCTTGATGATGAACTACTCAATGCACTTATTTTACATGTGGATGTGATTCCCGATCAAATATTCTATATTCACAAATTTATCGCTTTAGGATAGTCCCCAATGGGGTATACTCCAACCCAAATTCTCCAACTAGTGACCCATAGTGTTGACTATCAATTGGTTTTTGGAAAACTATACAAGATGGGGGATGATGGAATTTTGTGCACATGTGTATTATAGCATTAATTAGACCATGTCTTGTGTGAATAACATAAGGATATTGCAAGAGGTAAGAATGACGATAATGCTACGATGTGAAAGGTCCTACATGTAGGGATTTTGGTGGCCGTCATTCTTTGTAGATGCCAATAAGTATTGTAAATGGTGTGATTTATGTCAACGCATCATGAATCCTTAATGAATACATGAGATAAATATGTTTACCCATTATAGAGTTCGATCCATTTGATAAGTGGGCCATTTATTTTGTGGGACCCATGCAGGACGGGTGCATGCCATATAATTACAACCATGAAGTATTTGACTAGATGGGATGAAAATGCATCAGTCAAGGATTGTACTGCAGATATAACAACATGGTCCATCTTCAAGCACATGATTACCAGGTTTGGGTTCCCAAAGGTGTTGATTAATGATCGAGGATTTCACTTTCTTAACAAGACTATTAAGGAACTCACTCAGGTGTTCATGATCCACCATAGGAAAATAACTCCCTATCATCTGCAAGCTAATGGTATGGTTGAAAGTTTCAATAATATTTTAGAGCATGATTTAGATAAATTTTGTAATGTGAAATGTGACGAATGGGATAAATATATTCTTACATTTATATGGGAATATCAAACAACCTGTAAATCACTGATGAAGTGTACCCATTTCGTGTTGATTTATGGAAAAGAAGTGGTCATGTCGCTCAAATTTATTATTCTGAGCCTTTGCATTGTTGTAGATACCAATACGATAGATGAACAATCACTCCAACAAATATTATATGAACTCATGGAGTTGGTAGAATATCATCTTGTGGAGGGATTCAACCAGGTGGTTGAAGCAGAGACAAAAGGCATGGCATGATCACAACATCCACTACAAAATTGTGCAGTCAAGATCTCTAGTACTGTTATATGATAGAAACTATTTACAAAACCCTATTAAGTTCTGCATGTGTTACTTGGGCCCCTTCTTCCTATTCTACATTAGTGAAGTTTATGTAGACAATTTTTCCACCTTGCAGGGACAACCTCTCAAAGGAATTGTCAATGGAAGTAGGTTGAAGGTGTACTATGGTCAACAAGGGTCAACTATCATTTAACAACATTTATCCACCTTAGAGTTATCATAGGGTAGGAATAAAGTAGGATGTACAATAAGTAGGAATGTACATAATCAACATAATTGCCCTTTTTAGCAATATAGCACACAATCCAATCACACAATGGACTAGAAATATGGAAAACTTTACAGATTCCCAATATTTCTAATTTTGGGTGAAGTTATGACCGACATACAAAGTATCGTCTCTGATAGGGAACTCACATAAGAATGGGATGAGCTACCTAGTGCTACACAACATTGAAGTTTCAAGAAATATGGTTTGGCTAGGTCACACATGGTCTAGGTACGTAATCAATTATGATGCCACATTCCAAAAGGCACGTCACTAGTACTATTATCACTCCAAGAGTCACCCACAGACTGCAAATTGAAGCTTGGTAACATAAAAATTGATTTAATTTTATTTTGATATCAAGGATCAACAAGACTTTAAAGAATGGAAAAGACAACAAATATCATTGCAGACCAGTGATGGACCATTGGGCCATGGAGACATAAATAATATACTCATTCAAGGAATTTAAGATCTTTATGAGACAAAAGATTTGTATAATGATGAAGAGAAGAATAAGAGAATTAACATAAAGATGAATGTTTTATAAGAAGAGATCCTCTCTGCAAAGAGAGTTTAGAGATGTCCGAACAATAAAAAATGATAAATAGGCAAGCTTACAACAGATCTTTTACTGCATCAAGAATCTATCAATCAAAGGAAAATTTTAATTCTTAAAATCAACAATACATTCAAACAAGATGAAGAGTAGAACAAAGAACATAGAAGACAAATATGATGAAACAACTCATGTGAATCTTCAAGAACATACAATTTATAGCCACATGCCCCTTCATCTTAAAAACAGAAATATACAGTCATTCCATTTCTCAAAACTTCCTCCGGTTGTGGCCCCTCTCCCCACTTTTCATTATATCACTCACAAGATGTATTTATAATCAAAACATAAGACAATAACTAGGAGTGTGAGTTGGCCTTCCTATCCTAGGATTATCCACAAAAATCTACAAGTCTAACATCTGTACAAACAGATCTAATAACCTGCTAAAATCAAGGAGCATGTTGGCAACCAAAAATGAATGACATTTCTTGCTTCTTGGGTGCCTCTTCTCCAGTGCCATGTGTCTTCTCTTTTCTGTCTTGTTCCTTATGTCAGAAGAAAACTATGGTCAGTATGGGCCTACAGGAAAAACTTCCCTCTGTGGTACTTCGGGTTGACAGTTTTTTGTCTCCTCGTCCAGAACCTCCATGCTTCCATTTAATGGGGTAGTTGATTTTTCAACCACAAGTCCTTCTTTCATTAATTTATTTATCCTTCTGATGAGGAGGAGGCTTAAAGCCTATCTTTTTGTCCATGTGTTTCTCTCAGATTGGACCCTGTATAAGCCTGTGATTGCGAAAGTTGGCAAGGGAGGTTTGGGTCCACATCATTTTGACCCCCACAATCCACCACCAACTTCCACGTACCTCTTTAGCTATACCATGGTTTCAATTGCGGGACCACTCTAGGATTTTAACGTTCGATCATGTTCTATCCCGACAATGAAGTGTGGTCGTCAATCTGTTACAATCTGCGATATGTGTAACCCTACTATTTTAGTGCCCCTGCTAAAATTTATCTATTTACCAACTCCATAATCTTTTTAACCATGTTTAGAGAAGGAACAAATTTTGGCACTTGGGAGATTTGAATGATGAGAAACTATATCTCCCATAGGACGATCTCCCAAATCTGACATGGTGGCCTGACATCATTGTGTTATCACAATTATTGATGGATGAGTGCCATGTGTCTTCGGCACTTCAGCACTTCGAGCTTCGAGATTTTTGGATTGTGAAGCATGAAAAACTCCCAGAGTGGTACTGGCCCAGAGTGACGTGGTATCTTGAAATGGATGCTAAGCATCCTTGGTGGATAAGTGCCATGTGCTGAGTTGAAAAACACTTGTGGAGTGGTAGGGCCCGAAGCGATGTGGAAGCCTGACGTCACTTCGAGACTTCGACTCTTCAGGACTTCGAGATGTAGAGGATGGTAATATCACAAAGTGACTTTCTCCCATTTAATGTGGCAGTATCTCGTCACTTTTTCACTTCGAG
Source organism: Picea glauca (assembly GCA_000966675.3). Taxonomy (NCBI): domain Eukaryota; kingdom Viridiplantae; phylum Streptophyta; class Pinopsida; order Pinales; family Pinaceae; genus Picea; species Picea glauca. The sequence continues at coordinate 25,594 of JZKD02S1915043.1, forward strand.
CTTCAGGACTTCGGGATGTAAAGCATGGAAATATCCCGAAGTAATTTTTTCCTGGTTGACATGGCAGTCTCTCGTCACTTCGACACTTTGAGCTTCGAGAGATTTGAACATGGGGCATGAATATCTCCTAAAGTGGCTTTCTCCCGATTGACGTGGTAGTCTCTCGTTACTTCGGGACTTCGAGCTTCAGAATCTTTTGAATGTAGAACATGAATATCTCCTTAAATGAATTTCTCTCAGTTGACGTGGTAGTCTCTCCTCACTTCCGGACATTGGAACTTCAGGGCTTTCGTCTGGTCATTAATCCTTGTGTGACTTTGAATATCTGAAAGCATGAGAGCCACTAATATGAACTATACATGGGATCTCCACTGTTGAAAATTGAACCTGTGTGATTGCTTGTATTTCAAGTTCAAAATGGACTGCTCTGAATGATGCATTTGGATGTTTCCTATACAAACAAAGGACTTCGTCGACCTTCTTCGAATGTAAAATTTGGTAGAACCAGTTTCCAGAAATAGGTTTCACAATGTTTTTGAGTTAATTTTTTCATTGTAGTTGTTTGTGATAACAAGTACAATGTATCGAAACCGTTATCTACTTGCTTGTGGGAATCAACCGCGGGTCCATACTTCTACTCTAGGCTTCCACATTTTTTGGTGCCTTGTATCATTTTTGTATGTTGTTTTGATCCTCAAGCACTCTATATATACACATTCCCACCTACATTTCTATCAGATATATCCTCCATGCACCATTCTCTCTTGTCCCTTTATGTTTCCAAATAATTAGTCCCCATCATGTTTTCAACAACAATTCTATTATCTTATTACATTTTATCCTTCCAGCCAATTTTCCCTTACATGGCCCATTTCAGTTGAACATCAAGGGAATGCAACTCTCAACTCATGCATGCATCCAAAGATCCACCAATCCATTTCTCATGGTAGTTGAAAATTCAAACAAAAACGTTGGCCATAGGTCCTAGCCTCTTGGTTTTTTGCAAGATACAACCTATCGCCACATAGTTCCCTAAATTGTTCTTCGAAGATTTTGTGGTATGTCAACTCTCCTAGAAAGGAGTTGGTTTTCTTGTCACCATGGATAATAAACTTCACTGAGGCAGGTATCCCAATGCTATGGGTTATCCTCTCCACCAGGTTTGGAAGACCAAGTCTTCCATCCCCTACAACTAGCTCAATGAGACCGGAGGATGACAACAATCTCCATTGATGGATCACTTCTTCAGGATTTACCTATCATAGGTCAACGAGTAAATGGGACAAGTTGTACTTGTATATACTGGATTAGTTAGGCTAATTTTATGGATGGTGTGATTCAAAAATATCTCTAACTCAGAACTCGAGAAAGCCTCAAAGATAGAGAGTTCGAGCATCTGAAAAAATGAAGCCCAAATCCATTTCCTACCTTGAGGACTTCTTGACTCAGTCTAATACCTATGTTCGAATACAACCACATCCTTGATATATCATTTTCTCTTACACAAACCCAACTGCAACCAAAACTTGGTTTGATGCTTTGTTCATACAATGTTGATGATTTTCTCTTACTCAATTCTAGCATTAGTTACAACATGAGGACATTGGTTCGAAGATGAGAAAATAATAGTGGTGGGGGCATGTTCACACCTAAATTTTTGGGATAGATATTGTGCGCACACATAAATGTAGTTGTTCTTCGCAATATAGTTTCACATGCACGTAATACTCCCTTTCTAAAACCCCTGATTATTTGCAATTAATCATGTTGATTATTTATAAGGCATAGAATACAAATATTGTAATTGTATTTCATTTGAGTAAGAATACCAACTAGATGACTGTGGAGGTGAAGCCTTAAAATATTGGACATGATACCACTAGAGGGAAGAGTGAGGAAATGTGGAGAGGGGATTCATCATGCTAAGATGTCCCAAGCGTCCTTGCTGAAATATATGATTCAGAAATAATAAGTTATTTCCATTTATATTGATTTCAAGGAAAAGTAGTTAATGAGGAGGATGGTAGTTGAAAAAAAAACTACCCCAAATGAATCCAGTTATGAGAGATCAGTTTAGGACAAAATAAATTTTCAACCAAATGTACAATGCAGAACCATTTTCTGCAACCACATATTAACCCCATGAGTTCTTTTTGATAGAAGAAACATGGGACAGGTTAAGAACCTTCCCAAGGATTGCATGTAGAAGAGAGATTGCATGCGTGTGAGCATGGGCTGTTATGTAGAACAAGAGATAAATATAATGAAGGAGAGGGATATTAGGTTTCTTTGTTTTGAGAGGAGACAAGCCTAAAAATTTGGGTCTAAGAGAAAGACCTGCAAGAAAAAAAATGTTGTGAGGAAGCAACAATAGAAAGTCATGAAGGAATGGCTAGAAAGGAAGGTCTTAAAATCCAAGAACCCAACTTGAGCTAAGGAGGATGTGAGTTTGATGTTGGAAGGGAATTTGATAAACCTCAAAAAGGCATGAGCTAGGTGGGTGTAAGAAATTTCCTACCAGTGGTAGTGTGAAGAAGAGTGGCCTTACCTTACCATATTTCCTTCAGAACCTAAGAAAGAATCCCATAGTAGTATCATGGCCTGGCATAGGGGTGGCCTATTGTCAAATGTATGAGTAAAGAGGATCCTATGGTTGGGTGGAAACACTAGTAAATTTGGGTCATTTTTAAATGGCTATTTCGACACTCTTGCGATATTATGTTGTGGATATTACGATGAATATTGGGCTTCTAAAATGTCACATCATATCCTATGGCAAGTGTGACGAACTTGAGATAACGTCGCAAGAGAGACGAACAAAGGAGGTTGTTGCAAGAGAGACGACCTTTAGAGCTCGTCGTAAGAGAGATCACCTATGGTGCTCATCACATGAGAGATGACCAACGGTGATCATCGCAATAATGACAACCGAAGATGATCGTCACACGAATGAAAACGTAGGAATATTGTTGCACGAACGACAACCAAGGATGATCATAGCAAGAGAGACGTCGAATGATCATCGTCACAAGAATGGAAACCAAATATGATCATCACAAGAGAGATGATCGAGGATGATCGTCTCATGAATGACAACTTAGGATGATCATTGAAAGAGAGATGACTGATCTATCCTAGTTTCTACAATGAACATGTCTTTGCAAGAGCGACGAAATATATCTATTTAAAAAAAAAATAGATATATTGATAGGAATATTAAAAAAGGCATAAAGCAGTTAAATTTGGCGAAGAAATAAATTAAATCAGGCCTAGAATAAATTTGATCACGATCCATCAGAATCAATGACCAAGAAAAATTGCAGAATTTGAAGTTGCATGAGAGATAATTTTGAAGGGTGGTCCCACAATCCAAACCGTGGTTTCCATTAGGAAGTACATGTAAGCGTCGGGTTGATTGAAGAATGAAAAGTGGGTTGTTCCAAAACCCCCAATCCATATCTCCGCAAATTGAAAATTATAAAGTGTCGATGTAACATTTTCATTATTTATTATTTTCAAACATGGGAATCATTGGAACACTATTGCAACTGCCATTTTTTGTTTCATCCCAAATTTCCACTATTACAGTTCACTTCCAGGTATTTATCCCATCGTAATGGACCCCATAGTATTTTTAGTAGTAGAGAAAGACCCCGAAGGTAACGAGGATACCCTAATTGACGCAGATGCAAATGTAATTGATCCTGATATCACTATTTCCCCCATTTCTATGTCTTGAAGCAACTTGGATGATATAAAGAGAAAGAATATTCCATTTTTATAAGCAATCCATCCCTCCATTGTCCCATATGTTGTCGAGCTTACTTTCCCATTTCCTGAATTCGTAGGTTGGTGCGCTGAGAAATATTCCCATTCAGAAAGGGTAATTGTCAATAAACATGGGACTCTAGTCCTCTGTATAATAGATATTATGTCAATTTAAAAGTCACTCAATATACTAGAAGTATTTTCCATAAATTTTGAGTAGAAAAGATGATTAGGGTTTATAGAGAATGGCATCGAGAGCTCAAAAGTCAATTTCTACAACAAATCATTAAACCTAAACAAATTTAAGAGAGTATGTCCTTACCAATGAGTATCAATATGATGTCCATTAAAGTTCAGTGGTTATGTTCCCTGTTGAGTTAGGTCCTAGGTCTATATAGTGATAAATATTTTGTTGACGTCATTTTTGGTTTTCTTTTGATTTTTTTCAAGTCCGAGTCTCGCTAGTCAGTCATAATTAATTTTGATAAATTCCTAGCTGACACCATTCACAAGAAACTAGTGAATTTCCACTCTTTGAGACATTTCATATATTATACATATCTATTAAAGGTTCTCTTTGCAAGTAACCATGGATAAATACTTGAAGTATCTTTTGTATCTACTGAATGTAAAAGAATCACTTTGCTCATATTCATCAACAAGGCCATGTCAAGAATCTATTCTCTTATTTTTAATGCAAGTTTATCCAGAGTTTTGGACAACATGAAAATTCACCCACGACCAAATCCAGAAAATTGAGTAGGAGACTGGGTACTTTTTATGCATTCAACATTTATTTGGGTATATGGTTTTCACGATTCTCCTTACTTGTTACCTGTTTTCTTAACTCCCAGTACTTTTTCTCTTGAGTTCATTAGGAAGAGAATCATCTTTGAGACATAGAACTTCATCAATTTTCACAGAGCCTCTAAAATTGAATTCCCCTTTTTTATTGGTCCTTTTGTTGTTAAGTCCAAATCATGTTTATCATAGGTTAAGTAAAAACTCAAAGATTTTGGTTTTTCATAAATACAAAGGAAGAAAATATGATCCACATCACACCATATCCAAGAAAAGATAAATGAATAAAAATGAACCTTCTGTAGATGAGTACATTGAAGTATTGGACAAATTAGCTAATATGGAAGTGTGTATTGATGTGGAAGCACCTTTGCAGCAAGCACAAACACAAAAATCTCCTCAAAAGTTGGTGATGAAAATTCCCAAAGCCAATTTGGATAGACGAAGAGGCATTTTAGAGACTATGGATATTGATGTTGAGAAAACTACTAAAAAAAAGATGAAAATCTTTCATCCAAAGAAGATTGTAGATTTGGAAGATGAAGGACCCATACATCAAGTGAATTTGAACATTGTGTAAAGTGGTACCAATATTGTAAAAATTGAGGAAAGAAGTGATCTTGAAAGTGAAGGCAGCTCAAGAGCCTTTCACAGTAAAAAATATTATTTTGATAAAGCACCTGATACATCCTATCAGTCCAGAGAATACCTAGCTAAACAATATGCTGAAAAAAGAAATGTGGCTTTGGGTAAAATGAGGGATTTGTTTCCTGAAGTGGAAAAAGTTTCTCAATAGAAAGATTCCTTGTTCGTAGTGAGGGATATTGAAAATAAAACTTTTAATATTGGAGTTGTAGAGGAGGATAAAGTGTCTGATATTAAAATTAAATATGACAATGTAAGTTCCCCTGACAAAGTGCAATTCCATAAGCATGCCATTGATTTGTTATATTCTCATTATTTTATGAGATTTTTTTTTTTTTAACAGGTTCCTCAATTTCCGGTAAACAAAAGTATTTTTTTTATGTAGAATTTTACTTTACTGTAAAAAGAAAACTTGTGAAAATTTTGTTAGCTTTCTACTGACTATTTAAAAAAAATATATATTGATATTTGATATGTCAATTTTGAAATTGTTTGATAGTATGTTCCTTAAAAATAAAGGGAAAGAGAATGAGTTATTTTCCCCCCAACAATGTATCCATTATTAAACTTTTGTTTTTGACAAATGAAATATCTACAACAATCTACAAAGAATATTTTTTGTGATGACTATAGTTTTGAATCTAATGGATGAATATTATAATTTCTAGAATTTTTTGAAGTTGACCAATCTAAAAAAGTTATAGATTTTAAACACATGGTTTCCCCCACCATGTATCTATCTTAATATTTACTTAAAATTAAAATCTAAAAATACCCTTTTGAAGAGAACAGTTTAAGGATTATGAATATAAATTTTCCATAATTTTCCACTATGTAGTTTTAGAGATATGTATTTTTCATTTTACTGAATCAGAATCTCACCTAAAAATATTATGCAGTGATTTAAAAAAAAATAAAAAAAAATTAGATAAAAACAATGAAAATGAAAACAAATTGTATCCAATGAAAGTAGATTCAATTTTAAAAATGTTGGTATCAATTCCGAAACTAAATTCTGAGTATGTGTAGGAGTCCTCTACCTTCAAAGATCAAGTAAGATGGAGAGAATTTGCAGTTTCCTGCAAACAGTCCCATTTTCAGGTTTTCAGTCGAAAGCTAGTTTTTAACGAAAAAAGTAAACATTTCGGCTAAAAAGTGTTTCGACCGAAATATGCTCACCGTAGGAAAAAAACTCATCAAAAAAATATTGTACATGAATTTCAAGGGTGTCGTCATGGCGTCGTTCAATTTGACATGCAAATTTTCGGCCGAAAAACTATAGCTAGGAATTTTGGAGGCCCGATTCTCACAAAAGTGTTACCCATCTTCATGATTTTACCCATAAGGATAATATAACAATCACAACTAGTCATATATGCATTGTTTTTAATGAGACTTTATCCAAAAAGCCTTCTGAATGGGAAAAAAATGCCATTAATATTATCAACTCAGTTCCTCATGAAAATATTTAGACCATTGGGGTAAAATAAAGGACTCCATTGATCATCTGGGCCACAAGGATTATTGAAAAACATGATCTTTTGAAATCAATTCTAAATAAAGCAACACAGATGGAACAAAGTGTGCAAGATTTCAAGAATTTATTTGAAGAATTGTTCATAAAGGGCCTTCCATCATTCTGGGATGGTAAATGTAAGTTGCATGATCAAGAAGAATATAATGCACTCTTGAATCAGTCAATAATGGACCACTCCAAAATTGAAACCTTGGAGGAGGGTTTGAAAGGGTCTACTTTAGTTGATAAACAGAGTACATATTTCAAAATTCTAAATCGGTTTAAGATAGTCAAACTTGGTCTACCTATCATGTCGTATGCCACTTGTATTGAATTGGATATCATCACAAGAGAGATGAAACTAGATGTACGTCGCAAGAGTGACGAACGTTAATATAGTGGACTCTCGTCAATCTTGCGACGACCTTTGGTTATCGCCGCAAGAGCGATGATTGAATAATGACCGTTACACTATTTGACAAAGTCAACATTGATCATTACACTGTTTGACAAAGTCAACATTGACTTGGTCAACGTTCATCGCTCTTGCGATGAAAAACATATCTATAAATATTTTTCAAATTAGAGATGTGGTGACAATCTTTCTATAACAACATCGACGGTTAAAAAAGGGTATTTTTGTGTGGAAGAATGTCACAGAATATTAGAGGTGGGAAAAAAAGTAAAGAAGGTGAAAATGGTGATGGTAGATGTTATTTCCCTTGCAAAAAATGTTGCATTACACGTCCCGTAATAATTTTAATAGAAAACACTACAAAACATTGTAGGAAATATGGGCAAATTGATGGTGGATCTAATGAATATTGTCTCGTGGTAATTATTTGTATATTCATTATATTTTTTTATATTGTCGATTTTAGATCAAATTATATATATATATGTATATGCATATATATTGTTTGAATATATGTTAAGTACACACTAATTTTGCATGATTATTTGTAATTATAAAGTTAGATTTACCCTCTAACTTTCTGTAGAATATTGCACCAAGTAGTACTAGTAGAAATGTTGTACAAGCTGAGAAACATGATCAAGCAAATGAGAATCTCATGGAAGAAGATGATGGGACAAATCGAATGATCCAAGATTTGTTTTGTTAGTCAGATGAGGATGGGGAGAGTGATGGTATTTATGATGAACCTCTACTAGAAAAGGAAAATAAACGACTTTATGAAGGCACAAGAGAAAATCTTCTCTCCACTACATTGCTACTAGTGAACTTAAAGGTTATGAATATTTTGACGAACACTTGTATAACAGAGATCCTAAGGTATGTAATATGTTTCATCTCATATACATAAATGTCGACTTTTTTCTATTTTTTTTAGTGTTAATTAATGTGTAAAATAAGAATGCAATTTTCATAATTAATATTCTTTACATTAACTAGTTATTTGTTATGTTGTAAATTGTTAGGTGAATTTTTTTTATCATCGTCAAATATTTTACCTCACACATATTGATATTTGCATGCCATTATGAAAGATATTGGAATGGATCATCAAACTATAGATGCATGCCTCGATGATCATATTATATATTATGGACAACATGCTTTGAAAACATAATTCCCACAATGTCTTATTGGTAGATATCAAACCGATCAAGCAACAAAAAGGGAGCCTCGAAAGGTTCTTCGTCATATTCCCATAATTCCACATGCGTAGCAATTGTTCAGGTGTGAAAGCATAGAAAAATTTATGGATTACCATGGACGTAACATAAGTGGAGATGGTGTTCTTTGAATTCCTTACGATGGTTATGCATTTAGAGAAATTGGGGGAAAATGGTTAGATTTCAAAGATGAACCTCGTAATGTTCATCTTTCATTGACAGTTGATGGTGTTAATCCATTCAGAGAGATTAGTTCTATTTACTCAGTGTGGACTATTTTTGTTATGATTAATACAAATCCTCCTTAGATGTCAATACAGAGGGAGCACAAAATGTTGACAATAGTTGTTCCACGTATTTGTTTACATTAATTTTTTGAATGTAACATTTTTCATTTGTTTCATTTTTTGCATAATATATTTTGTTTATTTATTTACATATATATACATATCATGGTTATAGTAATTATGTGTAATTTCAAACAATTAGGTAAGTACCAAGTTAAAGATATTAATGTATATATTGAGTCTCTTATCGACGAGCTACTAAATTTATGGGCTGACATCACTATGTATGACATATGTAAACCAGTCGTGGAGAATAAATTTAAATTTCATGGAATAATTTTAACACATTTTTGTGGTATGTAGCATTGTACTACTCTTTAAAACTATATAATTTTTTAAACATATCATGCTGCATGTTTAATTATTAAATAGTCTCATCGTATAATTGACATTAATCCATTTGTTACGGGTCTTCAAACAAAGGGTAAATTTGCATGTTTAGTTTGTGGTACTAAGATGAAGTATTGTTATTCAAAAAGTTTAGGAAATGTGGTGTTTGACGAGTATAGGCACCTCCTCCCTAAGAAGCATAGGTATAGTACTACTGAAAAACATATTTTCAATGGGAAAGAAGAGACTAGTTTAAAACCACGAAGAATGACACCTCACCTATGGAGGTTGGAATATAATAGAAATCGTCAAGGTACAAAATTTATTTATGTATCATATATGTAATGTTTTGAATGTTTACTTTAATCATTGAATTTATTTTACCGTATTTGAAAATTA
>JZKD02S1915054.1:41561-73329 GCA_000966675.3 Picea glauca
GGAGCAATAAAATAAAACAAATGAAGAAACAAAACACAGAAGACACACAATACAAGAGAGACACAGATTTATGTGGTTCACCCAGTGTGGGCTACGTCCACCAGAGAAATTGCCAAGTCCTTCCTTTATTGTTATCCAACAAATGAAGGGATACAACCTACAACAAAACCTGTTGTAACTTCCTCTTCTTTCTCTCACAGTCTCCTCTCTCAGAATACAATATTCAACACCCACCATAGCTACGATACATTTCCCTCATAAAAGAGGGTTTCCTTCTAAGGCAAAAAACCCTTACATAATCTCTACCATTAGATTTGTGACCTTATAATGAACGGTCTAGATTTACAATGAAATTACAATATACTTTTACAAGGCAATTTTTTCTTCGAGGGCTTCGCCCCCGAACCCCCGTCGGAGGCCCGCTTGCCCCCAGACCCCCCAGCTGGGGGGATAGGCCCCCCGGACCCTGTAGAGGGGGTAAACCCCTTCTACACTCCCCCGGATGGAAGAGTGTACATACTTCTGGGGTGTAAATACTTCATGGGGTATAAACACAACTGAAAGTAAAAGACCTATAAATCAGAAAGATAATAAGGCTCCACAACCAACAAAGAAGAAGGAAGACACACAATTTATTGTGGTTAGGAAGCCTAGAATTGTTTTGACCAGTATAAGGATGGATGATTTACCAGAGGAAATCTAGAAGTTGTTGGAAGAGTTCGCTGATATAGTGGTGGATGAACTACCTTGTTCATTGCCACCGATCAGAAGTATAAGTCATCACATTGATCTTATACCTGGAGCCAATTTACCAAACAAAGGAGCATACAGGTTGACACCGCAGGAGAATGAAGAAGTCAAGAGACAAGTCTAGGATTTGATTGGCAAAGGATTGGTTGGAGAGAGCTTGAGTTCATGTGTTGTTTCGACAGTACTCAGCCCAAAGAAAGATGGAGGCTGGAGAATGTGTATGGACTCAAGGGCAATCAATAAGATTACCATCAGATACAAGTTTCCATTGCCAAGGATGGATGACTTGATGGATTGCTTGAGTGGAGCAAGATTCTTTTCAAAGATTGATTTGACAAGCAAATATCATCATATTCGTATGAGAAAAGGTGATGAATGGAAGGCAACATTCAAGACGAATGAAGGGCTGTATGAATGGCTTGTCATGCCATTTGGCTTAACAAATGCGCCTAGTACTTTCATGAGATTGATGAATGAAGTACTGAAGTATTTCATTGGGAAATTCATCATCGTATATCTTGATGATATATTGATTTTCAGTGGGACATAAGCAGAACACTTGAAGCATTTAGCTGCAGTGATGAGGAGATTACAACAAAGAAATTGCTGATAAATATGAAGAAATCATCATTTATGTGGACATAACTCATTTATTTGGGTTTTGTTATCTCTGCAAATGAGCTGAAGATGGATCCGGATAAGGTAGAAGCGATTAAGAATTGGCCATCACTGAAGAGTGTGTTTGAAGTTCGAATCTTCCATGGTTTGGCAAGTTTCTACAGGAAATTAATCAGAAATTTTAGTGGGATTAGTGCACTAATGATGGACATAGTGAAGAAAAGACACAAGTCTTTTCATTGGATAGAGGAAGCAGAGAAGAGATTCAATCTACTTAAGAAGAAGATCACAGAGAAGCCGATTTTGGTTTTTCCAGATTTTAGCAAGACATTTCAGGTCAAGTGTGACACGAGTGGATTTGCAATTGGAGCGGTCTTGAGCCAAGATGATAGGTTACTCGCATACTTTAGTGAGAAATTGAATGAAGAGAAGATTAAATACTCAACATATGACAAGGAATTCTATGCTGTCATACAAGCGATGAAGAAATGGAGACATTATTTGGTTCGCAAGGAGTTTGTTTTGTACAACGATAATCACGCTTTGCAATTTGTGACTCAACAGGACAAGTTGAACCAAAAGCATGCAAAATGGGTTGAATACATGCATAATTTTACTTTTGTGACTAAGCATATTTCTGGAACTGCTAACAAAGTTGTTGATGCTTTGAGTAGGAAATGTTTGCTTATGCAGAAATTTAGAGTCAAAACTTTGGGTTTTGATAACCTCAAAGAAATGTACAAGGATGACCCGGATTTTAAGGAAGCGTATGAGGCATCTGAGAATCCAGTTCTCAGGGACAAAATCCAGTGGAACAAATATATGATCCAGGATGGATTATTGTTTAGGGGCAATCAGTTATGTATTCCAAAATGCTCCATGAGGGAGAATCTGCTAAAAGAAAAACACAGTGGAGGATTGGCCGGACATTTCGGTCATGACAAGACATTCTCAAAGCTGAATGGCTCATATTTTTGGCCAGGGATAAGGACAGATGTTAATAGATTTGTGGACAGGTGCATCATTTGTCAGCACACTAAAGGAAAAAGGCATAACACAGGGTTATACCAACCATTACCCATACCTGAGAGGCCGTGGGATGCAGTGAGCATGGATTTAATATTGGGACTACCAAGGATGCAAAGAGGATGTGATTCAATCTTTGTGGTAGTTGAAATTTTTTCCAAGATGGCACATTTTATACCATGCCAGAAAACTAGTGACGCAACTCATATTGCGAACCTGTTTTTCAAAGAAATCGTCAGACTTCACGGTTTTCCAAGGAGCATTGTTTATGATTAAGATACCAAGTTTGTAGGACATTTCTGGAGGACTTTATGGAAGAAGTTGGGGACAAGTTTGTCTTTTAGATCAGCTTATCATCCTCAGATAGATGGGCAGAGAGAAGTTTTGAACAAAATATTGGGAGATTTGCTGAGGAGCCTAGTGACTGAACACCACAGTTAGTGGGATCACATTCTGCCACAAGAAGAATTTGCTTATAATGATTCAATCAATAGAAGCACAGGGCAGAGTCCATTCAAAATTGTATATGGAATGAAACCAAGGGGAGTTTCTAAATTGAGAGATTTGGAACAAAATGAATTCAGGAGTGCTAGTGTAGAGGACTTTGCAGAAGCAATGAAGGAGCTACACAGCCGAGTCAAGGAGCGATTGCAGAGCTCAAGCCAGGAGTATAAGTGCAGAGTAGATCAACACAGGCGAGAACTTCAATTTGAAGTTGGTGATCTGATTCTTACACATCTGAGGAAGGAGAGGTTCCCAAGAGGAACATATAACAAACTAAAGATGAAAAAGATTGGACCATGCAGATTCATGAAGAAATTTGGGGCAAACGCATATGAGATTGAATTACCCGATGGGATCAGAATTTCACCGATATTCAATGTTGTGGATTTGTACCCTTACAAAGTAGGAGCAGAGGATGAACATATAGAGGTTCAGTGTACCAAACAAATGCTTGTAGCTGAAAATCCATAGATGGAAAGAATAATTGACAAGAGAGTCAGCAAGAAGACCAGGAGAAAAGAGTATTTTGAATACTTGGTCAAATGGAAAGGACACCCAGTTGAAGATGCCTGTTGGGAAGATGAAGCAGAAATTCAGAAGCATGGACAGACCATCCAAGAGCTCATGAACAGGAGTTCATGAAAATTTTCAAGCGAGAGAGTATGATGCAGGAACATCGTAAGCAGTCAAGCGAGCATGGAGGCGAAGGACAGCTGGAAAGTGCAACACACATTTTTCACGTTTTGAAATGTTTCAAAAGTTTAAGGGAGCGGATATTAATGTAATAGTTAGGAAGATGGTGTACTTGCATTTATATATTGGAGGTTGTAAACATATCTTGAGCGATTTCTCTCATCTGTAAAACATTAAGGCATTTAAGTCCAATTAATGAAAGTAGGTAGGTTTGAATTAATAGATTAGACATTTTAGAGAATAGGAGGGAAAACAGATATAAACACCCTCGCCTTTGTATCATTAGTCAATTGTAACATTAGCATAGATCAGAAGAAGAAGGAAGCTGTAGCAGAAAATTGTAGGGATGAACCCATGTACAGAAGTTTTGAATTAATATATGGAGCTTTAAATCAAACTCATGGTGTTATGATGTTTTATGTGTATACACGCTGAATGGTATGTTGATAGTTGTGCTATTCTCTCTGTTATGCATTTTTTTTAATACTGTGTGTATGTATGATTTCATGTTAATGTTTGAAGTATGAGAGAGAGAGTGAATGAGTTCCAATTGTTTCTCTTCTTGAGTGAGAGAATTTCCTACAAGGAGTGCAGTGAAACTTCCACAAAGAGTGCATTGACGAAGGTTCAGAGTTTATCTCTAATATCTCAAGAGGGATACCGTTGTTCTCATTCCCACAGAAGTGCAAGTAAAGAATAGAAGCCGTGCAAGGTGTGTGCAGGCTGGTTGAAAGCCCATAACTGATCAACCAAGGGGAGAGTTGAAGGATTGATGTTGCAGGAAGTGCACAGAGTTGAAAGAATCAAATACTTAGAAGTATTTGAAATTTTTCCGCAAGGAGTGCAAGCAGGAACCCTTTAGATATTTGAGTTTGCGGGTAAAAGCTCAGGAGGGATAATACCTTTAAACACTTCAAAGGAGGATGAAAGTCGAACTACGTCAAAGAGAGAAGAGGGTCGAAGTCATCCAGCAGAAGTAAAGTTCATAAGAAAGAATGTTAGTTTATTTCACAGAAGTTGTCCAGGAGCAACGAGCGATCAAAATTCTCTATGGAGAATTCATGAAACCATGAGGACCGTAGGATCCAGAGAAGTTGCAAGGTGGTTAGAGGTAGGTGAACTCATCACTCTAGGATCTAGAATCAACGTGGACCATTGATCATGATTTGCACAAGCTGTCAGGTCATTTCGGCATTTCAGGGATCGTGACGACAAGGAGTTGAGCGCAGTGTAACGAAAGTCTCGAAGTCACGAGTTATGACAGGAATTGGCATGGATTTCAGGATTTCGGCACTTCGGGTGTTTGGAAATGGAGGAGGCAGCGCTTTAGGGTCAAGAGTCCCGAAAGCTGGGAACAGTGACAGGTGGCAGGATTCTATGTCAGAGGTAGAAGACAACGGAGAAGACAGGTGGCGTACTTGTCGCCAGGCGGAGTCAAGACTTCGTTGACTATTTTCGAGGGTTCGTAGGTTGGAGATCTGGAAACCTTGCATTCAGATTCACAAAGTCGCGAAGTTTGAAATTTCCAAATTGGTGGAAAGATATGTAAGAAGCCATCCCTTGCTGAATACATTTCGGTGAATTGACATTTTGGGTTTCGGCAGTAGAGGGCCAAGAAACTCAACAATAGGTATCACAAAATTGTGAGACCTAAAGTCCCGAATTAGCGAAGGGCACGACGCTATTGTGGTCAAGGATATTTGAGTTGGCGTCTGGTGTTTGTTCACGCAGGCTCAATTCATAAGGACCTATGGAAAACACTATTATGTGTGTGTGTGATTCCCTGTGGGGAAAACCAAAGAGTCAATCATACTCAAGGGAAGATTTAGAAAGATCCTGTGCGGACCTCAACCTGAGGATTCGGGGGTCTGTACCAACAAGTGTGGGACTAATGTTGGAAATACTAAGAGGGGGGTGAATCAGTATTTTTGAACTTGTACTTCAATCATATCATGTATTCAATTTATATCCAATGAGAAATTAATAATATCCAATGATCAATAAAGAGTACTATAAGAGATACACCATACACCGTGCACAATAAACTTATGTGAAGCAATCATGAATTATTGTTCAAAGGAAGTAGTGACTTCCAAAGGTAGCTACAACTTTCAAATATAAAGGGAGGGATAAACCTTCAAAAGGAAGATACAATCCTCCAATATCAAGAGAGGTTTGACCTCTCCATCCTTGCAACTTCCTTCCACCCAAGAATATATGAGATATAATAAAACTTTACATTAAATTATCACCATCAACCAACCATCACATAGAACTTGATAATGCGTCCTGAGACTTCTTCAAATTATGCAATTATTCACTTCTTGGAATACTCTGAACTATAGATAATATTACTCAATGTATTCTATGAAACTCCTCCAAGTTTCACTCCTTGAATCCTCCCATAAAAGAAGTTATAGAGAAAATGGTAGACCTTATTCAATTTTGGTTTATTCAGGAGAGTGAACTTGTACAGAATGTCCCACACTCAATCTTTAACATCAGATTCTGAAATTTGTACACAGAAAACTACAACCCGTAATATTTCCAATGCAATTGGTCTCACTTAATTTGGATTCTCTATGAATACGTTATGACTATTTTACCCGGAACACTTGTTTATGACTAGCTTCAGGACTAGTCAAAAACCCTATCTTCCACAGAGTGTACCTCCAAAATTATATCGGATTAAGAGCTGAAATTTTTACCACATGTACCTAGATATGTCTTCTCAACATCCTTCGAATTTCACCATCTGAATCATTCTAGAAACAAATTTATAGTGAAAATGGTAAGATGACCTGTAAATAACATACCTTAGAAAACATCACCAAAAGACTTCATCCTCCCTTGAAATTTGACCTTCTTTACTTCATATTTCCTCAGAAATTCGACTTATATATACTAGTTCATTAATAAACTTATTTGTGTTTAAAAATGAATGTATAATGAGATGTATTTATACCCTTTATGTCACTTCCTTTTAACATTAGGGCTGACATGTAATTTCTTCTTCAATTCACATTGTCATCTTCAAAAATTCATTTCTCCTCATTTCTCCTCAATCATGAGGATCCACATGATGTTCCACATACCACCAGAAGTGGCATGATTTATACTATCCATCCATGGGTGTTGTATCTGTATGTTTAATTTCCTTCATGTCTATCTACTTCGATAAACTGTGGGGTCCAAAATCCAATAGCTAGGGTTGACATCAAAGACTACAACCAATGACTAGGGTTGACATCAATGACAACAACCAATCTTCCAAAAATATCCCCCTTTCTCATTGATGGAAACACTCAAGCTCCCCTTGCCATCATGATCCCAATTTATCTCCCCCTTTGACATCAATGGAAAAGGGTGGGGTTGTTCCCCCTGAGTTCAATGGAAAAAGGTAACTCTCTTCTTTGGGGCTACTCCCCCTGGACATATAGCACTTAATAACACTTCATTTTTCTTTTCGTTCTTCTGGTCTTTTTCTTCCTTTGAGATCTTCCATGTGTCTTCAATATTATTTCTCTTCTCTTGGTATAGGATGTATATGTTACTTGGTCTTCTTGTTGTAGTTGCAACCAATCTTCTTGAACCTTCTTCTTTGATTTTGCATCTTCATGAGTCAAACATGGGAGTATATCCTTGATCACGCATTTGAATAACACTGAGGAGATTATGCTTCAAGTCTTCAACCAATAGGACATTCTTCACTTTTACATTTTTGCTTCCAAGCTCTACTACACCTTTTCCAATTATTTTTGTAGATGAGTCATCTCCAAATGAAACATTGCCACCCTTTCTCTTCAAGTTTATGAATTTGTCTTGATCCCCGGTCATGTGTGAAGAACATCCACTATTTATGTACCATTCATCTTCTTAGTTACATTCTTCAGCAGTCAATGTTATTCGACAATCTTCATTGTTTGGAATCTCTTTCCTTCTCCATATTGTGGTTGGCATATGGACATTTGGCATAGGAGCATCTTCGTTCATAAATCTACAATCTCGTGCTTTGTGAACAAGATAATTACATTTGTAGCATACAATATTGTGGTCCATCAATTGGGAAAATGAATTATAACTTCTGGTGGAAAATCCACGATCGTTTCCATATCTTTTATTTACACCATTCATGTTTCTTGAATATTTGTTCCTTTCATTGATTTTGCAACTAATTTCCTTATGTCCAAATTTTTTGCAAGTATAACAATGACCAAGAAAGAAATTTTGATACCTGGGAGTAATAGATCTTCTTTGTGATCCAGTCCATCTTGGTTCATGATCTACTCTTTTGTAGTTTCCTTCATATTGAGTGAATATTTTTTGGTTTCTGAAGGTAGGAGGTCTTCTTGGATATTCATCTCTTCTGTAATCATTCCTTCTTTCCAACATCCTAGACCACTTCTCATCAATTGTCTGTGTGGATCTTTCTTCAAGATTTTTGTTGGCATTTGTATCTTCTTTGTATGAAGTTTCACCCATGCATCCAAGATGTGTTAAGTCTTTTGGCACTTGAGAGTTTCTTAAGCTCTTCCTTAATGAGACAAATTCTTATTCAAGTTTCTCACAATCTTCTTCTTTCTTCATCATCTGGACATTCTTACTTCTTCTATTCTTCTTGCTTCTTCGAGTAGAGTTTTCAAGGAAATGGTTTCTTGTCTTAGTTTCTCAAATTATTCTAATTGTTTCTTCAAGATTTCAATTGTCTTTTCACAACTACCCAATTCACTTCTTAGTTTTCTATGCGTGTTTTTGAGCTTGTTATTTTCAATCTCAACATGAATCAATTTTTCGAAATTCTCATCTTCTTGTTGAACCATTTTTTCTTTTTCTATTTCAGAATTGTATTCTTCTTTATTGGAATCTTCTTCGTCCTCAATATCATCTCTTTAAATTTTTGGATAAGGGCATTCATATTCAATATTTTCTACTCCTTCACAATTAAAACAAAAGAACGCACCTCTAAGAATTTATTTGCCATGTGAGTTGCAACTTGCTTCAACTTCTTTTGCTTTTGGATTTGCATAAATATCTTTTAGCTTATCCCAAAGTTCCTTTGTTGATGCACATGATCCCACCTTGGATTTTACTGAATCATTCAATCCATCAAGGATAGTATCCATTGCCAATTTGTTGCCACTTCTTGCTTCCTTCTGAGATGCAGTATTTGGTTTCTTCAGAGCCTTGTATCCTGAAACAACTGAGAACCAAAAATATTCCCCAAGACCTTTCAAGTAAGTTTCCATTCTATTATTCTAGTATTCAAAATTGATTCCATAAAATGGTGGAATCCCATTTGGAATTTTGTCTTCTATTTCTGCTTGGGATTGTCCTTCCAGTGGTTAAACTGTACTAAAGGTAACCCGCTCTAATACCAAATGTTGAAAATACGGAGAGGGGGGTGAATCAATATTTTTGAACTTGTACTTCAATCATATCATGTATTCAATTTATATCCAATGAGAAATGAAGAATATCCAATGATCAATAAAGATTACTAGAAGAGATACACCATACACCATTCACAATAAACTTATGTCAAGCAATCATGAGTTATTGTTCAAAGGAAGTAATGACTTCCAAAGGTAGCTACAGCTTCCAAATATAAAGGGAGGGATAAACCTCCAAAGGGAAGTTATATTTCTCTAATATCAAGAGAGGTTTGACCTCTCCATCCTTTCCCCTTCCTTCCACCCAAGAGTATATGAGAGATAATAAAACGTTACATTAAATTATCACCATCAACCAACCATCACATAGAAACTAATAATGCTTCCTGAGACTTCTTCAAATTTTGCAATTCTTCACTTCTTGGAATAATTTGATCCTATATATAATATTACTCAATGTATTCTATAAAACTCCTCCAAGTTTCACTCCTTGAATCCTCCCAGAAAAGAAATTATAGAGAAAATGGTAGACCTTATTCAATTTTGGTTTATTTAGGAGAGTGAACTTGTACAAAATTCCCCACGCTCAATATTTAACATCTGATTCTGAAATTCATAAACATGAAACTAATGTCCGTCAAATTTCCAATGAAATTTGTCTCACTTCATTTGGATTCTCTATGAAGACATTCTGAATTTTTTACCCGGAACACATGTTTATGAATATCTTCAGGACCAATAAAAAACCCTATCTTCCACAGAGTGTATATCCAAAATTATAACGAATTAAGAGTTGAAATCTTTACCAAAGGTACCTAGATATGTCTTCTCAGTAGCCTCTGAATTTAACCATCTGAATCGTTCTAGAAAAAAAGTTATAGATAAAATGGTAAGATCACCTGTAAATAACATACCTTAGAAAACATCACCAAAAGACTTCATCCTCCCTTGAAATTCGACCTTATTTACTTTAGATTTCCTCATAAATTTGACTTATATTTGCTTGTTCATTAATAAACTTCTGTGTGTTTAAAAATTAATTTATAATGAGATGTATTTATACCTTTTATGTCACTTCCTTTTAACATTAGGGTCAACATGTAGTTTTTGCTTCAATTCACATTGTCATCTTCAAAAATTCATTTCTCCTCAATCGCGAGGATCAACATGACATGCCACATACCAATAGAAGTGGCATGACTTATACTATCCATCCATGGTTGTTGTATCTGCATGTGTAATTTCCTTCATGTCTATCTACTTCGATCAATTGTGGGGTCCAAAATCCAATGGCTAGGGTTTACATCAATGATTGTAACCAATGACTAGGTTTGACATCAATGACAACAACCAATCTTCCAACACAAGATATTCAGGATTGAACATCCCTCGATACAATAAAAGACAAATTCTACACGGAGCTACATGACGAATTCCTGTGCACAATTAAGATTACATAATAGAACAAGCTATTGAGGATCAAACATCCCTCGATACAATAAAAAACAAATTCTACATGGAGCTACACCACAGATTCTTATCCAAAATTCCCATATTGCTTCACAAGTTTTTCTCAACAAAGGCATAGGAGACATTGTCAAATTCCTTCCTCGACTTGGTACACCACCACAAAATAATCACTGGGAAGAGAGAGACGAAAAGTGGGCCAAATTTCTAGAAGAAAGGTGCAAAGATACAAAACAAGTGTGTGACTACTTCTTGAGCAAATAAACATGGCCATCTTCACCGACTCTGAGTAAGTCTAGGTGGAGTTTTTAGTATTCCATATATAGCATGCAGAACAAAAATATTTTAGCTATAAATGACAGAGAAGCAATGATATAATCAAAACAATACCATAATAATACCAGAACAACACCAGAAAGAGCACTTTGATTACTGATAGCAATGTTCACTTGCCTCTTCGAGGGAGAAACTTCCAGCAAAGAAGAGATCTATTACAATAATATACAAGACAACATTTCTCATACCCTCTACTTCTATGTATACTCTATCTATCGAAAAGAACAATCTAGAGGAAGATCCTTCTAGAAGCGGAAGCTTCTATTAGGTCTTCTTACATTTGACTTATTCTTCCTTATTGCTAGGCCTTATTAATATTGGCCTTTAATGCATGGAATTATATTATTCTACATGTGTGAGTGGTTAGGGAGGTTAGGTCCCTAACATGCCCTCCCCCTTGAAGAAAAACCTTGTGCTCAAGGTGTCAAATGACGAAATTGTTGTTGAATAGTGGTCAACTCCCAGGTGGCATCTTGTGGAGGTGTATCTTTCCATTGGACTAACACTTCCTGGATGGTGTGTTGATGGAGACAATGCTCTCTCTAGGCCAAGAATGCTTGTGGATGAAACCATATGGAACCTTCTTCATCCAATTCAGGGAGACTAGTTTGAGTTTGGCACTTATTTCCAATGACCTTGTTTAAGCAGGAAACATGAAAAACAGGATGGAGCTTCGAATGACTCGGTAGAGCTAAATGGTAGGCCACCGATCCCACATGATTGAGCACTGTATAAGGACCATAACATTTGGGTGCAAGCTTCTAACAGTGTTGATATTTGAGTGAATTCTACTTATAAGGTTGTATTCTAAGAAATACCTGGTCCCCTTCAAAAAAATGGCATTCAAAATGACCTTGATCTACTTGTTTCTTCATGCGATTCTGAGCCATGACCAAATTTTCTTTGAGGGAACAAAGAGTAGCCTCACAGATTGTAAGACTTTTATCAACCTCCTGAACCTTCAAGACCCCTAGCATATAGGAGAGAACTGATGGGGGATTTTGGCCATAGATTGATTCAAAAGGAGCCATGCGAGTAGCTGTATGGTAAGATGTGTTGTACCACCATTCATCTAGGGGTAACTATTGAGCCCACCAATTTTTCCACTCAGATTAAAAACACCTCAAATATGTTTCCAAACACTTGTTGACAAATTCAGTATGACCATCCATATGGGGGTGATAGGAAGTGCTGAGATGCAATTGGGTGCCTTGTTGCTTGAAACATTCTTGCCAAAAATTGCTGGTGAAAGTCGGGTCTCTATCAGAGACAATAGAATTAGGCATTCCATGAAGCTTGAAGATATTATTCCATGAATATTGAGCCACTATGGTGGTTGTGAATGTGTGTTGAAGAGAAAAAAAATAATCATATTTGGAGAGACGATCTACTACCACCATGATGACTGACTTATTTCCTAATTTAGGTAAGCCCTCAATGAAATCCATAGATATATCTCGCCAAATAACAAGGGGAATCGGAAGCGGTTGAAGTTTACATGGGGATTTGATAGTTTCTCCCTTGTTGCATTGAAAGACCTCACATTCATCCACAAAGGTGAAAACATCTTGTTTCATACCCTCCCAGAAAAAAGAACGTTTAACCCATTCATAGGTTTTGGTAAACCCTGAGTGCTCGACTGTGGGTGAGGCATGAAGTTAAGAAAGCACTATGGATTTAAGTTTGGATTGCTTGCATAAGTAAAAATGACCTTTGTAGAGAAGCTCTTCATTATGCCAAGAGTACCCTAGAGAAACAAAATAATTGTGTTGCAATTGGTGGAGCAGGTTAGAAATTTTTGGATCTTGCAACCATTCTTGAAGAACAACTTGGATTCAATCTAGTACAATGAAGGAGAGGGAGAAAAGGGATCCATCTTCTTCATATTTCCCTGAAATAGCATCAACCACTACATTTTCCTTTCCCTTCGTGTGACCGATCTCATAATCATAGTCAAATAGCTTGGTCACCCATTTTTGTTACGCCGAGGATGAAATTCATTGTTCCAGGAAATATTTGAGACTTTGATGATTAGTTTTGATTTGGAATCGTTGAACCAATAAATAAGAACGCAAGAGATCCACAACATGCAAAATAGCTAACATTTCCTTTTCATAAATGGATTGGCCCAAATGTCTCTCTAAAAGTTGTTTTCTAGTGAAGGCCAAGGGCTTGCGATATTGCATGAGGACGGCTCCAATTCCTTTCCCAGAAGCATCAGATTCCAATACAAATTCCTTTGTGAAGTCTGGAAGAGCTAGGACAGGGGTCGAGCACATAGAATCTTTTAAGGCTTGGAAGGCATGATCCACAACTAAAGTCCAAATGAAGGCATTCTTTTTAAGGAGGGAAGTGAGAGGAGTTGCAATCTTTCCATAATTCCAAACAAACTTCCTGTAATAGCCCGTTAAACCCAGAAAAACACACAAGTGCTTAAGATTTTTAGGGCGAGTCCAATCTTGCATGGATTCAATTTTCTTAGGATCCACTCGGACACCATCCTTTCTGACAATATGACCCAGGTATTCCACTTCAGAGGTACCAAAGGCATATTTAGATTGTTTGAGGAAAATTTGATGTTTAGAAAGTAGATGGAGGACTTGATTCACATGGGAGAGATGGGATGTCCAAGTTTTACTATAGATGAGAATATCATCAAAGAAAACTAGGAAAACATGACAGAGAAAAGGATGGAAGACATGATTCATAAGACTTTGGAAAGTGGAAGGAGCATTACACAATCCAAAGGGCATTACCAAGGATTCATAATGACCCTCATGAGTGCGAAATGTAGTCTTGGGAATGTCGTCTTCTTTCATACAGATCTGGTGGTAGCCAGAACGTAGATCCAATTTGGTGAAGTACTGAGCACCACTCAATTCATCCAAGAGGTCATGAATGACATGAATGGGAAATTTGTCTTTTATTGTGAGTTTGTTGAGGGCATGGAAATCAAGACACATGCGCCAAGTACCTCCTTTCTTGAGTACCATGACCACATGGGAATAATAGGGGCTAGTATTAGGACGGATAACACTGGCTTCTAGTAATTCATGAGAAAATTTCTCAATTTCATTCTTCTGGGCAAAGGGAGGATGATAAGGCTGAACATTGGGAGGAATACTCCCCAGGATGAGGGGGATGGAATGATCATGGACTCCATGGGAAGGGAGAAAGTCTTGGGGAGTGGTAAAAAAAACATGGTGGCGGGAGAGGATAGATTGGAGGTCGGGATGCACAGAAGGTGTCTCAACAACTTGAATGGAGTGGAGTTGGGATATAATTATGGAATGACCTTTTTTGAGCATATTTTCCATGCGATGGGAACTGATGATCTCAGGGGAACCTGCAGTGATGCCTTGGAACTTATATTGTTGTCCCTCCTATTGGAATTGCATGTTTAAGTCCTTAAAATCCATGAGAATGGGGCCTAGAGTGCGTAACCATTCCTCACCAAGAAAAATTTCAAAACCACCCATTTCTATAGCATACATATGGGATTTTAGGTGATACCGACCAATTTGGAGTCACACATTTTCACATCATCCCCCACATTTCATGGAACCACCATTAGCAATCATGATTTGAAAATTATTGGTGGCATAGATGTAACAATTGACTTCTTGGGAAATGTGGTGATGAATAAAGTTATGGGTGCTACCACTGTCCACAAGGATGATGAATTTCTGATTTTTGATGTAACCAATTAATTTGAGAGTCTGGGGAGCAGAGAATCCTATGAGGACATTAAGTGAAATCATTGGGTTAGTGTCGGGTGGGTCAGAGGGTAGGGTGAGGTCAGAAGGCAGTTGTAGTTCCTCCACAAGTGGAACAACAACATATTATTCAGAAAGATCCTCAGTCACAACCATAAAAAGATTTTGTTCCTTACACTTGTGCCCAGGAAAATATTTGTCATCACAATTATAAAAAAGACCCTTGAGTTGACATTCAACCATTTCATCCCTGGTTAATTTCTGGATCTTGAGGGGAGGTGTAGGAGAGGAAAAATTGGTGGGTTTAGGGTGAGGAGGAAAGGAGGGTTTGTGGGTCTGGGAGGACACAATCTGTTGGGATTCCTTGGCTCGTTGAGTAGCTTCCAACCAAGTATGGGGGCATTACATGATGACATGGGAACAAATTTAATCTTTGAGGCCACTGATAAAGCATTTCCTAAAGAAAGCATCTAACATGCCCTCTGTTTTTAAATCCAAGTGCTCAGATGCAGAAATAAAGTCTTCCATTGTCCCATAATGCTTTAACTTGGTCAAATGACCTAAATGGTGGATGTCAAAGTCAAAGCGGTCATAAAGTTCAACCACAAACTATGTCTAAGAAAGATACCTTTGGCGTGCCTTTTTTCTCCATTGTCACCATTGACATAATTTCGGATCCATATGTAGGACACCATAATGAAGCTTGGATAAATCATCAGTAATTCCATGCAAAGAAAAATAATATTCCATTTGAGTGACCCAATTGGTAGGATTTGATCCATCAAATTTGTTCACCTCAATTCTAGAAGGGCGGAGGTCTTGGGAAAAGTGGGTAGTATGAGGGCCTTGGTAATGGGAAGAGTCATGGTGATCCTGATAAGATGGTTGGTCAGAAGAGGAAGGGTTCGGGGAATGAACTAGGAAGTGTTGTTTGAGGTCTTTGATGTAGGAACATTGTTCTTGGAGGTATTTGATGTGGCAACATTTTTCCTTGAGGATCTCAATAGTTGAATTGATGGAGCTAATGTTGGTAGTGAGTTGCTTGATGGTGTCCTTGTAATGGTGGTTGTCAACAATCAAGGCATTGAGGTCTTGGGTTCGTGTGGTAGTCATTTGGACAAAGTAGAAAGAAAATGGTATAGGGGAAACAAAAGGGGTCTGGAGAGGTGGGTGGGACCATGGAGAAAAAAGGGTGTCAAATGATAGGTACCACAACGATCAGGGCGAAAAGGGGGATCCAAAGGGATAGGAGCCAAATAAGGGTGTTGGAAATGCATCAAGTCCACAAAAAAAGCATGTGTGTTAAAAATGATAGGTATCACTGGAATCGGGGTGAGGAGAGGAACCTAGTGGATAGGTCCAAAATAAGTGTGTCGGTGGGACCACTATATTCATTTTTTTTTTCTTACTCCTGCAGAGTTATACTTCAGCCTGAATAATATTGAAATGATGAAATTCCCAAATGCTGGACAGGAAGAAATGTGCAGTAATTTCTCAACCAGAATGTAGAAGGCACGGTTGTGCGGAAATAGATCTTATCTGTTTTGTTTTTTTGTTTCCATCCCCAGGGGTAGGATATCCAGGGTTTCACAAACATGGTTTTCCCTGTGCTATAACTCTTTGATATACATGCGGGGTCCAACAGTAGTACTCGACCCAATATCTCAGGGAACCAACTAAGGAGGTTGGACCATGCCCTTAGTCGTACTACCCGAATACCTAGGTACTAGAGAGTGTCTTCTCAAGTGTTGTTCTCGGTGGCACTATAGAAGTCAGGCGACTGATCAGTTTATCTAATGAGGGATTCAGGAGATCTAGGTCGATCCATATATAGGTGATGTCTGATGCACTACCACTCGAAGGGGTACCAACATGGGTTACAAGGGTGGCCAACAGATGTGTGCTTAGGTACCACTTGTATTTTTTGCGTGTATGACTCCCCAACTGTGGGTTTATGTGCCTAATGACAAATCTATGTATCTTTAGGATGTCAGAATACATCTCTACTCTGAAAAAAATTTAACCCACAATTTTATTCCGAGGAAGGTGCTCTATTACCACTCTTAGTATTCTAGATATAAAATAGTATGCAGAACAAAACAAATTTAGCTAGAAATGATAGAGAAGTAATGATATAATCAAAACAATACCAAAATAATACTAGAACAACACCAGAAAGAGCACTTTGATTATTGATAGCAATGTTCACTTGTCTCATTGAGGGGGCAGCCTCTAGCAGAGAATATCTCTATTACATTAATATCAAAGACAAGATTTCTCATACCCTCTACTTCTATTTATACTCTATCTATCGAAAAGAACAATCTAGAGGAATATCCTTCTAGAAGCGGAAGCTTCTATTAGGTCTTCTTACATTTGACTTATTCTTCCTTATTTCTAAGCCTTATTAATATTGGCCTTTATTACATGGAATTATATTGTTCTACCTACGTGACGGGTTAGGGAGGTTAGGTCCCTAATAGAGTTCAGGGATCAAATAATCCAAGAGATGCAATAATAAAAGATCATACGAGTGTTCAATCAACTGAAGAATAAATGTCTTTGAGAGGGAAAAAAAATTACAAAAAAATGTCCGACATCCAAAAATTGGAGCATGACAAGAGAAAAAAGAAAACAGAGGAGATTTGTAACCTGTGGATCAACCAGTAGTTGAATATAAAAATGGTCGTAGGAGATAATCCTGATAGAGTGCATGAGCAGTTTGAGTTTGAAAGAAATCGACCAGAGCTAGAAATAACAACATTCATGGTGATCCCTGACAGAAGTAACAAAGCATAGTTGATAGAGGCTAGCATGGGTGCCCAACAAATGGAAAACCAAGCCGAAAGCATGGATTATGAAGAATCAATACCAACAATACACTCTCCTCTTGTTCAAGCAACCAACCCTCGAATTAGAGATTTCCTTCAACAAAGACTTCAGATTGACGAACAATTTGCAATATTATGATATAGAACCGATGAGCATGGAAATTTTCACGACACACTAATTGTCGAGCCAAAAAGAAATGAAGTCCACACAATTCTCATTCAAATCAATGATCTCATGGACCTGACCCCCCTACCAAATCTTATATCAAGAGAAAAAAATTTAATATATTATAGTTGTGAACTGACACGTCCGATAGAAAGATGTCTCGTTGAATATAAAGACCAAAGTTATCAGACTGAAGAAGTAAATTCTAGAGAAATAAAGAAGCAGTTACTCCTTGAATACCATCAGTCCGAAGACCAACCGACAAAAAATTCGGCAAAAGAACAACCAAGTAAGAATCCAACTTCCCAGTTGAAAAGCATGATAAGTCAAGGATCACAAAAATATAGCGTTCTTAAAGCAACCATGGGACTCAATAATATTCCCCTTTATGAAGGAGACAAAGAAATTGGTTTGTATGTGAAAATTTCTAGGATGCAACATACATATTAGATGAAGATAAGAAGATGGTGCAATTCGGTGCCGCTCTTCAACACCATGCTCTAACATGGCTCATGAATTTCACAGAAAATCAAAGTCGATCAAAATCAGAAATAAAGAGAAATTTATTATCATTTTTCAAGGTCCAAGATGTTACACACTTGGCCGCACAAAAGATAAAATAAATAAAGCAACGACCACAAGAGTTGGTCCACGAATACAATAAAAGATTCAAAGATCTAATTAGCCAAATACCAACGACAATTGATCAAATTCTACTCATACATTGTTACGTAGATGACTTGCTACAACGAATCAAAACTCCATTGCGACTTTATGAGATAACCTTGTGTGAAGACGCATTACAGAAAGTGCAACGATTCGATTCAGATGATGATGTCCCAATGAATTCCTCGTCGACAAATCGACTAGAAGAAAAAATAGAACATCTACAACAAACCATTAAAAATCTATCCTTAAGTAGAAGCGAGGTGTAGTGTACCACATGCTATAGATATGTATGTTGAGCTCTAAAGATGTCCTAAAAACAACCTTATTTTAACATTAATTTATCAACCTGAGGATTCGTCTTTTATCTCAAGAATATTAGCAAAGTCTATGTAGATAGCTCATAGAGGCTAAAATCGTGTAGTTAAGGAAAATATGATTTTATCAACAAACAAGTTCCTCACACATCCATTAAGTTTCTAAAGCTAAGATCTTACCAAACAGGATTGAAATTTGATCTATAATGTGCTATGAATTGAAGGAATGAATTGAATTGATTAAGAGACAAGAATTGAATATATGAAAATAATCTCATCTATTGACGACTCTCTAATCTGCCGGAAAGAAATAATTGAGTACTGTAAATTGAGAAAAGACAGTAAACTGAAAGAACAACAAATGCTAATTGAGAAAAAAGGAACAACAAGTACTAATTTAGGCGAAAGGAACAACAAATGCTAATTGAGTGGAAAGGAACAACAAACACTAACTAAGCGAAAGGGACAACAAATGCTAATTTAAGTGAAAAGGAACAACGTGTGTGAAAATGAGAGGAACTGTCAAGCTGTAAACCACAACAATGAAATCTGGAACAACAATCAATAACATTCACACTGGAGCATCTATCTTTTGTAAGAAAACAACATAAAAGCATTAACACACTTGTGCATTTATCTTAATTATTGGAAAGGATATTTAAATCATAAACATAAATCAAACCAATATAATTATAGATTGAGATAGTAACTCCTTCAGATTGGGCCCTCGGTCCTCATAAGCACTTCTACTAGAAACTCAGTATGCGAAAATGATGGAAACGTTCAAAGCCTTTATTAATTCCATAACTGATACAACATTTACAAAAATTGTTTGCACAAAGCAATTATGAGTTCTGAATGCTTGGATAAAAAATCTTAGATGATCCCTTCTAGGATCCATTACCCTCTATATATTACAAAATTAAGCTATCCCGAGGATCGAGAGATCCTCAGGATCGCTATTACTATTTATGAAATTTACAAAATAGAGAATTAATCTCTCTTGAAACTGCTTTGCGCCCAATATCTTTAACCTCTAATAGATTTTGTATCTTCCAAATCTCTTCGGCTATCATGGGTTTACCAATAATTACCCATTCATGTAACAAAATCAAAAAATTCCAACCATATTTTAGATTTTATAAAATACCACTCAATAATATTTCTGGAAGATATTTCAATCATTTTCTATCCTATTTTATTCCTAAGTAACAAAAAATTCAATCAAGATTACAGCGTAAATCGTGGGAATGAGGGGAATATTTGTACCTTTTTCATATCCCAACATACCCCCCAGCTTACCTTCTTGCATGTCCTCATGCAAGATAAGTTCTTACATGTAGGGCAATGATGCTATAAGGAGTAAAAGTTGGTTCACCAGGTGCCCTGAACCCATTCTTACGTTAGAGCTCTCCAAAAGCAGTGTCTTCCCTCTTTCTATTAATTTGATAATCTCTCTGGTAATCCTTTGGAGGAAACCAGATAATAGGGGGATTATATCTACACCCAATCCAGGTAGGGCCTTCCTCCTAGAGCATTCTGGCATATCTTTCTAGTCTGAAGGTGGCTACAAAGAAATTCTTTAAACCAAATGGTTCCCTAATC
Organism: Picea glauca; assembly: GCA_000966675.3. Lineage (NCBI taxonomy): Eukaryota > Viridiplantae > Streptophyta > Pinopsida > Pinales > Pinaceae > Picea > Picea glauca. The sequence goes on from JZKD02S1915054.1 coordinate 61,647, forward strand.
TTTACTTCATTTGGGGAGGCATCCCATCTTAACTTGGAACCAACAAGAGATTATTTTTTGAGTTCCCTAAAATATGTCATGCCCGATCGTATAACATTTTGGTGAATAGGTCCCAAAGAGCTTCTCACTCCTTCCCTTTTCATGAATGTCCTATGTCGAATGATGGCTGGAAAAGATTTTGGTGGTTCTTCTTTGATCCAGAGATCTAACCCAGTTTCCCTCTTCATGAAGGTTTTGTGGGATTTAGCCCACCTAAATTGATTTGTGGTGAAGGATAGCAATCCTTGAAGTTGTATGTCTCCAATGAAAGGACCCGGATTATCTTTACTGTTGTCTTCCAAAATGAAGCTGTGGAAGTATAGCTCGAACAGAAAATATTGTACCTTCTCTTCCCACTCTCTAAAACATGACACAAACTCAGAGATGGTGGTGAATTTAATCAGTTTACCTGCTCGAATAGCCTTCACCCTCAACAAAAGGTAGCGTTCAATAAAAAAAAGGTATAATTGGTAGTGGGAGATCTACAATCCATTGCATCAATGTAGACATCACAAAACTCTTTGATTTGCTCCAAAGATTTTTCCAATTGACCTTGTATTTTATTTGTCTTCCCTTGAGCCTTAGCCAGTTCATCATAGGTCTCAATTTCCATTTCAGACATGGAGTGAAGTTTTTTAACAAAACTTTGGTGTTCTTCCATTGTCACCATTTCATCTTTGGTTCGATTCAAGGCTTGTTGGACTTGTACTAGCTCCACTTCTAGTCTTTCAATGACGACACTTTGATCCTGAAACTGAGATGCCTCTTCAGTCTGACAGGATGCTTCTTTCATTGCTGGGATTACTATCTAAGTTTTTGCATCTGTGGTCTCCAAAGGAATGGGAATTACTTCCTCAAGTTGAGCAACTACTTCTTCTGGAATTTCTGGTTGAGCCTCTGTTTCATATGCTTCCAAAGGAATCTCCTCTTCATTTTGAACAACTTCCCTTTCTATTGTGGTAATATCATTTTGAAGTTACATTTCTATTGTCTCTTCAAGGATATGCAACTCTGTCTGTGTTCCTACAGAATTTGTTTGGAATTCCCTCCTAGGAAGAGGGTCCATTCCTTATGTGCTATGTCTTTTAGTCTTATTTCTTTAATGGGCCTTGTCGTCTTTCTCTAGTTGTTTCCTTAATTATTTGATAATTTCTTTAAGCTTGCAAAATTTCTTCTTTAACACTTTAATCATTTTAACCCTTCTCGTCAACAACTTGTTCTCATGTTTTACCCTTCTAATTCTGCTGTGGCTTTTGCCTGATTTCTATTTTTGGGAACTGTTAGGGTTTTCCTTACGCTGATCAGTCAATAGTTGTTCCTATGTTTCTTTTGTTTCTACTGCCAGGATATTTACCTCAGTGTGAGGTTCTGCTAGGGTTGTATCTTCTGGGAATGACATCTCAATGTCAGGGAAGTTTTCAGCAGGGTTTGAAGAAGAGGCTAGCGCTTGGTATTCTCTTGGCCTGTTTGTGTCTATGTTAATTGAGGTCCCTAGACTCCCTAAAACCTGAGCTATATCTACCTCATAGCTTTTCAAAAAATGTTATGTGAGGTGTCCCAGTACTGGCTGACTGTTTCTTTGTGGGGTTTGTTCTGTCTGTTCAACTTCCTGAACATCTTCCTGTAAGGGTTGTTTTGTCTGTGTTATGTCCTGGATTTCTTTAGGTTGTTCTGTCATTTCCTGAATTTATTCAGGTTGTTCTGTCACTTCCTGAATTTCTTCAGGTAAGGGTTGCTCTATTTGCATTATGTCCTGGATTTCTTTAGGTTTTTCTATCATTCCATGAATTTATTCCTATTGTCTTGTCCACTTGCTTCTTCTTTTCCCCTCTATGGAGGTTTTAGAAACATCAATTTCTCTTTTTCTCTTTCTCGTTGATGCTTGTGCTTGTGAGGTCTAAGTCTCTGCCAATTGGACGGGGTCTGCCTTGACTTCAGGTTGAGGAGGTGAAACTTTCGTTTGGGCAGTAGCTTCCCCTTCCTATGCTACTTCAATTCCCTGGGTTGGGTCTTCATGATGTAATTTAGGTTTCTCTAACTGTAGGGGCCTATTGGCCTCAATAAGATTTCCCCAGGTTATTTGAGTTTGATTTAGGGCTTTATTTACTATCATTTTTACCAATGCATGGTTTCTAATGATAGTAACAAGATCTTTTTCCTTCTGTGTTCTTATAGCGATCTCATGCAACATAGCATTTAGAAAACACGGTAAATTGATTACTAACCGTTGTTTGAGCACTGTTAGTAGTTTGAGGTGGCGTGGTCGGATCACATCATACCTTCTTTCGTAGGTGATATACCTCTATATGACACCTGCCAACTCTTTCTAGGGTTCCCCGAGAGTGCTGGGGTTAGGTCCCTTTCCCTTTTTATCCAATTCCTCTCCAGAGTCTACAAAATATTCTACAACTTATTTAAGCATTGTATATCTTCCAGTACATTGTATGCCTATGTTAGGAAGGCCTATAACCTATGCTATGATTTCCTGAGTGACTGGAATTCATATATATCGAACCATGGAGGTTTCTCTCTGCAAGTTCTGGAATAATTTGACCGTGATGTCTGTATCATATCCTTGCAACCGTTTGAAGTACTCTGTCTACCCCAGACGATGTAGGATTTCTCTTTCCTACTCAGTTATCTGTAGTAATGTTGGTTCCCATCGCACACTTTGGCCTCCCATATTTCTGTAAGAAGGTGAGGATGACTAACGTTCCTTGTTGCAGCTAAACTCAACCAGTTTTTGAAAAAACAAAAATAGCAAATATAGAACAACATTGTGTATATTTAAAATGTAAATTTTTTGTATTTACTGCACTCATTGAAATCTATCGGTAAATGTGTCGAGCATCTTCCCCCCATAAATGGAAAGGTCGACCTCGACTGTCAAAAGTACAAGTGCAATAATAGCGGGGAGTTACTGTGAGGTGTGATTTCTATGCCATCGCCACCGTTGGAAAAGACAATCATTAAAAACTTTTCAACAAGCATTTTTAACGGTACCAACAATAATCATCAATTTGTGTGGGAAATTTGAATTTTGATACCTATGTTAGAAACCCTTTGAGGAAACAAATATTCTGAATGATTTTAAATTTGTTCACATGTTTAAAATTTTCCACATATCATAACATTGTTACTTTCCCTTTTTATTGGATATATCCGGAATGATAGCCTCATTGTTTTAGAAAAGGAAATCTAAGAACACACTAAAACTTGGTGTATTTAAGATATACTTTGATACCACAGGCAGAGCCACTGCTGCCAGCAGGCATCCATAGCCTCGATAGGGTTTCCTTTTAACCCATAGATGAGCCCGTATCCTTAATAAATAGTTTGAATTGTCTTTTCTAAAGAAGACCATTATCTTGGTTTGGTATCTAGATGATGATAATATCGCTCGCTAGATCGTAACCTAAGTGAACAAGTCGACTCTTGATGAGACCTCTTGTCCTTTGACGAAAAATGTCAAAGGCCATTGCCCTGGTGTGGTAGCCATAGTGGGAATGTCACTTATGTTATTATCTAATGAACATGGTAGGTTAGCTCGTGATGAGACCCCCTATTATTTATGGAAGAAGTTTATTACTTTGTTAAAAACTTTACTTTGATTTTGATTTTTTTTTTCATTTTTTTGTTAAGTTCTATCAAGGGAGGCTCATATACTCTTTAAGAGTGAGGGATAGTGTAAGAAGTGTAAGAATTCCAAGTAAGAATGTATTTAATATTCCTTATTATGATATGAAATAAATTATCATTCAAGTATATGTAGATATATAAGGGAAAGAAACGAATTATGGTGGTTAATGAATTGTGAACAATTTTTAATATGATTCGGAGGAATTAATCCACAAATAGTTTACTAAGGTATGTTAAATGATCCACACAAAATGACAAATTAGAACTAGTGTTGATGAAGAAGGAATCATTGAAGGTCATACCCAAAAGCGTGACTGAGCAATGGTATGTTTTGAGAAAGGAACAACAATAGAAAAAAAAAAGTCGTGAAAGGAACAACAGTTGTTCCTTTCAAAAGGACATCGCTATTGAAAAAGGAACAACAGTGTGACAGAAGGAACATCAATCGTTATTTCGGATGGACGATATTACTTACAAAGGGAAGAATAGATGTTCGTTTCAAAGGAATGACAATGGTTTGCAAAGGAATCAATGATCATGAGAAGGTAACAATAGTCGTTTCTTTCAAAGGAACGACAATCATTTCGTTTTAAATGAACAACAGTGGTGATGTTCAAATTTTTACTTATCTAATTAAGTGATTAAAAACTCCCACAAACATTTTGTTTTAGTGAATCTATAATTGATTAGTCATCAACTAAATTCATTCAATTTCTATGGGTAAGTTTATGCAATAATCGAAGTATTGGATGGTATATAAACATGTTCATTCTCTTGAAAAAAACAGGGCTTATATTTTTTGGGTTTTTGCAAGGTGAGAGAGGAGTAAAGAACATGAAAGAGTGTTTAATTATATGCATTACAATCATCTTTTCTAGTTCATATTCTCTCAAGTGACTTTCCTATAAAAAAAAATAAAAATAAAAAATCAATCAAATCTATAAAGAAATCTATATACAATATGTACAGTGCTAAAAACAAAATCATCATTTATGGAGTTGAGGCTACTGGGTTACCTTCCCATCCAGCCAAAATATGAACAGTAGGGTCCTTACTTACTTCTTGGCAGAAGGATTCTTTTGAAGGTGGCTGATGGTAGATTCATAGCTGGTGTCCATTTACCAGAAAGGGAGATCCAAACCCATCGATGGTAATTAAAGTGATGGTGCCATTATCATGAACTTAATTAATTTCATATGGTCCCAGCCACCTTGTCTATAATTTTCTAGGAAAATCATGAAATCTGGAATCATAGAGAAGCACACAATCACCTTTCTAGAAGTATTTTTTCTTGATATGTTTGTCATGCCAGTTCGTTCTTTGTTGCTGAATAACAGTTGTGCGCTCCAAGGCGGACACGCGTGCTTCATCTAATTCATTGAGGTTTTGTAGGCATTGTTTATGTGCCTCTGTAAGATCTAGTCGAATCTCCTGGTCCATCCTTAGAGTCTTGATTTCAAACTCGATTGGAAAGATAGGTTCTTTACCATAGACTAAATGATAAGGAGAGTAACCAGTGGTGTTACGCCATGTTGTGCGATAAGCCCATAAGGCATTTGGGATCTCAGTAGCCCAATTCCGTCTGTTTGTTGAAACAGTTTTTGTCAAAATTGCCTCCAAAACTTTATTGGTGCTTTCTACTTGTCTGTTTTCCCGTGGATGGTATGGGGAAGTAACTTTGTGATTAACATGATAATTGTTTAGGGTGGTTGTGTTTCTATGAGCCGTAAATTGTGACCCCCCATCAATGATTACTTCCCTGGGTAGTCCATAACATACAAATAAGTTGAAAAGAAATTTAATGACTAATTCCTTTGTTGCGTTTGGTAAGGCTTTTGCCTCTACCCATTTGGTCATGTAGTCTGTTGCAACTAGAATATAGGCCTTTTGATTTGACTTCAGATTGAAGGGACCATTGAATTCTAGTGCCCATCTCTCGAATGGTTCTACGACTACTTGTGATTTCAGGGGCATTTCTTCAGCCTGACCTGGTTTGCCCATCCCTTGACAATTGTCGCAGGTATGGACATATTTCTTCACATCTTTGAGTATTTATGGCCAATAATAGACCATCTGTAAAAATTTATGTCTAGTCCTGCGGTCTGCAAAATTCTCTCCACAGGGTTCGTCATGTCCTTCCTTCAGTATGTCATAGATTTCGTCATCTCATACGTATTTGCGGATCTGGAGATTAGCCCTTGTGTGGAAGAGATATCCACCGATCCAAGTGAATCGTGCACTACGCGGGACAATCAGTTTTCTTTCCCTGGATGATAGATGTGTTGGTAGTTTCCCAGCTGCCAGGTATTTTTCCACATTGGCATACGAAGGTGGCTTAGTAGTGATAGCAAACAAATGCTCATCTAGAAATTGATCTTCAACTGTCAAGGAGTCATCCGTTTTGTGTATGTGAGACAGGAAGTCTGCAACAATATTTTCTCTTCTGGATCGATCTTTGATGGTGATGTGAAATTCCTACAATAATAATAACCACCAAGTGACCCTTCCATTAGTAACAGGTTTATTAGCTAGATATTTAATAGCAAAATGATCAGTATACAAAATAATTGGATATCATGTTATATAATGACAAAATTTATTGATGGCATGTATTACAGCTCAAAAATATTTTTCTGTTACTGTATAATTAGATTCAATGGGAGTGAGATTCTTGCTAATAAAATAAATAGCATAGGGTTTCTTGTCTTCTTCCTGTCCAAGGAAAACACCTATGGCGATATCCGATGCATTGATGGAGATGTGAAATGGTATTTTCCAATTTGGTCCTCTCAAAACCGGTGTTGTCGAAATCATCTTCTTGAGTCTTGTGAATTCCATGTCACACTTGTCAGTCTATTGAAATTCAAAATTACCAGTCAAATCATGTAAAGGTGCAATAGTTCTTGCAAAATTTTCCATAAATCTGCGATAGTACCCTGAAGCACCAAGGAAACTACGTACCTCAGTTTGTGTGCGTGGTGTAGGTAGATTAAGGATTACCTCTTTTTTTGTTGAGTTTACCCTAATTCCATCTGCAGAAATATAATTCCCTAGTACCACACCTTCAGTCATCATCGTGTGACATTTTTCATGGCTTAAACATAACCTGGTAGAAATGCACTGTTCCAATACCTTCTCAAGATTGTCTAGAGCTTGATCAAATTCGTCGCCATAGGGTGTGAAATAATCCATGTAAACTTCAATCCCTTCACTAATCAGATAAAAAAATATGCTTAGAAAGGCCCTCTAAAATGTGGCTGGAGAATTACATAATCCAAAGGGAAATACCTCTGTATGCAAAAGTGCCCTAGGGACATGTAAATGTAGTTTTATCTTGATCTTCTGGGGCAATATCGATCTGATTGTAGCCACTAAAACCATCTAGAAAAGAGAAGAATTTCTTCCTTGCTAAAGTATCCAGGACTTGATCGATGAAAGGTAGGGTGAAGTGGTCTTTTTGAGTGGCCTTGTTAATTTCCCTGTAGTCTACACAGATTTTTCATTTTCCATTCTTCTTGGGGACGATCACTAGTGGGGAAACCCGCTGACTATCTGAGATAGGATATATAAAATCTACATCCAACATCTTTTGTAATTATTCTTTAACAATGTCCCTAATATGGGGATTCAATCTTCTTTGGGGATATCAGATAGGTTGGGCATCTTTCTCAATATAAATATGGTGTGTGCAGAGTTGCAGATCAATACCTTTCATGTCAGAATACTCCCAGGCAAAAGCTTGCTGATATTTAGAAAGGATTTGAATCAATTTTTGTTGTTGTTTCTCGTCTAAATTGGCGTTAATGTTCAGAGACCTCCCTGGTGCAATCTCAAGTGATTTGATGTTATGAACAATAGTAGTTGGGATTTGTTGTTCCATCAAATCTTCCAGCGAGTCTCCCTACGCTTCACAATCTAGAACAAATTTGAGCATATGGCACATTGGGTTACTCACAATGGTTGGGATGTTAATGAAACCATTGATCACGTCATCCTCTAATTGGTTCTTGAGTCTAAGAGATTCTTCCAGCATGAGAGGGGATCATAGATCCTTTTCTGGATATCTTGGTGGTGGTAGTTACGGATGTATGATAGTTGGGCTTGGCTTGGCTGGAGGATATAGGATGAGGTTCTTTGTGACCCCTCCTCTAGCAATTGTCATATTACTCGTATGACATCCTATGTACGCATCTGCTATTGCAAGCCATGGTCTTCCTAGTATTAATGGATTCCCTTTGAGTCCACTTCTTAGGTTGATGATGAGGAAATCTACTGGATATTCCCAATAGTTGACTGGAATTTCTATATCATGTAATGTACCGACTAGTCTAACCACTGATCGATCATCCAATTGCAAAATAATTGGGGTAGGTTTGAAGGAGTCAAAACCTAGGGTGTTGCAGGTTTCCATGGTTAGGATGTTGATGGCTGCCCCCAAATATACTAGTGTATTTGAAAAAGAACAACCCTGGATATGAACTATTACTATGAGTTTCCATGGGTCTACATATTTGATTGGTTCTTGTTTCCCCAAAATGAGATCAGACAAGGCTCCTGCCACATGAACAGTTGATGATGAATTTTTAGCTTTCCCAACAGGCTTCCTCCCACATAATTCCTTGATTGTCTTTGCATAAATTGGGATGTCTTGCAGATTTTGTATGAGCGGGATTTTAACATATAAATTTTTGAGTTCCCCTACAATGTCAAAGTTAGGATACACAATAGGTTTTGATATCATAAACCTTTTGGGGAATGGGGGAGGAGGACTTGTAGCCTTATCAAGATCCTGTGATTCAACTGTGTTTCCTCCATGCTCTGTTTCTTCCGTTATGACCACAGTCGAGGGTGTTATTGTTAGTTGTATGTTATTTTCATTCTCCTGCTCTTGGAAAATGTTACATTATATGCCTTGATATCAACCGGAGTTCATTGCATCCTACTAAGTTGATTTCCCTTTCCACATTCTCCATAATCTGGACGAGATGGGCTTGTCTATTATTAGGATTTGGGTGGGGTTGGGATGGTAATTGAGGGCGCAATTGTGATTGACGGTTTTGGGGTAGTTGGAGTGGAGCTTGCAAAGTGGGTTGGGTTTGAGGGGCCATCCCCATGGGTTGATTGGTTATCCCCATGGGGTGCTGCCAATTCTGGTTCCAATTTGGGTTTTGGGCAATCATGTTGGGCCACTGCAAAGGGTAGGGGTTGTTATTTGAATTTTTCCAAGATGAGGTAGGGTATTGTGAGTTAGGCCAGATGGAATTTTCATTTGGTTGATTCTTCCAAATGGGATTTGCAGCTGGTTGGTTTGTCCATGTGGGATTTGCAGCAGGATATTACTGGGACTGCCAGGTGGGGTTAGTAAATTGTTGGCCCTACCATGTGTTTCCAGGATTTTGCTACTGATTATACTGTCCAGAAAAGAAAGAGGAGGGGTTCTATAGTGTACCTGGAGGTCGGGCCTGCCATTGGCAATGCCGAGCCAACAGGTATAGTGGTTTTTTTTCCTCTTTCGCTTTTCTAAAGATAGCTTTGAGTTCTAGGATCGACTGGCATTTCTCCGTTGTGTGATCTTTGGTGCAAATGGCACAAACCCGGACCACATCCAAAGGACATTCCCTTGGACCATGTTTTTTTCTGCATCTGTGGAAAAATATGGCCAAAGTATGTTCTACTTCTTCTTGTTTCTTTTTGTCCTGCAATACATCCAATTGTGTAGTTAGAGTGCTTAAAATATCAGTTTTTTAAAAATTTCTAAGAGATTACCGACTTCTGCTCAGGTGACTCCTCCACTGGTAACATTGCTATTTCTAGTGAGGGGAGTCTGCATTCCTGATCTGATCTGTGTACTTCCACGTGAGCACCTGATGCAAAATAGAACAATGTTATCATAAGTTTCTTGATAAATATCACCCTTCCCCATTAAATTCAATGTTTCTACCCATTCATCTTTCATTCATTTTATCAAAGTGGCTTTGAGAACCTCACCTGGTAATGTACCATAAGGATATTTGGGCCAATTATATTGGAACCTTTCAACATATTCTTCTAATGTCTCATTTTCTTTTGCAGTCATTTGAAAGATTTAATTTTTTAGGTCCCTAGTTCTACAATAATCCTAGTATTTTGTCAATAAGGCATGTTTCATCTCATCCCATGAGTTTATAGTTCCACCTCCCAATCCCATAAACCAGTGCAAATCTGCCCCTTTCAAAGTGGAAGGGAACAACTTTAGTTTTTGGGGTTCATAGGTCTAATCATAACCCCTACATAGGACATGAAATTCAAATAAGAATGCATCTGGGTCTTCTGAAATCAATCCATGAAAGGTTGGCAGATTCTGTAGGTGAATTGCTTTCATGGGGGCATTGGTGAATGGATCAACTATAGGATATTCCAAAGTAGAGGTCTGGGGTCATTGTTGATTTGGTTGTGCCATTTGGTCAAAGATCTTCCAATAATATTCAGGAATTTCTTGGCCTGGGTATTCTTTTGATTGATTACTTGATCCCCTAGGGGATTTGATTGCACTACCTCTATCTGGGATTTCAGGTACGCCTTATTCTTTCATAGGAGATTCTAGGTCAAGTAGTGGTGATGGGTTTTCCTTAGCAACCCCACTGGTTTCCCCTTCTCCCTCCTCCATATTATGAGAATTTCCATTGTCTAAAGGGATGAGGGGTGGAAGATATATACTTTGAAAACTTTGCTTAGTCCCTCCAATTTTTCTATGAATCTCAGCACAGGATGTAGTTGGTGAAACCGTTGCCTGAGGGATTCAGATAGAGCCTCTCTTGTGTCTAATCTAATCTTGAGATTCAAATTTTTGAATCATGTCGTCTATGAAATTGATTCTCTGAGGGAGCACCGAGCCCTCGGCATTGGTAGTTTTTGGTGGGGGTTTTGGTTTTTTAGGATCTTTATTCTTAGTCATACACACTTCACACAAAATTCAAAACATCTATATAACCTCTATGTATCAGCAGGAGGTAGGCGCTGGAATAAGAATCTTACTTATTGCCTGCATAGGTTCTTACCTTCCGTCTTTAATACCTCATCCTCCAGAGACACAACCTATTCTATGTTTGACACTCTCCCCAGAAACAATGCCAAAATGTTGGGCTCTAAATATGTCCTAAAAAAGTCCTTAGTTTAACATTAATTTATCAACCCAAGGATTAATCTTTTATCTCAAGAATATAAGCAAAGTCTATGCAGATAGCTCATAGAGGCTAAAATCGTGTAGTTAAAGAAGATCTGAGTTTATCAACAATCAAGTTCCTCACACATCCATTAAGTTTCTAAAGCTAAGATCTTACCAAACATGATTGAAATTTGATCTATAATGTGCTATGAATTGAAGGCATGAGTTGAATTAATTAAGAGACAAGAATTGAATCTATGAAAATAAGTTGATCTATTGATGACTATCTAATCTGTCGGAAAGAAATAATTGAGTATTGTAAATTGAGAAAAGACAGTAAACTGAAAGAACAACAAATGCTAATTGAGCAAAAAGGAACAACAATTACTAATTTAGGTGAAAGGAACAACAAATGCTAATTGAGCAGAAAGGAACAACTAACGCTAACTAAGCGAAAGGGACACCAAATTCTAATTTAAGTGAAAAGGAACAATGTCTGAGAAAATGAGAGGAACTGTCAAGCAGTAAACTACAACAATGAAGTCTGGAACAACAATCGATAACATTCACACTGGAGAATCTATATTTTGTAAGAAAACAACATAAAATAATTAACACAATTGAGCATTTATCTTAATTATTGCAAAGGAGATTTAAATCATAAAATATAAATCAAACCGATATAATTACAGATTGAGATTGTAACTCCTTTAGACTGGGCCCTTGGTCCTCAGAAGAACTGCTACTAGAAAATCAGTATGTGAAAATGATGGAAATGTTCAAAGCCTTTATTAATTCCATAACTCATACAACATTTACAAAAACTGTTTGTGCAGAGAAATTGTGAGTTCTGAATACTTG
>JZKD02S1915065.1:0-12295 GCA_000966675.3 Picea glauca
GCATGGAAATTAAAAGAGATCGAAAAAAGAGAAAACTCTGGTTAAATTAGAGAAAATATGTCGAGACAATATTGCAAAGGTTTAATATGCAGGAATTTAAATCGATCAAGGTTCCTATTCCTGTTGGTGTAAAGTTATCTACATATCAGTGTCCCAAGACATATGAAGAAGAGGAGGACATGTCTCATGTTCCATATGTGAGTGCAATTGGAAGTTTGATGTATGCAATTGTCTGTACTAGACCGGACATTTCACATGCAGTGGTAGTTTTGAGCGGGTATATGTCAAAAACAGGGAAGGAGCATTAGACAACAATAAAAAGGGTTTCCAGGTATTTGCTTGGCACTGCTAGCTATGGATTGTGCTATGAAGGAAGACAAAGATTGGATAGAGTGGTCGATATACATGGCTTTGTGGATGCAGAATGGACTGGAGATTTGGATCGTAGGATATCTATAAGTGGGTATGTGTTTAACCTATTTGGAGGAGAAATAAATTGGATGAGCAAAAGATAGGTTGTAGTGGCACTTTCAACTATAGAATTTGAATACATGGCAGCCACTCATGCAAGTAAGGAATAAGTATGGTTACAAATATTGTGTTCAGGTATTGGATTGGTACATCAAGCTGTAAGGATAGAGTGTGACAGTCAGAGTGCAATTTTTCTGGCGAAGAACCATGCTTATCATTCAAAGACAAAGCACATTGATGTTCAATATCACTTTTTGAGAGACATGATTGAAGAAAATAAAGTATCATTTATGAAGGTGGACACTTTGAAGAATGTTCGAGACTCATTAACAAAATATGTGAGCACTGAGAAGTTCTCTTGGTGTAGAGGATCCATGGGCATTGTTGTCCTGGATTTTTTGACTATGTAACCCTGTAACCCCCTGTATGCAAAGAAAAAAACAAGTGGGAGAATGTTGGGTATGTGTTATATTCTTTGCATGAGTAGTAGTGTCTGAGCGTATGCATCGGGCAGTTGGGGGGGGTGTAGGGGGTCCGAGGGTAGCACCCCCAGAATTTTTTTTTCTTAGGGAAACGTGTCATGTATTTAGATGGTTTTTTCAGAACATGGTTTTTGCCAATGGTTTTCTATTTTCGGTTAAGGAATTAGGGTTTTGGACTAATCTAGGTCATTAGGTTAGGGTTTTGGATGTCGTTGGCTCCTATATGTATATTGTATTGTAAACAATGTAACACAATGAATGAATATAATATATGTTGGTTTTCCCGGTTTGGGTTTCCAGGGGAAAANGGAAATTAAAAGAGATCGAAAAAAGAGAAAACTCTGGTTAAATTAGAGAAAATATGTCGAGACAATATTGCAAAGGTTTAATATGCAGGAATTTAAATCGATCAAGGTTCCTATTTCTGTTGGTGTAAAGTTATCTACAGATCAGTGTCCCAAGACATATGAAGAAGAGGAGGACATGTCTCATGTTCCATATGTGAGTGCAATTGGAAGTTTGATGTATGCAATTGTCTGTACTAGACCGGACATTGCACATGCAGTGGTAGTTTTGAGCGGGTATATGTCAAAAACAGGGAAGGAGCATTAGACAACAGTAAAAAGGGTTTCCAGGTATTTGCTTGGCACTGCTAGCTATGGATTGTGCTATGAAGGAAGACAAAGATTGGACAGAGTGGTCGATATACATGGCTTTGTGGATGCAGAATGGACTGGAGATTTGGATCGTAGGATATCTATAAGTGGGTATGTGTTTAACCTATTTGGAGGAGCAATAAATTGGATGAGCAAAAGATAGGTTGTAGTGGCACTTTCAACTACAGAATTTGAATACATGGCAGCCACTCATGCAAGTAAGGAAGAAGTATGGTTACAAATATTGTGTTCAGGTATTGGGTTGGTACATCAAGCTGTAAGGATAGAGTGTGACAGTCAGAGTGCAATTTTTCTGGTGAAGAACCATGCTTATCATTCAAAGACAAAGCACATTGATGTTCAATATCACTTTTTGAGAGACATGATTGAAGAAAATAAAGTATCATTTATGAAGGTGGACACTTTGAAGAATGTTCGAGACTCATTAACAAAATATGTGAGCACTGAGAAGTTCTCTTGGTGTAGAGGATCCATGGGCATTGTTGTCCTGGATTTTTTGACTATGTAACCCTGTAACCCCCTGTATGCAAAGAAAAAAACAAGTGGGAGAATGTTGGGTATGTGTTATATTCTTTGCATGAGTAGTAGTGTCTGAGCGTATGCATCGGGCAGTTGGGGGGGGTGTAGGGGGTCCGAGGGTAGCACCCCCAGAATTTTTTTTTCTTAGGGAAACGTGTCATGTATTTAGATGGTTTTTTCAGAACATGGTTTTTGCCAATGGTTTTCTATTTTCGGTTAAGGAATTAGGGTTTTGGACTAATCTAGGTCATTAGGTTAGGGTTTTGGATGTCGTTGGCTCCTATATGTATATTGTATTGTAAACAATGTAACACAATGAATGAATATAATATATGTTGGTTTTCCCGGTTTGGGTTTCCAGGGGAAAATTCTCTGTGTAATGTTTGTATTTGCCATTGTATCTTTTCTGTTCTTTTCTGAATATATGTTTACAATAGACATTGTACAAGGTTAGAATTTACATTTTTGGCAGTAGTAAGATCGTTTGAGACAGGTTGACCCCTACTTTGTGTTTGCACAGCTAAGACTTTGGGGAGTGGTTCTTGGACCTCAAATAGGTCTTAAGAAGGCATTGGTAGGACAGGGTCCCATATCAGCATGGTTGTTTCTATTGGTTGATAAACTTCTTCCTGATCAACAATATTCATAATTGAGCCGCTTGATTGTTAGGTTAGGGAAAATTCATCTAGAAATCGGTTGGACATCAAATTCATGGAATGCACCCATTGTGGGAAGTCTCTTTTAGAGTGTTTCTCTTGGTGATAAGTACAGAAAGAGTCTGATGCTACATTTTCCAAATCGATGTTCAATTTGGCTAAGGGAGGTTCAATCACTTTGAACAAAGGATTTATTTTGAAAAAAGGTTTGTAGGGCCTCTGGCCTTGGTTTCCTTCCCTTGCACTTTTTTTCATGTCTATGATTTGGTTTGACAACTTCTTGACCATGTGTTGTAGGTATTCTATGTCTCCACTTCCTTTTTCGGGACCTTGTTCTGTTTGTTTCCTTGGGGTTATAATCAATAGGAGTCCTCTCCTGGGAGGAGGTTTAACTTCCTTCTTGACTAAGGATACCTAGCCTTATTTACATCCCTTCCTTTGGAACTATATCGTTTTGGCTTCTTCAAAATTCTCAGCTAAGGTTTATTTGGCAACCCTTTTCACAAACATGGAAATAGAAGCTAGGAGACCATTAGTGTATACTTCGATTTGCAACTACTAAGTGGGTTTAGATTTGGGTTGGAATTTCTTTAATATAGTGGAGAATATTAGATTAAAGTATTTAACCTTCTCCTTTGAACTCATGGTGGCAGTGAACAACTCGGCCATCAAAGCTCCTATGGTGGTTTCTTCTGCAAATTTATCTAGAAAATCCTTTTGAAACTTCGTCCAACTAGTTATGGGTCCTCCAGGTAAGTTAAATTACCACGTGGAGGCCAAATTGTCAAAAGTATAGGGGAAAATCCTACATACTACATCTTCATGTTGGACATTCATCAGTCTAATGGCTAGTATGATTTTTTTTTATATGGTCTTCAAGAAATCCTGAGGTTTTAGGATCGAATTTAGGGAGTAGCTTCTCTGGATGGGAAGGTTATGTACTTGTCTAGGGATGGCCAGAGCATATTTGGAAAACCAAGGTTGATTATTATGAGGCGGGTTTCCCCTTTCTTCATTATGATCATTGTTATCTTCCATGTTGTACGATCCCCAAACTGAGCATTCAGAGTTGAACCCTTCCTTGTCGGAAAAATCATCGGGCTAGGGGCAGTTGTCGGCTGGTGTTTCGGGGATTAGATTAAGAGAATGTTCGATTTTCATGAGGGATAAATCTATCAGGTCTTCTACTATGTGCACAAAAACCTAGTCAGGGGTATATACCATTGGTCTGCTTACTTATTTTCTAGGAGGATGCAATGGAGCTAAGGGAAATTCTCCGATATATCGGGTCTAAGCTCTTCTGATCCTTATGAACTGGTTCAACTCCTCATGAGGAAGAGTGTAAAGTATCTCATGGAATGGATGTTCTTCCTCTTTTTGGGGTGAGTTACTCATTTAAGGAGTACTTATTGTGTGTGGGTTGTCTTGAGAATGACTAGCCATGCATGTGGGTTGTTTTGAATCTACAGGTTGTTTGAAATATTGTGTTAAAAATATTGTCAGCCATTCATTCTTCAGGCCCTCCTTCTAGCTCCAATTCTCTTGAGGGTTCCTAAATCCCTTTAACTCAATAGTAGGAACCAAAACCACCACCAAGGATCAATTAGAATCTACAGTGTTTAATGGTGGAATGGTTCTCCAGATCTTGCGATCCATCCAAATGAACGATGGGCTTTATGTAGTGATTGATAGGACGTATTCTTGCGAAAGATCCTCCTTTAGTTCAAACATTCTCTTTTTTTATTTTCTCTTATAGGTGGGACCAATACAAGATAAATGTTAGTATAAACCAGCTGGGTAACAAAAGGGGAAGGACTTAACTACTGAAGAAGGCTGAGTTTAGGATAATGCTTTTTCTCAAGCATGCAGACAATTATTATTACACCTACAACAAGCCTAGTACTAATATATTAACCTTTTGGTGTTCCAATTATTGACTAAGATACGATTATCATGAGAAAACATACATGCAATAAACGATGGCAAGAAAAATAGTTTCCTTAACTCAAATCATCAATCACATATTAACACAACGATTTACTTTTCATCATTAAAGACAAGAACTATAAAAATATTGATTCAGATAACTTATCAACAGATTCAGAGGATCTTACTCATTATAGCATCCATTCATGAGATAAAATCAGAAATAATTCTTCTTCAGATCTAATCACACATGATTTTGATGAAAAAACACAAACTTGTCTCTCGTCCTAAACAAGACTTCTCAATAAAGGCAGCTCCGGAATAGTTCTTTACAAATCCAAAAATGAGGGTCTTTGCAACAACCATCGACCTTTCTAACAGGTTGATCCTCTTATTTATAACATATTATTAACTTAAAATAATTATCAAAAGTGCAGCTAAGTAAAACAAAAACTCTCCACATGGTGCTTTCATCTATCAGTCTTCTAAGAGTCATATAATGATCTCACTTAAGTGGATGACTCTTCTCATACTCCGACCATCTGACGAATATTTCCTCGCATGTGCTAGGTATGGGAACCTGTGCTAGGTATGAGAACCTATGCTTGATATTTGACTACTTTAGCACTTAACTATTGTAGCACTGTTTGAGCCTTGATCAGGTGCTCCATGAACTGTTGCGCTTGTCTTCATGCCATGTTCGCCAAGTTTGTTATCTTTCCAAATCATGATGAGTCTTGTCCAACATGTAATTTTAATATGTCATGCAAGTCAAAAAATCATCGGGTGTGCCGAATTCTGGAAGGTAGATGTCTCTCATCGCCTGGTTAATTTTGATCCAACTCTTTTCGCACTCGAACCACTTCTCTTGGATTTCCCGATGAGGTTATTGGGCCATTATCTCCCATTATTCGGATGACTTATTTATGCGGTTGATACTACTAGCACTTAACACCTAAATATTGTGCTCTTTAACGTCTCGGCCCTTTTGAACTGTGCTGATGTAATCAATTATTTCCATAGCTTAGTGGGTCTTCTCATACCACCTTTCCTGTTTAGCCCTAATATTGGCTCATTACCCCTTAATTGGGGCATATTATATTAGTAATTTTATTTTATTTATGTCGGCTTTAGGCCATTAGTTTTAATTATACCTCCTAGTCTCCAATATCTATCAAGGAGACATTTTCATTTTGAATCATCTTGTACTTGAACATTTAAGTGGGGTAAAAGGAGGTTGGCCACTCAAAGAGTCTTATTATCTGAAATTATCTCTTTTTCAAGACATTAAGTACATTTTTCTGAGGTTTTTCTATGCTATATTGATATTTGGTTCTTAACATATGGTATCAGAGCTCAAGGTCTTGGGGTTTCGTTGCTACATCTCAGACACCTTGGCATTTTCACTATAACTTTGTTTCTACAATGTTTCATAAGGAATGGTTTGGAGGATATTTAGTATATGGATCAAGGTACGTTGGGCTCAAAATTCAGATCCTGAGGCCTTATACACTCGGATATACAGCTTGTACAAGATAGGGTTCTTGTAACAACCCTAGTTAAATGATTGCTTAAGGTTTATCAAGTATAATTAATTAGATAATTAAATATCTTAATATGTTTTAGTTAAACAATGATTATTTCTTAATAATATTAATTAATTAATTAATTGTTTATATCTATTGATTGAATAATTAATTAATTAATCGACTCATTAAAGGTTTGGGTAATGAATTAAAGGGGCTTAATAACTTTAATTTATTTATTATAAGACTTTACATATGTGGGGGGGAATGAAGCATTGAGTGGAGGGATAAGTTAATAAATGGTAGGATAAGGTAATGAATGGAGGGATAAGGTGGGTGGCATTAAAGGAGGGTAGGGAGTCGGTGAATGGGGGGAGATATGACTGGGCAGAGGCCTTCGGGAAGGATTATTATGAAAAATTGGGAGGAGAGGACTGTAATTTGGCTGTTGGATATTTTTTTGGTTTTGGGGTTTGGTTTTGGAGGTTGGGTGAACTGTTGCAGGGGGCACTAGGTTGCTGGGAGTTTTGGGCTCGGGGGCCAGGAATCGTCACGGAATCCTGGAGCTAGGGAGCAGGATAAGCTACTCCTAGCTGGTTGGTTGGTTACTCGGTTTTGGGCAGGGTTTGGTCAGAGAATCAAGCAGATTCTGCGCAGAGCAGTAGAGAAGATGATCAGAGGTCGGGAATTTAGCATCAGACAGAGGTATTTTTATGTATGCATTCTCATGAACATGTGAAAGTTATTTAAAATTATTAGCATGTTGTTCATAAGCTTAAATTTTTTATGCTTATATGTTGAATAAAGAAATTACTTATTGTTTATATGTCGAAGTAATCTTAATTATTTAAATTTACAATTTTTTTATAGGCTTGTTAAATAGGTCCCTACACACGATATAATTAACTAAAAATTGATTTAATTAATATCATGGCTTTAAACTTATTATAAATTTTAAAGATCTAAATTATTACATATATATTAAATTGAATATTTAAATTATATGATTTAAATTAATTTAAAACATAATCAAAGATTTAAATAGTATAATTGCTACACCTTATTATTATTAAATTAAAATAATATCATTGCTATATACCATAAATTTTAAGTAAAACCTGAACTAATTGCTAGCACTAGAATTAATTTAAATTATATATTTTAAATTAATGATTTAAGTTTTAAACTTTAGTTTTAAGGATTTAAAGATTTAAATAATATAATTTAAATTTAGGTTTAAACTTATATAGGTTTAAAACTAAGGTGATTAACTTAAAAAAAATAAAAATTAAAAGTATTGTGCCCAAGACCAAGCATTAAGGAACCATGGACAAGCCCACAAGGGAGACTATTCAGTGCACTACGTGTCAAGCATCGAAGGATAGCCTTAGGCTCATTTCATCAAATTTAAGTTGGAAGTCACCGTAATTAGTTGTAAACTCAAAGTATAAGGACTTAGACTAAGATAAGCGGGAGGAGGCTTCATGTGCACTAGGCAGGTAAGTTAGAGAAATTGGTGAGTATGGTGCAAAGCTAGCATAGCTACAAGGAGAGAGGGTCAATAGTTTTCTTAGGCAGTGACACCAAGCTTAGACGCTTAACCCCAACCTAGCCACTCCCCTAAAGAGAGTAACGTCTATTTACAGACAAGTAAAGAAAAACTTACGCCTAACCCTGTTTTCTAGTTTAAGTTGCACAAATTTCAAACGTCATTGAACTCACCCTGACAACTTTGGTTGATGCATGTTAAATCATATAGGATGGTTAGGACTCAAGGGAATCGAGGCAAAGGAGTATTGTCGCAGGCACCGCCAACAACGCCAGCGTCGCCACCACCATCGCTCGAACTAGCTCTCATACTGTGCTCTTTGGAGGCCATAAATGAGACTTTAAAGGGGCAACAACCAGCAGGGATCGAAGTGGAACCCCCACCATCTGGAACAGGTAATCCAAAAGTGTCAATGGATTCAGGGGGAATACCTCCACCCAAAGACATCACTAGAGAACTGCAGAAGATCAAACTTCCGGAGTTTGTTGGGGGTCGTGCCAGTGAACGGGTGGAAGCATGGTTGGAAGGCATGACAAGGTGTTTTGCCTTAAGGGACTATGCATCCACCTCAAAGGGGAAGATAGTGATTTTTCAATTGAGAGACGGTGCCTTGAACTGGTGGGGCAACCTGGAAAGGCAACTACATATTACCCCAAACACCGTATCTTGGGAACTTTTCGAGGAGAGGTTTCAAAGGAAATATCTGCCAGCTTACTATGAGGAACATCAGGTAGGAGCATTTCATGTTGTAGTACAAGGAAACAGAACCATAGAAGAATATGAGATTAGGTTTATGGAATTGGTCAAGTATGTTTCATATATGGATAATGACCAACGACAGGCATAACGCTTTGTCTATGGGTTGAACCCTAAGATAAGGGATATGGTGCAAATGTGGAAACCGTCTTCAGTAGTGGAAGCTATGGAAAATGCACGTTATGTGTAGGAACACATGAACTTAACTGTAGGTATGAGACCGAACTTTCCACATTGCCCTGGATTCATGGGGAAAGCCCCTAGGACATTTCCTAGGGGAGGGGGCTCAAGGCCACCTCCATATGGTAACAAAGTCGCACCAAGGACAGTAGCCACAGGGACTTCAATGGCAGCGAGTGCAACATCTCATTCATCACCAATGACGCAGGCAGGTCCACGGCCATCTCAGGGAGAAACTAGTAGGGGCAGGGGTTCCAGGGGAAGGAACTCATTTCAGAGACAGTCATAGAATAGTGCCCAAGTTAAATCCCATGTTACATGTTGGGGATGTGGAGGACCCCATTACTAGCATGACTGCCTAGAGTTACAATCAGGATTTGTGCATAGAGAAGGAAAGTCCCCGATGGGAAGAGCAAGTAGCAGACACCAGATTTACGCAGCGGTTAATAATTGCTAGGCCGAACATCAATCCATGGTGGTGGAGTCATCAGGTACGCTAAATCATATCAATGTTAAGATTTTATTTGATTCTGGTGCGACAGATAGTTTCATTTCACCATCTGCATTAGAAAAGAGTGGGTTGGTAGCCTATGATCACGATGAGTTTAAAAAAGTCGAGATGGCTTCGGGGGAAAAACAAGCAGTAGGACCTAGCATTGATAATTTTATAGTAGATCTGGGAGTTTGTACTACCAGGTGGAAGGTATATGTCACTTCTCTCGAGGCGTATGACCTAATCATTGGAATGGATTGGTTGGAATCTCATTGAGCTTTGGTAGATTGTTTCACAAAAAGGGTGCTTTGTGTCGATGATGAAGGAAGACCAGTAGAGATCCAAGGTTTACGGAGAAAGGTGTCATTACGCTTTATCTCAACTATGAAGGTTAAGCGATGCTTGAGGCAAGGGTGTCGACTATATGTAGTGGAAGTAGTGAATGAAAGGAAGGGACCCTCTTTAGATCAGTACCCGGTATTGTCATAATTTAAGGATGTTTTTTTGAACGAGTTACCAGGGTTACCTCTTGAGAGGGAGCTTGATTTTACTATTGGGATAAAACCTGGTGCAGAAGAAATTTCCAAGACTCCATATCGGATGACAGCGTCGGAACTTTGTGAGTTGCAATTACAGTTGAAAGAGTTACTAGACTTAGGGCTAATAAGGCCCAGTGTCGCACCTTGGGGTGCACCAGTAATTTTTGTAAAGAAGAAGGATGGCTCCTTACAATTGTGTGTAGATTACATGGACTTAAAGCATGCTACAGTGAAAAATAGGTACATGATGTCGCGAATAGATGACCTCTTCAATCAGATGAAAGGGGCAACAATATTCACAAATATTGATTTGCGATCAGGGTATCACCAGTTAAGGATTAAGGAAGGGGATATTCCTAAAACTACCTTCCGAACTCAGATTGGGCATTACAAGTTTGTCGTAGTACCTTTTGGATTGACCAATGCACCAATAGTATTCATGAGCCTCATGAACAACATATTCCAAAAGTACTTAGACCATTTTGTACAAGTCTTTCTAGATGACATCCTCATCTATTCCAAGAACGAAAGAGAACATGAGGAACACTTACGAGTGGTGTTGTCCTGCCTTAGAGAGAACAAATTGTATGGGAAGTTGTCAAGGTTTCCTTATTTCAAAAATAGATCCACTATTTAGGTCATATCATTTTCGATGAAGGAATCTTTGTGGACCCAGAAAAGGTAAAGGCCATTATGGAGTGGCCAGTGCCAAAAAATGCCCATGAGGTGAGAAGATTCATGGGGATAGAAGGTTATTATCGAAGATTTGTGGAAGGATTCTCAAAAATAGCGAAACCCGTCACCACTTTGCAGCGCAAGGGGGCCAGGTATGAATGGACATAAGAATGTGATAGTGCATTCATTGAACTTAAGAGGTTACTAACTAGTGTGCCAATTCTATGAGTACCGGATATGGAAAAGGACTTCATAGTCTACACAGATGCTTCGAAGCAAGGGTTGGGGGCCATGCTAATGCAAGATGGAGGAGTGATAGCTTATGCATCAAGTAAGTTGAAGAAACACGAAGAGATGCACGCTACTCATGATTTAGAGTTAGTAGTTGTAATGCTAGCTCTGGAACTTTGGAGGCACTATCTTGTGGGGCAAAACTTTGAGCTCAAAACATACCATCAAAGTTTAAAACATCTCTTCACTCAAAGGGATCTGAATTCCAGGTAAAGGCGATGGAGTGAGTTTATGAGTGAGTACAATTTTGTTATTTCATACATCAAGGGAAAGGAAAATGTGGTCGCAGATGCCTTGAGTAGGAGACCACGTGTCTTCTCCTTGGTACCTTTAAAGGTCAATCTGAGGGAACATGTGTTGATGAAACTCCAAGGAGATAGTTGGTATTTAGAGGTTACTTCAAACCTCTAGAGTGGGAGGCAATTAGATCCAAAGTATGAAGGATATAGTCTGGAAGCAGATGGACTATTAAGATATCGAGGAAGGATGTACATCCCTAAAGATGGGGATATTCGAAGCATCATACTGAAGGAAGCCCATAGAGCACTTTATTGTGCGCATCTGGGTGTGAAGAAGATGTACGCAAACATGAGGAAGCTCTTCTTATGGGTAGGCATGAAGCGTGATGTAGTCCATTTAGTTGCCAAATTCCTAGAGTGTCAACAAGTGAAAGATGACCACCATCACCCGACAGGCCTCCTACAACCACATGATGTTCCTATGTCCAAGTGGGAAGTCATTTCTATGGATTTTGTTGTGGGGTTGCCGCTCACCTCTCATAGAAACAATGCCATTCTTGTGATAGTTGATAATTTAACCAAGAGTTCTCATTTTATTCCGGTTAGAGACACTTACGATGTCACTGATGTGGTACATGTGTTTTTAAATGAGGTGATCTGTTTGCATGGGATACCTAAGAAGATCATTTCAGATAGGGAATCCAGATTCACTTCTAGGTTTTGGACAAGCTTGCAGTCGGCATTGGCGACTCATTTGAACTTAAGCACAACTTATCATCCTGAAACAGATGGGAAAACCAAGAGGTTAAATCAATTCATAGAAGACATGCTTAGGATGTATGTCATGGATAATCAAACCTAGTGGGAGAAGTACCTAACTTTGGTAGAGTTTGCCTACAATAACAATTTTCATAGCTCCATTGGAATGCCACCCTATGAAGATCTGTATGGAAGGACATGAAGAACATCGTTGAGTTGGGATAGATTAGAAGATCAAGTAACAATTGGGCCAGAATTGATTTACGAGATGGAGGAATAGGTGATTCAAATTAGGCAGGACTAAAGGAAGCACAAGATAGACAAAACAATTATGCGGATGCACACAGGACTGACCAAAGTTATGAGGTGGGAGACCATGTTTTCATTCGTATCAGGCCTAAAAAGAGTACCATATGGTTCAGGAATGGGACAAAGTTGTCACCTCAATTTATAGGACCGCTCAGAATCCAAGAGAAAATTGGACCCGTTGCCTATCGTCTCATACTGCCACCCCACTTGCATAAAACTCATAATGTTTTTCATGTATCTGTTTTATG
>JZKD02S1915065.1:12305-30047 GCA_000966675.3 Picea glauca
TCTTTTTCAAGGCGTTGAGTACTTTTTCTAAGGTTTTTCTATGCTATATTGATATTTGGTTCTTGGCATTGAGTACTTTTCTGAGGTTTTTCTATGCTATATTGATATTTGGTTCGTAACATTTCCACATCCTTGCACGTCGCTAGCACCATCAGGGTGTCTTCTTGGAATTCATCTATCCCTATAGTGAAAAGGTGTCGCGCATTTGTGAATTTACTGTAGGCATCTTGGAATTCACTTCTCAAGGACATCGTGGCCTATGTGGATTCTTGATAGTATTTCTCCAAATGGCACATATGTTCCAACTCCTTTAGCGTAGTGGCCATATCCTCTTCATATTTTCTTTCTCTATCTAGGGTGGTATCTATGATCACCATCCTTATGTCGATAAGATCAGATGTCTTGGCATGCTTGATGTTGATAAAAATTTCCTTTGTGGTGATGAGGATGGAGAGATCCAGGGTAAGCCTCCTCTTTTTAATTGTCCTATTTACGATATCTTTCCTTTTCTGGTCATAGGATATGGCTTGTATATCACCAAATTCATCCACGGGTTCAGGGATTTGTTGATCTCCCTAGTTAAGAATAATTCCAAAGCTTCTAATGGTGTATATCTAGTCAATATTGGGTTCTTGAACCTCTTATGTGTGTTTCAAATGTTCTGCCTCTGTTTCTTGCTCATCGAGAGGTAGAATACCGACTTAAATTGAAGCATCAGGGGTAGGCTCGGTACTTACTTGATAATCGGCTGTTGAGATTTCAATTTCCTACTGTGGAATTTCTTCTTTTTGTTTTCCTAACCCTGGTTTGTCTATCGGACTATCCATTTGTGTCTCTAGTACATTGAGTAGCTCAGTTTCTAAGACACTTTTGACCTCCTGGTCGTTCTGTGGAAGGCCTCAAATTTGAGCATCGGGATCCGGGGAAGAGGCCTTCTTGAGCTTCTTTTCTTCTGTGATTTGCACCGAAGTCACCAAGGACACCTCCGAACTCTCTTCATCATCATAAATCATTATTAAGTCATGGAGGGGATTTCGTGCACTTTATCTTATGGATGTCCTTGTTATATATGTCTGAGAAAAAATGTTCCCTGGTGATCTAGTATGTGGCGTTGTAACTTCAGGGTCATCTAACCCTATTATTTTGTCAATTTGTATTAGCTTCGGGTCACTTGGACCTTCTCGACTCTCAATTGGGTTGTCAGCAGTGACCCTTTCCATTTCTACACATTCTAGGTCATTTTGTAGTTGATCGTTGTGATCGTTGATCCAGGTAGATATTGGTGGCCACCCACCTTTTCCAGCTGGCTCAAAACAACTTTCTGGAAATTATTGTAATTTACTATTTTTAGCAATTTTTGGGGTCCTGAACTTTGTGAGCCATTTTGAGGCCCTAAAATTTCAGTTTTTCGGGTCCTAAACTTCCGGAGCCACTTGGAAAATTTCATGATGAAATTTTTGGCAACTGTTGTACTCCTTGGATAGATATTTCCAATGGGATATCATATGCCTAAAAAAAAGATCGTATGCAAAATTTACGACCCTGGGAAGTTGATGTACTGACTTACCCAAACGGGTCCCACATGACTTTTGGCACTTCATCTCCTAGGGTTAGGTTTTTGGATGTCTAGGGTTTTTGAAACTCTTGTTTATTGTAAAAATGCCTTCAGAGCCTCATTGTAATTATCTTCTTGCGAATGAGTGTAACCGTCACATATCTCCTCAGAGATAAGATGCCACCATTCCAGCAAGCTTGTTTTCTGCTACATTTTACAGTTTCATCTTATTTCCTTATTGAATACAAAAATGGTTTTATTGTATCTCTATTATTCTATGTGAAGCATCTGTTAATAATATGTAATCATTTCGTTCGTCTCATAAAATCTGGATCAATCGTTTACTCGATGCGCTTGTTCTATTAGGATAATTCCCCTTGCTTGTGCCTCCGATGTCATAGTTAGTCCCCTGTTCTACACCTATCTGGCCTCTGTTGCTCTGACTTCTTCCCTGGCTCTGAAGGATTCTTGAGACAATTGTTCTAATGTTTCCACCTGTTCATCCAGGATCATGGCCCTGAACCTATTCATTTTCGCGTCAACCATCCTTTGTACCACATCGTCCCAGTCCTGGGTGTTCTCTTTGAAGACCTCATCTTTGAACTTTTCATGAGCATATGGACAACAAGACGACACTTTTGAATCATGTTGCAAGACCATGCCCTTTGTATCGTGCTTGCAGAATCGTCCCGTCGAGAATCTGAACTCAATTTGGCTCATTCCTTCTTGTTTGGCTTGAGCGGTGTCCTTAAGCAAGTAGAACCCTACATGGAAACCATAGGGTATGAAGGCACGTTTATTATCCTTGACCAGGGTGGCGTTGTAACCCTGCAATATGGTTTTAGAACATATTTCTCCTCCCACAAGTTGGTTTGGGACATGAGCAGGTAGGATATATGGTTCTCCGGTGGCCCCGAACACCCTGATGTAGGTGTCACGCTCATCCAAGTACCAATGTCCTACCTTGGATATCATTTTATTTATCGTGGTCGATAGTCTTGGGAATTCCTTCTTAAAAAGAATAAAATAAATTCGCTCGATGAATTCATCGCATATGAGAGAGTAGGAATTCTTATACCTATTTTCCCATAGCACACTAAAGTAGATGTGGACCAGGAGTTATGAAACATGCCAGCTCAAAAATTTGGTTTCTCTCCTTCCTTCGACGCCTGGGCATGTTGCACACAAATTATCAGTTTCTTGGAGATTAACACTCCCCAATTGAAGATACTCCCGCCGATCACAACTGTGTATGCCAAAGGCATCCATGCCTCTAAAAACCTGGAGCAATTTTTCTCTCCATACAATCAGTAGAAGAGAGCCATCAAATAGATGTATGGATCCCTTAGGCTGGTTGTCCCGTACCAGCAGGTGCTCCGGTTGGTGAACTTCTTGTCTTCCCTCCACCATGAGGCCATCACCCGGCTTGTGTCATGGCGTTCATAAAACTTCACGACGAAATCTATATTTAGACTCTCCTCAGGGTATCTGCGTTTGTAGTATTTCTAAACTTCTACTGAAAGGAACACTCTGACACACCCAACATTGTCATCATTGATTAAACATTTATGTGTGTCTGTGTGGTTGATGAGCCACTTCAAGACTTCTATGCAGGGAAAAACATGGGTTCTTCTTGCCACCATATGTAGGTATGACCATCGGATTTTTGGGAACACCTCGTCGTCGAGCACTCTTACATATGGATCACTGTGTGGCACATATTCTGGGTATTCCTCCTGGATGATCTTGTTAAATATTTCTCCTCGATGTGGGAGTGCCATCATGGACCCTGTGCTTGCCTCTATATATCCAAAGGCCAGAGGCTGGATGAAAACCTTCTTTGTTGTTGTCTTAATGACAAGTTTTGTCCTTGGAGTGTATTCCAATTGTTTTGTGGCCCCTGGAGAAGAGCCTTCGCCTATGTCTGGTTTTTTCATCTTCGGTGCCCTAGGTGATCGTCTGGTGGTTGGATTTCTTGGCAGAATTGTTCCTGCAACTAAAATAAAATTATAGAGACTATGTAAAACAAAAACCAGATAAAAACATATGAATTACAGCCAACAAATTTACAGACTCGGATACATACCTCCAAAGCTTGTTAAAACCTAGTTATTTTGACAATCATGGGATCGATACAGAATTCGAGTAGCTTTCTTTCCTCCTTCAGCTCCTCCAGATTTCTCTTATGCACAGAATGATTTCGTTTACACCGTCTCAAGATAATTTAAACAGGGAATAACTTATCATGTCACATAAACGATTCAATTCGGGTTATGAGTGAAATTTTAACAAATCTATCGTCAAATATCTATAACCTAAATTCATCACGGGTTGACGGTGGAGGCACGAGTGGTGATCTGGTCTATCAGTTATTTTAAAAAAAAAATTTGATTGGCACACGAGGTAGAAACTAATGCAGGATTTGGTATTAATTGGCTCCTTAAACTCTCAAAATATTATCATATCTAATATTAAAAATTCCCATTGTGTCACTCTCTCAGTGGGTGGATTGGGGATTGGGGATGTGCTATGAACATTTTCATTGGTATCTTTCTACAAAAAGATCTGATGCCAATCAATTTCACCATATAATGTTGTCATGGAAAAGTTGAATCAGAGGTCTGACTCAGACCTAGGGAACCAAGAATGACTCAGGATAAAACTAGATCGTACAATCTGTTGATGGGTCTTAAATCAATTGATTCAACAACAGGAACCAAACCTGCAACTGAGGCCCAATTAGACTCTGTAGCATTTGAGATGGAATGGTTCTCCAGATCTTGCGATCCGACCAATTTATCAATGGGCTTTGTGTTTTCTTGTGAAGGTTCTCCCTTCAGGTAGGAACGTTATTTTCTGTATTTTCTCTTGAGTGGGGATGGTCCAAGAGATGGAATCCGACATAATCCAACTTAGCAATCAATAGGATTGAATTACAACTACTTGGAAAGGGCTAAGCTTGGGATAACCCGCTGCTCAAATGTGTAGACAATAACTCTATACAAAAGGGCCTAGTAATAATACATTAACCAAATGAGCATCCAATTACTTCCTGAGAATCTAACTAACAGAAATAAAAACACATATGTAACCAAGATCATGGCAAGCAAAATAATTCATCTACTATAGCATTAATTACATAACAACACAATGATTTATCTTCATCATTAAAGCAAAGAACATCAAGACATTGGACCAGATAACTTGAAAACATAATTAATTGCTCTTACTCATTTACTGCATCATTCATGGAACAAGAAAGGAAGTAATTCTTCTCCAACTCCAATCACATACATTTGATGAAAATAGCTTGTCTTTGGTCCAGAAGGACTTCTCAATTCATAGTAGTCCCAAAATAATTATCAACAAACGAAAAAGAGATAGTTCTTACAACAACCATCGACCCTTGACTAATCAGTCGATGTCTCTACTTATAATTTAAAATTCAACTATAATTAATGGCTAAATACAATTTAGGCTAAACAAAAATTGCCACGTGGAGTGATCATCCAACATTTTCTTTCAACAGTCCACCTAAGATGTCTCTTGAAAAGGGTGGCTTCTTTCATATTCAGACCAACTGATAAACAAATATTCACAGGTTTGAGCCCATGGGAACCTGTGTTTTTCCATAGGGGAATCATATACTCCTCTAATATCCATTGCATGTGTTCAGTACTTTACCAAACTGGAGTTCATTTATTGCAGCATGGCTTGAGCTCTGATCGAGTGACCTGTGAATTGTTACACTTGCCCTGGCTTTGCATCAGTGACCTTTGCGCACTCTTTGGCCCAAAGAGAGTCTTGTATGGAGTGTTTCTTGAACACATTTCTCAGGTTAGTGAATTCATCTGGGGTGTTGAATTCGGGGAGACTGACATCTTTATTAATTTTACCCCAGTGTTTCTGGCACTTGGCCCATTTCTTTTTTATTTCTTGGTGTGGGTCCCAGGTTATCTTCGCTCGGTATTTGGCAGATTTATTCATGTGGTTGAGACTAATTTTTCCAACCAGCTGAATGCCATGATTTTCCGTTTCTCAACCGTACCATACCGCCTCAATGTATTCGAGTCTCTCTACCACTAGCTGTGCCTTTTCATGCCATCTTTCCATCTCTTTGCATGTCGTGAGTTCCATGAGAGTATCCTTCTGAAACGCAACTACATTCTCGGTTAACAAGTACCTTTCCTTCTTGAACTTGTTATAAAATCCGTTGAACTCTTCCTTAAAGTATACAGTAGTCTATGTAGCTCCTTTATAGTATTTGACAATATGGCACAGGTGTTCGAGCTCCTCCCAGGTGTCGGCTAGTTCCTTTTCATCTCTCCTGGCTCTATCCTAGGCGACATCTGGGAGGGATTTTCCTACATCGATCAGTTCAGACATGTGAGCATATGCAATGCTGATTAATTTCACTTATGTGGTAACTATAATGGATTCATCCAAAGTGATTCTTCGCCTCTTCGTGGTCCTTTGAATGATGGCCTTCCTCTTTTGATCATAGGAGATCGCATAGATGTATTCTAGTTCGTCTATCGGTTCTGGTATCTGTTGATCTCCCCATCAGAGGTTGTTTCTCAAGCTACCTGTGGTGTATATCTGCTCAGGAGTGGGTTCTCAAATTTCTTCGTTCTGTTCTGTGGATCCGAACTCTTATTTCCATTCATCTAGAACTTGAATATTGGGCGTAATGGAGGCATCAGGTACATACTCATTACTTACTTGCTCGTCGGCCGTAGAACTGTTGATTTTCTTTTTTGGAGTTTCACCACTCAGTCTTGCTTCTGCTTCCTTTCTGTCAGAATCTCTTATGTCGAGGCCACCTTTGTTACACATGATTTTGGTCATCTTGGTAATGTATTAACAATGGTGCATTCAGGCTCCCAACAAGGACTTTTTGCTTGAGAAAAGTGGATTTTGTCTCCTTCCAAAAACATATTTTCAAAGTGAGTTCGCAGGCTGCATATGGCCTAGGGTGCAATAATCCCTCATTCTCGTAGGCCACCTTCATCTAGGGTGTGAACTTCTCGCAGTTGGCTCCATACATAGGGTGCGAACCTTTTTTCAATCTTGGAAAAGAGAAGAGGTCTCGAGGGTTCTAGAAGGGAATGTTCTAGAAAATGAGTTGGCATTCATATGGTTGTCATTTTACTGACTTCTCAGATTTTATGGGATCATCCTCATCCATGTAACCATCTCTCCTTCTCCTATATACTGAAAGGTTTCTCATGGAAAAGGTTAAGAAAGATTAATTGAATAATTGGTGAAGGAATTGTGTGAAGAACCCTACTTAGACAGAAGCTTGGAGACTCTAGCTGGTCTATCAAGAGGAACTAGATCTTCTTCATGCAAGTACAAAGAAAGTGTGTGTGTTGGAACCAAGGGTCACTGAAAGGAAGCTTGTGACATCAAGGCGATCAGGTTGTATCTTCTACTTTCAATTAATATGATACAACGGTATGTCCCTTTCCCATAAAGTCATTCTTACTTTATTGTGTAATTCATTGATCATATGCATAATATGACATTGAATACATTGTGCTATCTTCACTTTGGTTGGTTTGTGTTGTCTTGGACTTGACCTCACGAGAGCACCAAAGCGAAGTGGGAGCAACAGAGACCTAAGGAAGCGATACAAAGGTATGTCACTAGTTCCTCCTTACTAGCAAATTCAATGATTGCAACTTAGAGAAAGAGTCATGTCATGTCCTATTTTGTTCTAGATCCAGATGGATCTAGGGAAATCTATTAGTGTTTGCACCTACCGATTAGTCCGATAACAAAATTGGTGACTCCATTGGGGATGCAACCCATCTTTTGGTGGTTTTTGGTGTTTTTCCTTAGCCATTTGCTCTTGCCTTCCCTTTTTTCATTTCTATCAATATCTGAGTCTTCAGGGGACCCTGACAGACTCTCTAGGTCCAGAGGTCCCTTCAAAAACTTTGTCTTTTTTTCAAATTTTGCCTAGTTTCAGTCATTCTCGCACTGAACCCTTTTATTTCCTGCGAGAACTACTGGAGTTCGCACCCTACTATGCAGTCCAGTATGAACATCTCACACTTTGCTTATGACCAGCCTGTGAGAATGCTCCATTCTCACATTGTACACTACTGCTTGCATGCGAACCCATTTTGCAAAATTTTGAGATTAAGGTCTTTTGTATGCCCAAATACCCAGATTTGTATGTGTGTCTGAAGAGAACTTCTTGGGCCATTGATTGATTGTTTCTTGACTTTGGATTTTTTGAATGATTAGTATTTGGAAATAAAAGACTCTTCTTGTTCATTGTTTCTCAACTATCATCTCTTGACCTTTTCTTAGCAAGGATATAATCTCTGATCCTGGAATCTGAGTATTTGTTTGGTTGGGATTCGGTGATCAGTTTAAAAGTTGGGATTTATTGTCTTTCTCAAATGCCCATTGCTTGGAAAATTGTTTCCCTCATACATTTGAAAAGACTAACCTTGTCTGCTTGTCATTTTTGTATTCATTGAAATATTGGTTTGGGTTTTGTATGTTTCTTGTCATTAGTTATTGGTTTTCCTTAGTTCCACCACTGTTGTGTGGTTCCTCTTGAAAAGTAAAAAACATTTTTCTTTTTAAAAATATTTTTGTTTTAAAAATATTGGAAATCAATTGTTGAAATAGAACAAATAGAGAATTGGCATTGTTCCTGATTTGTTGATATTGCATTTCAAAGAAGATTGTATATCGTAGTTCAAGGTTGTTCCAGAAAAATTCTCTTTCCCTCCTGTAAATAGGATTCATAGAGCGAGAATTGATATCTTTCATTTCTATCTATGCATTGTTGGGTCAGAGTCTCACACAACATCGGTTTCATTTTCATCTCCTTTGAGTAACAACAACCTTTAATAATATTGCACGATTTTTTAAAATTTAACTAGTAACTCTTTTCTAGGACTCTATCACACCAACATTACCTAGGCTAGAGCTTTGGAATAGGCAGAGAGATACACTCTCCAAAGCACAAAACACACAATAGCATCTTGTGGTAAGGAGTGTCAAATTCCATTTGCAACATTTTTTCCTGGGAAGCCCTTCTCACACAAGGGTCAAACTCGAGGTCGCATTGATATTGACAGAGTTACTCACCCCGCTTTGTTGATATCAGTGTAGAGATTTCACGTATTACAGGGGTCACTTGGAGGTATACCCACAATGAAGAGTGTAATCCTCTCGAGTTTATTTCGGGCTAGATACCCTGCCCCTCTGTGTGGATCATATTGTCGAATGTCCCCCCAGGCTTTATTGTTGTTGGTGGTAACCTTAGTGGCCTATGTTCTTATGGTCTTACATAAGGTGACTATGAAGGGGAAAGTCTTCGCAGTACCTGGAATCGACATTGGCCAAACTCACTTGGGCTCCTTGGAGGGTATACCCACGATTATGTGTGGGAGCTTTCACCAGGGCGTAAGTCCGTTAAGAAGGTCATCAACATAACTTTTCCACCCTAGCCCAGCCCCTTCTCGTCTCGTTGTTGTGACGTTGGACTTCATCACCAACTAGTGACTTCAGAATTAGAAGGTCTTGATTGCTTGGTTTTGTTCCCTAGATTTATTTTACTAGCACTTGTTGTTTGTTCACCCAAGTTGACCATAGAATTTTCTTTGTTAGTTTTTTAATTCATTCACAATTGACCCTCCACGTCATTCACGTAGAATGTAGGTCTTACCCCCAGAAAATATGGAAGGTTCTCAACCCTTGCCTACCAACTCACCGGAGGGATCTCCTCAACAGAGTGAATTCCAAGACGTCACCACTCCACAAGTGGAAATAACTGACTCTCTAGAACGATTCTGAATTTTCAATTCTCGAGAGGACTTTCGACTTCACCCCGACTCTGAGAGATGTATTCTGCGACTGACTTCTTCCGGGGAACTAGTTGTTCAGTCTTCTGGATCACCAACTGGACCCTTCCTAGGACCTGAAGGTCAAGATCCTTTTTGGGCTATCGACATTTTTAGATGGGACCTCTTTGGCTCGGGAGTAGGCATTGATATCACTATCTCACCTAAGCTACCCAAAACATATGATCCAGACGCAGTACCGTTGACTACTTCTTACTATTTTCCTGGTACATAAGCTCCACGAGCCGACCAAATCCTGACTCTCCCTTTACAAATAGCCCATTACATATATACTACAAGTCCTCACACTAAGATTACTATAGCTAGCCAAGCCCCTATTGGCACACCGCTTTTTCCCAGAGTCACCCTGACACTTCCACCCGGGTACCGTGCGTTGAATGCCTCTATTCGTGTTCCTATGCAAATCACATCCGGAAATCCTGGTGGTCCCACTTATTCTGGGAAACCTCCTCCTAGTTTCATTCCAACACTTCCTCTGCCCCCTTTCAGAGGACCTTTTCCATCCTCTATCGACAACACTGATCCTAGTGGCACCATTTTTTCATTCACACCAAATTACCAGATTCCTGTTGGTGGACAATTTACCAAGGAGGTTTGAATCACCCCTCCCTTGCAGGGAAAATCCCAATTGGAACCCAAATAACAATTGGAATACAACCCCTGATTGGGACACAATCTCCGATTGGAGGACAACCCCCACAGACCCCAACCTATGGACAAAACATACCTCCATCCTTGGCCCAGTATTGGAATCATATGATACAACATAACCCTCAATCAACTGGGGGGCAATAACCTCCAGCTAAATCCGTTATAACTCCCGGTATAGGCCAACCATATCCAAGTACGTCTAATCCTATTTGGGGCTCAAAGGCTCAACCCTACACTCCCATTAAAGGGTAAAACCCTATGAGTCACTTGCCTCCACAACAACCACTGAATCTACCTGGATATTCGCATTATATGTAGACTTCTTATGGTCCCACTGGTTTTCTAACGGGACTCCCTCCCCAAAGCCACCAATACTCGCATGTGAATAGACAACTACCTTTCTTAGCCACCCTGGACCTCCCGGATCTGTCGAGGATTTTAAATGATCTTATCCATCAATCTCCCCAATGGCCTGCTATACTAGCCAAGATACCGTCTGACATCCCTAAATTCGATGGCAAAGTGGGAGAGGACCCGAAAAATCACGTCATGACTTTTCACCTTTGGTGCTCATCCAACTCCTTGATGGATGACTCTATNTATCTTCTACTTTCAATTAATATGATACAACGGTATGTCCCTTTCCCATAAAGTCATTCTTACTTTATTGTGTAATTCATTGATCATATGCATAATATGACATTGAATACATTGTGCTATCTTCACTTTGGTTGGTTTGTGTTGTCTTGGACTTGACCTCACGAGAGCACCAAAGCGAAGTGGGAGCAACAGAGACCTAAGGAAGCGATACAAAGGTATGTCACTAGTTCCTCCTTACTAGCAAATTCAATGATTGCAACTTAGAGAAAGAGTCATGTCATGTCCTATTTTGTTCTAGATCCAGATGGATCTAGGGAAATCTATTAGTGTTTGCACCTACCGATTAGTCCGATAACAAAATTGGTGACTCCATTGGGGATGCAACCCATCTTTTGGTGGTTTTTGGTGTTTTTCCTTAGCCATTTGCTCTTGCCTTCCCTTTTTTCATTTCTATCAATATCTGAGTCTTCAGGGGACCCTGACAGACTCTCTAGGTCCAGAGGTCCCTTCAAAAACTTTGTCTTTTTTTCAAATTTTGCCTAGTTTCAGTCATTCTCGCACTGAACCCTTTTATTTCCTGCGAGAACTACTGGAGTTCGCACCCTACTATGCAGTCCAGTATGAACATCTCACACTTTGCTTATGACCAGCCTGTGAGAATGCTCCATTCTCACATTGTACACTACTGCTTGCATGCGAACCCATTTTGCAAAATTTTGAGATTAAGGTCTTTTGTATGCCCAAATACCCAGATTTGTATGTGTGTCTGAAGAGAACTTCTTGGGCCATTGATTGATTGTTTCTTGACTTTGGATTTTTTGAATGATTAGTATTTGGAAATAAAAGACTCTTCTTGTTCATTGTTTCTCAACTATCATCTCTTGACCTTTTCTTAGCAAGGATATAATCTCTGATCCTGGAATCTGAGTATTTGTTTGGTTGGGATTCGGTGATCAGTTTAAAAGTTGGGATTTATTGTCTTTCTCAAATGCCCATTGCTTGGAAAATTGTTTCCCTCATACATTTGAAAAGACTAACCTTGTCTGCTTGTCATTTTTGTATTCATTGAAATATTGGTTTGGGTTTTGTATGTTTCTTGTCATTAGTTATTGGTTTTCCTTAGTTCCACCACTGTTGTGTGGTTCCTCTTGAAAAGTAAAAAACATTTTTCTTTTTAAAAATATTTTTGTTTTAAAAATATTGGAAATCAATTGTTGAAATAGAACAAATAGAGAATTGGCATTGTTCCTGATTTGTTGATATTGCATTTCAAAGAAGATTGTATATCGTAGTTCAAGGTTGTTCCAGAAAAATTCTCTTTCCCTCCTGTAAATAGGATTCATAGAGCGAGAATTGATATCTTTCATTTCTATCTATGCATTGTTGGGTCAGAGTCTCACACAACATCGGTTTCATTTTCATCTCCTTTGAGTAACAACAACCTTTAATAATATTGCACGATTTTTTAAAATTTAACTAGTAACTCTTTTCTAGGACTCTATCACACCAACATTACCTAGGCTAGAGCTTTGGAATAGGCAGAGAGATACACTCTCCAAAGCACAAAACACACAATAGCATCTTGTGGTAAGGAGTGTCAAATTCCATTTGCAACATTTTTTCCTGGGAAGCCCTTCTCACACAAGGGTCAAACCCGAGGTCGCATTGATATTGACAGAGTTACTCACCCCGCTTTGTTGATATCAGTGTAGAGATTGCACGTATTACAGGGGAAACTTGGAGGTATACCCACAATGAAGAGTGTAATCCTCTCGAGTTTATTTCGGGCTAGATACCCTGCCCCTCCGTGTGGATCATACTGTCGACTGTCCCCCCCGGCTTTATTGTTGTTGGTGGTAACCTTAGTGGCCTATGTTCTTATGGTCTTACATAAGGTGACTATGAAGGGGAAAGTCTTCGCGGTACCTGGAATCGACATTGGCCAAACTCACTTGGGCTTCTTGGAGGGTATACCCACGATTATGTGTGGGAGCTTTCACCAGGGCGTAAGTCCGTTAAGAAGGTCATCAACATAACTTTTCCACCCTAGCCCAGCCCCTTCTCGTCTCGTTGTTGTGACGTTGGACTTCATCACCAACTAGTGACTTCAGAATTAGAAGGTCTTGATTGCTTGGTTTTGTTCCCTAGATTTATTTTACTAGCACTTGTTGTTTGTTCACCCAAGTTGACCATAGAATTTTCTTTGTTAGTTTTTTAATTCATTCACAATTGACCCTCCACGTCATTCACGTAGAATGTAGGTCTTACCCCCAGAAAATATGGAAGGTTCTCAACCCTTGCCTACCAACTCACCGGAGGGATCTCCTCAACAGAGTGAATTCCAAGACGTCACCACTCCACAAGTGGAAATAACTGACTCTCTAGAACGATTCTGAATTTTCAATTCTCGAGAGGACTTTCGACTTCACCCCGACTCTGAGAGATGTATTCTGCGACTGACTTCTTCCGGGGAACTAGTTGTTCAGTCTTCTGGATCACCAACTGGACCCTTCCTAGGACCTGAAGGTCAAGATCCTTTTTGGGCTATCGACATTTTTAGATGGGACCTCTTTGGCTCGGGAGTAGGCATTGATATCACTATCTCACCTAAGCTACCCAAAACATATGATCCAGACGCAGTACCGTTGACTACTTCTTACTATTTTCCTGGTACATAAGCTCCACGAGCCGACCAAATCCTGACTCTCCCTTTACAAATAGCCCATTACATATATACTACAAGTCCTCACACTAAGATTACTATAGCTAGCCAAGCCCCTATTGGCACACCGCTTTTTCCCAGAGTCACCCTGACACTTCCACCCGGGTACCGTGCGTTGAATGCCTCTATTCGTGTTCCTATGCAAATCACATCCGGAAATCCTGGTGGTCCCACTTATTCTGGGAAACCTCCTCCTAGTTTCATTCCAACACTTCCTCTGCCCCCTTTCAGAGGACCTTTTCCATCCTCTATCGACAACACTGATCCTAGTGGCACCATTTTTTCATTCACACCAAATTACCAGATTCCTGTTGGTGGACAATTTACCAAGGAGGTTTGAATCACCCCTCCCTTGCAGGGAAAATCCCAATTGGAACCCAAATAACAATTGGAATACAACCCCTGATTGGGACACAATCTCCGATTGGAGGACAACCCCCACAGACCCCAACCTATGGACAAAACATACCTCCATCCTTGGCCCAGTATTGGAATCATATGATACAACATAACCCTCAATCAACTGGGGGGCAATAACCTCCAGCTAAATCCGTTATAACTCCCGGTATAGGCCAACCATATCCAAGTACGTCTAATCCTATTTGGGGCTCAAAGGCTCAACCCTACACTCCCATTAAAGGGTAAAACCCTATGAGTCACTTGCCTCCACAACAACCACTGAATCTACCTGGATATTCGCATTATATGTAGACTTCTTATGGTCCCACTGGTTTTCTAACGGGACTCCCTCCCCAAAGCCACCAATACTCGCATGTGAATAGACAACTACCTTTCTTAGCCACCCTGGACCTCCCGGATCTGTCGAGGATTTTAAATGATCTTATCCATCAATCTCCCCAATGGCCTGCTATACTAGCCAAGATACCGTCTGACATCCCTAAATTCGATGGCAAAGTGGGAGAGGACCCGAAAAATCACGTCATGACTTTTCACCTTTGGTGCTCATCCAACTCCTTGATGGATGACTCTATTCATTTACACCTTTTTCAACGAACTCTCATGGGTTCTGTTGCGAAGTGGTATATAGAATTACCATGAGGTTTCTTCGCCAACTTCAAAACCCTCGCTATGGATTTCCTCACCCACTACCAGTTACTGATCCGCTATGAGACAGGGACCGAGATTTTGAGTTCTTTCAAAAAAACAACGCCACTCATATCTCCGATCACATTCATGAGTGGCGATGAAGACGACGTCTCATCAAAATTGAACTTCCCGATCAATTGCTGGCAGAGTGGTTCAAAAAGTCCTTCGTGAATGACATCGTTTGTGACATCGCCATGGGTGGAGCTTTCATGGAAGAACAAGCCACTAGTCGTGCTCAATACCTTGACCTCGTTTACTCACAAATGGGTACTCTTTATGATTTACTCCCTAATGCACCTCATCCTTCCACTTCCACCACTTCAACTACACCTGTTGCTTCTCATGAAACCGACGGTGTGATTGGAACTTTCCATGCCCAACCACATTCTACCTTGAGCAACAACCCCAAACCCATTTCTTCTAATTTTCAAAATGCTCTGTCTCCTACCCCTCCCACTGGAAAGACTTCTGAGGTAAATGTTGTTCAATCTACCCCCACCGGTAAAAACAAATCCAGAAAGGGAAAGGGTAATAATAAGGAGGAGAAAAATACTTTGCAAGCAGAGAGAACCAAAACACCACCCATTGACGATAGGGATAAGCGCAAACCCAGATACCCTTGTCTTATCTATGGTGATGATCACTACACTAAGGATTGTCCACGACGCGCCGAGGTTACTAAGTTCCTTCAAGGGACCCCGAAACCACCCACTTCGGTCATTTTGTCACAGCCCTTCCCTTCTCAACAACAGACCCAATTGGTCATTCATGACCAACCATCCCCCTCCACTACATCCTATGTCTTAATTTGTATAGGTGATTCAAAGAAAAGTGACATTACACTTACCACTTGAACCAAAGATTATTCTTCCTCTAAAGAGAAGGTTGATGATACACCGCCTTCGTTGGTCCAACCATCTCCTACGAATCCATATANCAACCTATGGACAAAACATACCTCCATCCTTGGCCCAGTATTGGAATCATATGATACAACATAACCCTCAATCGACTGGGGGGAAATAACCTCCAGCTAAATCCGTTATAACTCCCGGTATAGGCCAACCATATCCAAGTACGTCTAATCCTATTTGGGGCTCAAAGGCTCAACCCTATGCTCCCATTCAAGGGTAAAACCCTATGAGTCACTTGCCTCCACAACAACCACTGAATCTACCTGGATATTCGCATTATATGTAGACTTATTATGGTCCCACTGGTTTTCTAACGGGACTCCCTCCCCAAAGCCACCAATACTCGCATGTGAATAGACAACTACCTTTCTTAGCCACCCTGGACCTCCCAGATCTGTCGAGGATTTTAAATGATCTTATCCATCACTCTCCCCAATGGCCTGCTATACTATCCAAGATACCGTCTGACATCCCTAAATTCGATGGCAAAGTGGGAGAGGACCCGAAAAATCACGTCATGACTTTTCACCTTTGGTGCTCATCCAACTCCTTGATGGATGACTCTATTCATTTACACCTTTTTCAACGAACTCTCATGGGTTCTGTTGCGAAGTGGTATATAGAATTACCATGAGGTTTCTTCGCCAACTTCAAAACCCTCGCTATGGATTTCCTCACCCACTACCAGTTACTGATCCGCTATGAGACAGGGACCGAGATTTTGAGTTCTTTCAAAAAAACAACGCCACTCATATCTCCGATCACATTCATGAGTGGCGATGAAGACGACGTCTCATCAAAATTGAACTTCCCGATCAATTGCTGGCAGAGTGGTTCAAAAAGTCCTTCGTGAATGACATCGTTTGTGACATCGCCATGGGTGGAGCTTTCATGGAAGAACAAGCCACTAGTCGTGCTCAATACCTTGACCTCGTTTACTCACAAATGGGTACTCTTTATGATTTACTCCCTAATGCACCTCATCCTTCCACTTCCACCACTTCAACTACACCTGTTGCTTCTCATGAAACCGACGGTGTGATTGGAACTTTCCA
This sequence comes from Picea glauca, assembly GCA_000966675.3. Lineage (NCBI taxonomy): Eukaryota > Viridiplantae > Streptophyta > Pinopsida > Pinales > Pinaceae > Picea > Picea glauca. The sequence goes on from JZKD02S1915065.1 coordinate 28,799, forward strand.
TGCCCAACCACATTCTACCTTGAGCAACAACCCCAAACCCATTTCTTCTAATTTTCAAAATGCTCTGTCTCCTACCCCTCCCACTGGAAAGACTTCTGAGGTAAATGTTGTTCAATCTACCCCCACCGGTAAAAACAAATCCAGAAAGGGAAAGGGTAATAATAAGGAGGAGAAAAATACTTTGCAAGCAGAGAGAACCAAAACACCACCCATTGACGATAGGGATAAGCGCAAACCCAGATACCCTTGTCTTATCTATGGTGATGATCACTACACTAAGGATTGTCCACGACGCGCCGAGGTTACTAAGTTCCTTCAAGGGACCCCGAAACCACCCACTTCGGTCATTTTGTCACAGCCCTTCCCTTCTCAACAACAGACCCAATTGGTCATTCATGACCAACCATCCCCCTCCACTACATCCTATGTCTTAATTTGTATAGGTGATTCAAAGAAAAGTGACATTACACTTACCACTTGAACCAAAGATTATTCTTCCTCTAAAGAGAAGGTTGATGATACACCGCCTTCGTTGGTCCAACCATCTCCTACGAATCCATATACCAACGGTCCTCTTCATCTTGAATGACCAAGCCTCGAAACAGTCCTTCGCACTCCTCCAAAGGGCGTCATTCGAAAATTGGCTTTCAATCCTCATGCTCGTGTTGCCCAAAACTACAAAATTGTTGAAGATCTGGCACAAGAACCATCCGCAATGTCAGCCCTCGAAGTCCTTCAAAGTTGCCCCATACAACGGAAGGCGTTGTTGAAATCTATCGGTGGAATCGACCCAACGGATACAAATTTAATAATTTTTTACTTGGAATATCACATTCCAAGGTTACCCCCTCAACTCGCATTCCAAATACAAGTGATTGTCTCCGATAAAAACATTTGTAGAACTGTTATCGACGAGGGTGCATCGATGTGTGTCATGTCTATTACCGGTTGGAAATCCATCGACTCTCCCTCTTTGAATGAATCCCATAACAAACTTAAATCCTTCAATGGCTCTGGTTTTAATCCTTACGGTGTCCTTCCTTCATTTCAAATTATGTTAGAAGGAAAAATGGTCCAAGTTGAAGTGGAAGTCTTTGACGCTCCTCTCGATTACAACCTTCTTCTTGGTCGTAGCTAGATTGATTCCATGCGTGCAGTTGTGTCGACTCTTTTTCGTGTTGTACATTTCCCACATCAAGGAAAGGTAATTACCATCAACCAATTAGCCTTCTTTAATTCGGATACACGT
>JZKD02S1915065.1:48429-62627 GCA_000966675.3 Picea glauca
CTCCTGTCAATGAGGCCTATATTCCTACAGACATGACCTTCTCATCTATAAGATCGATCAATATTTCTCTACCAACTTCTCTACTACACTGAGGTCGCATGACACGCATGATCGCAATCAAAGAAATCAGGTAGGCGAATAGATACTCAATGTGGTCAATTCAATGGAGAGGTCTAGACAACACAGTGCAGTGTGTGATCACTTCTCTATTAGCTCGAATATCTCAATTTGCAAAAGTGGTCCTGGTGTGACATTTGATAGAATAAATAGAAAATCATTGTAACGAATTCCTCCAATGGGCAGGAATACCTCAATCCATCTGTTATGGCACAGTCTCAATGGTCCAATGGTGATCTTTTTTGACAATAAATGTGTTTCTAATCATTCCAAAGCATCATTATAATGGTTGATATGCCTCCAATGGTCATATAGATTTGTCGTGGAGAATTTCCTATCTGCATTGTTCTATGATTCCAGCAATGTTCAAGTTATGCAAGCCTGCCTTCTGCGAGGTCATCCCTGGAACTTCCTGTAGTTTTTCTAACTTTGTCTTCTTCTTACTGAGATTTCTTTCCTTCCTTCTTGTGATCTGAGTCTTTCGGTTCCTTTTTCCATTCTCACTCTTATTTTCTCTTAGTGTATCAACTTCATACTACTGAGGGTCTTCCAAAGGGTTTGAATGTAATACCTCTTCGCTTGCTACTTATGGGGTAGGTGCTCTTTTCTCCTGCATGGATAGGGTTTTCAATCCTTCCTGCATTCTTGCAATTTCTACAGCTAAGTCTCTGGCCCTCAGTTTCTTCGACTTGTCCTCTTGTTCTTCTATTAAGTGCGTTATTCTCCTAGACATGAAGTCCCTTAATTCTTTCTTTTAATGTTCTTTAGCTTCTTCCTCTGCTTTCCTCTGGATCTCATCTTTCTCAATCCAACTCTTTCCTAACAAACTTAATGACTTCAAATTCTTCTTTGGTAGATGTTCCATGGGAAATCATAGGTACATTAGTGAGTAGCAGGCTTTCCCAAAATTTCCCAACTACTTTCTGGCATGATATTCACCTGTATTTCCTCATCCAGAACACAGCCTATGTCGAATTCTCCTATTCTTGTTTCTATGCACTGATTTTCTTTTAAGATCTCTAGTAAATTGATGTCTATGTTATCCTTGATTGTTTCTCTCATTTGTAATAATATAGTCTCTGATTCTCTAACATGTCCTTAGTTTCTTGACCTTCCTCATGGTTTTCTTGTCTCATGTTCATCTTTTCAACTTTAGCAATCATTCTAGAGAAATCCAAAACCCCATGATCAATAGCTTTACAACAAAGAAAAATAGGACCTATACCAGGTCATTCCTTAGCAAGATGTCCCAATCATATGCAGTTATAACATATTGTCAATCCTCTCTTTCTCTTAAATGATCCCCAACCTTTCCTGTACTGCACACTAGGATCACAGTGATGGACCTACAATCTGCAAAAAGTCTTTCTATGGTCCTGCATCCACTTATTAGTTCAAAATTTATTTATATTCATAGGAATAACATATATTTCACTATATATATCAAATTTATTCAGATCAAATCTTCTTTCTTCTAGTTGGGCCCTAGTTTTTAGACTAGGACAAAATCTATCAAGCATACCTAGACTCATGTTTTCAAAGAAAAAATTTCCACTTATCTTACCTTTATCAGAGCACAAAGATTTAAGATATTACCTCTTTCCTCAGATCAAGATTCCTTCTCTTAGCACAGATCTTTGAAAGTCAAGTAGAATACTGCACACTACAACAATATATCTACGCACATAGCTTTCACTTTTCTTCAATTACCAACAATCACAGTTTCAGGTCCCGACAACGGAACCATTTGTTGACACAGAGGTAGACCCAGGTTTCAATTCTTCAAAAACACACCAATAAAACCCTAACTACTGTCCCTTTTGGCAACACCTATGAAGAAGATGCATTCTCACCCGAGGTAGAGGCAAGGGGGTTGCAGGACTCAAGTGTCTACAACCTAGCTAGGACACAGATTGTGATTATATACTTCAACAGAGAACTTAGCCAATAAAATTCCTTAAGTTATGATTCTTATTCACAATGTAGATTAATGCCAAGTGTGGGGCTACATCCACCAACTCTTCTCTTCTTTATTAGTCTCTTTCAATTTTCTTACAGGAACCCAACTATAGAGCCAATTCCACAGAGGACAGCAAATCTACGCACAACTTTCTAGATCCTCCTTCCTAAAATTAGGTCAAAGCACAAAGCCTTACATAGTCTATGCACAAAACAATTACAAAACGCTTGCACTTAGCTCTATAAGCCTTAATACATCCATGCACTAAGCCAACTACTCATGCACTAAACCACACCTTCGTCTGAATTCGCTCTAAGTCATGTCTACTTATTTATACATTACAAAAGGGGCATAAACATGGGTGAACCCATGGGCCAATATCCCATACCCATTACATAAACCCTAAAATCCCAAAAAAACCACAAAAAGGGTGAGATCTCATGATCTCTGCTTCACCTGGATGTTTCATCTTCGACCAACCTGTCGAAGTCCCAAAAATGGTCAAACATGACCAACGTTCTCTCAAAACTTGTTTGAGGGTCAAAAATACGTATGAAGCTTCACCACACCACAATGCTAATTAATTCTCCCATTCAGGGTCTTCATTTACTTGATTCTCGGCTTCAACTTCCAGTTTGCATAATCCTTGTCCCTTAACCAGTTTAGCAACTTTTATATCGAGATCAAATTCTTGGACTACTGCCATCCAGTTTCCTCTTCTTTACCCCATCTCTTGTTGAGTAAATAGGGATTGGATCGTAGGGTGAGGCATGATCACTTTGGTATGGTTCTTCAGGATGTAAGATCTAAAGTGTTTCATTGCCTTGTATAATGCATAAGCTTGCTTGTCTATAGCAGGGTAATTTAGTTCGGCCCCTTGGAGATTAGTGCTCATGAATGATATCGGGGCCTCGTTGTTTTCATCATCCTTATGAGTCAATACTACAACTAATGATTGGTCGGAGGCGAAAGTATAGAGGAAGAAATATTTCCTAAAATTGGGACTTCGCAACACTGGGCTTGAGATATCACAATCTTAATATTGCTGAAGGAATTTTTTCGTTCATCATCCCACTTAAATTCAACATCTTAACATATCATTTTTTGTAATGGTTTGATAGTTTCAATGAAATCGGGAGTGAATTTCCTCACAAAATTGATTTTCTCGAAGAGCGATTGCATAGCCATTTTTTTATGGGGTAATGGAAGTTGAGCTATAGCCCTAATCCTTTCTGAGACTATGAGAATCCCTACTTGAGATATGATATGACCAGGCAGTTTACCTTCCTCGAAACCAAAAATAGTTTTCTTATGGTTTAAGGATATACCGTATTTCCTACACTTTTTGAAAATATGGGTTAAGTGTTGGATGTGATCTTCCCTTCTCTTTGAATACACAATCACATTGTCCAAATAGAATATACACACTTGTTGATTAGTCCGCAAAATGCTACATCTATGGCCCTTTGGAAGTTTTCCTCTACATTGATTAACTCAAAGGGCATACGTTTATAAGTCAAGGTTCCCCACTTGGTTCAAAAGGTAGTCTTCAAGCGGTCTTCCTCTGAAACTAGAACTTGGTTGTAACCTGAAAAACCATCCAATAGGGAGAAAATATCAGAGCCAGACATGGTAAGCAAGAGTTTCTCCATTGGTGGGACTGGGTAGTTGTCCTTTTATGAATATCTATTGAGGTTCCTGAAATCTACATAGAGGCACATCTCCCCAAACATTTTCCTCACAGGAACCAAATTTTCTACCCATGCAGAGTGTCTAACCTAGAAGATAATCTTGGCATCTAGTAGTTTCTTTAACTCCTAACACATGAGGGGATCCAGGGATGGGTGGTAATTTCGAAGCTTCTGTTGGAAGGGTTTCACTTCAAGATATAATGGGATAGTGTGTTGAATGATACAGGTATCATAGGTTTTCATATCTCGGTAAGACCAAGAAAAAACATGTTGATATTGTCTAAAAAGTTTGAGATAGGCCTTCCTTTCCTCTTTAGATATCGTCATGCCGAGATTTATATTCTTGGGGTTTTCTGGGGTCCTAGTTTTATAGTTTCATGCATGGGACAAGAACTCCCCATCTTTGCGTTCTTTGACTCTTTAAATATTTCCCTTGGTTCAAAAAGGTTTTCTAAATTGGCTATTCACTTTGGTATCGTGTGAGACCTTGGTTTTTTAGTCGGTTGATCTGTCTAAGGATCGGTTTCTACTGATTTCTCTTGGAATAATTCATTGTCAATCACCAAGTCTTTAAAATTATCATGATTGGTCAAAACGTTTATGACCTTATCATCTCCTTCAAAGACCTTCCAATTAGAAATATTATTGGGCTCTGATGGTTTGTAGAGTAGCTCCACAGTGAACCGGGAGGCTTCATAATATTCTAGAGGTGATATCCTTGAGGCAGCAGTGGCCAGAGAATGAGAATAATGTTATATGTTTTGGGGATCACTATAATGTTAAAGGATTCAAAATGATCTATTATCCTGTGCACTTCTTGTTGATAATTCCTCAGGTGTTGAGAGTTGAAATTTATAGTGTTCCTTACTTGTCTAACGATGATTTCAAAATCTCTGAAAACCTTCAACTCTTTAACGTTTAAGTCTATGGATTTTTGTATCCCTTGTACTAGAGATTCATACTCGGTGATGTTTCTTATGCATTCAAATTATAGTCTACAAGACATGAAACTTTGTTTACCTTTTCAGTCAATGAGGATGCACCCTGGCCCTGATCCTTCTTGTGATTTAGACCCATTGAAGTATAAGGATCAAAATTGTGGGTAGAATCTATCAAATTCCTCGTTATTATCACGTTCCTCCTTTCCTCCTATTCGTTTAGTGATTTATAATGTAGGACCTTTACATAAGAGGGTTTCCTCTGCTGTTGTTGGTAAGTTTTCTTGAAAAATCATTTCATAGTTTTGAGTAAGAGGAACATCAGATGAGAGGGGAGAGAAATTCCCGAAATCAGAGTCACATGAATAATTTCCTAGCACAAGTAAATCTGTCGATGAGGGTTCATTAAGGGTTTCTAAGTGGGTGACAGTATTTTTTAGATATCTTTCCCTATCGATCCTGATCATATGCGGGTGTCCTTTTAATGGAAACCAAAGGTGAGCCCAGTCTGTACTAAAGTATCCATTCAAATTCTCAGACCAATCTCGACTCAATAACAATCCATAAGCTTCTGGGATATCTACTACAATGATGTCAATCACTTGCATAAATTTAGGGTGTGTCGCTATTCTGATCATTACATCTTTGAGTTCTCCCATTACCTTCACCTGGGTTCTGTCTAGTTGTATTTCATGTTTGTCATTTTTGAGAGGGACTGCGTTTAATGATTTTCAAATAGATAATGGAATAAAATTGGAGGATTCTCCTGAGTCAACCAAACAATTATGGATGTTTTTGTTGAAGACTTCAAATGTCAAAAGGAACAATGGGACAAAAGGTTTTCCCTTCTTATCTTCAAAGCAGGCGTTCATAATTGGTTTATTTCCTAGATCTATGGGAGTTAGATTTACTCCTTGGTTAGTTCTTGTTGTAGGATTCTCTACTGATTTCAATGCTTGTAACAGAAAGTCCTTTTAATGAGGGATTCTACACATGTCCATGACCAATATATTTTCCTTCAAAGTTTTGAAGTCTTCTACTATGTTGTAGTCTAGCTTGGGAGATTCTCGTGTATGGATGTTTATAGGATTTCTTCGGGGAACAAAAGGTGATTTAGGGTGATCGAGAGTTGGTTTTCCTCCTAAATTTTGGGCAGTGGTAAGATCATTTGAGACAAGTTGACCCCTACTTTTCATTTTCACAGCCAAGACTTTTCCGTGTGGTTCTTGGACCTCAAATAGGTCTTTAGAAGGCATTGGAAGGTCAGGGTCCCATATCAACATGGTTTTTTCTTCTGGTGGATCAACTTCTTCCCGATGAAAAATATTCATAACTAAGTCGCTTGATTGTTCGGTTAGATAAACTTCATCTAGAAACTGGTTGGCAATCAAATTCATGGAATGCACCCATTGTGGGTAGTCTCTTTTAGAGTGTTTATATTAGTGATAAGTACATAAATACTCAGATGCTACATTTCCCATATTGATTTTCAAGTTGGCTGGGGGAGGTTCAATCGATTTGAATAGTGGATTTCTTTTGAAAAATGGTTTGTAGGGACTATAGCCTTAGTTTCCTTCCCCTGCACTTATTTTCATGTCTTTGATTTCATTTGACAACTTCTTGACCATGTGTTGTAGGTCTTCTATGTCTCCACTTCCTTTTCTGGGACCTTGTTATGTTTTTTTTCGTGGGGTCTAGTCAATAGGAGTCCTCTCCTGGGAGGAGGTTGAACTTACTTCTTGACTAATGAGACCTGGCCATCTTTACATCCTTTCATTTGTAACTCTATCATTTTGGCTTCTTAAAAATTCTCAGCTCATGTTTCTTTGGCATCCCTCTTAGCAAACATGGAAATAGAAGCTAGGATAGCATTAGCATATACTTCGATTTGCAACTCCTGAGTGGGTTTAGATTTGGGTTGGAATTTGTTTAAGATAGTGGTGAATATTAGATTAAAGTATTTAACCTTATCCTTTGAACTCATGGTGGTAGAGAACAACTCAGACATCAAAGCTCCTATGGTGGTTTCTTCTGCAAATTTATCTAGAAAATTCTTTTGAAACTTTGTCCAACTAGTTATGGATCCTATAGGTAAGTTAAAATGCCATGTGGAGGCCGAATTCTAAAAAGTATAGGGGAAAATCCTACATACTACATCTTCATGTTGGACATTCATCAGTCTAATGGCTAGTATGAATTTTTTTGATATGGTCTTCAGTCAATCTTGAGGTTTTAGGATCAAATTTAGGGAGTATCTTCTCTAGATGTCGAGGAAGGTTATGTACTCATCCAGGGATGGCTAGAGCGTCTCTGGCCAACCAAGGTTGATTATTCTAAGGTGTGTTTCCCATTTATTCATTATGAGCATTTTTATATTCCATGTCGTCCGATATCGAAACTGAGCATTCAGAGTTGAACCCTTCCTCGTCGGAAAAATTGTCAGGTTCGGGGCAGTTTTTGGTTGGTGTTTCGGGGATTATATTAAAAGGATGTTCGATTTCAGTGAGGGATAAATATATCAGGTCTTCTACTGTGTGCAAAAAAACCTTGTCGGGGGTATCAACCACCAGTCTGCTTACTTTTTTTCTATGAGGAAGCAATGGAGCTAAGGGAAACGCTCTGATCTGTCGGGCGTAAGCTCTTGTGATCCTTATGAATTGGTTCAAGTCCTCGTGAAGAAAAGCATAAGATATCTTAGGGAATAGATGGTATTCCTCTTGCTGGGGTGTGTTACTCATTTCAGGAGTACTCAGTGTGTGTCGGATATCTTGAGAATGACTAGCCATGCATGTGGGCTATTTTAAATCTACATGTTGTTTGAAATATTGTGTTAAAAATGTTGTCAACCATTCATTCTTCAAGCCCTCCTTCTAGCACCAATTTTGTTGAGGGGTCCTAAATCCATTTAACTCAATAGTAGGAACCAAACCCGCCACCAAGTCCCAATTAGACTCTGCAATGTTTAATGGTGGAATGGTTCTCCTGATCTTGCGATCTGGCCAAATGATCGATGGGATTTATTTATTGATTGACAGGACGTCTTATTGAGAAATCTCCTCCTTCAGTTCGAACGTTATTTTTTTTGTATTTTCTCTTATAGTTGGGACCAAGAGAAGATAAATGCTAGTATAAACCAACTAGGTAACAAAAGGGGAAGGACTTAGCTATTGAAGAAGGCTGAGTTTGGGATAACCCTTATGCCCAAGCATGCAGACAATGATTCTTACACCTACAACAAGCATAGTAATAATACATTAACCTGATGGTGATCCAATTAATGACTGAGATACGATTATCAGAAGAAAACATGCATGCAATAAACGATGGCAAGAAAAATAGTTTCCTTAACTCAAATCATCAGTCACATATTATCACAATGATTTAATTTTCATATTTAAAGACAAGAACTGTAAAAATATTGAATCAAATAACCTATCAACATATTCAAAGGATTTTACTCGTTACATCATCCATTCATGAGATAAAATTAGAAAAAAATCTTCTTCAAATCCAATCACACATGCTTTTGATGAAAAAACACAAACTTGTCTCCAGTCCTAAATGAGACTTCTCAATTAAGGAAGCTCCAAAATAGTTATTTACAAATACAAAAATGAGGGTCTTTGCAACAACCATCGACCTTTATAATAGGTCGATCCTCTTATTTATAACATATTATTAACTAAAAATAACTATCAAAAGTGCAGCTAAGTAAAATAAAAACTCGCCACATGGCACTTTCATCTCTCGGTCTTCTAAGAGTCATCAAATAATCTCACTTGAGTGGATGAATTTTCTCATACTCCAACCATTTGACGAAGATTTCCTCGCATGTGTTAGCGTACGGGAACTTGTGTTGACCCATCGGGGCTGAAAGGATATCCTTGATCTCCACTACTCGTGCTCGATATTTGACTACTTTAGTAGTTAACTGTCGTAGCACTATTTGAGCCTTGATCAGGTTCTCCATGAAATGATGCACTTGTCCTGGCACCATGTTTTCCACCTTTGTTATCTCTGCAGCCCATGATGAGTCTTGTTCGGCATGTAATTTAACTATGTTGTGCAAGTCGAAAAAGTCATCGGATGTGCCGAATTATGGAACGTCGATGTCTCTCATCGCTCGGTTGATTTTGGTCCATCTCTTTTCGCACTCAACCCACTTCTCTTTTTCCCAATGAGGTTCTTGGTACATTTGTACCTAGTATTCGGTCGACTTCTTTATGCGTTTGATGTTGCTATCCCTTAACACCCGAATAAAGTGCTCTTCGACGTCTCGGCCCTTTTGAACCGCGTTGATGTAATCAATTCTTTCCAAATCTTGGTGGGACTTCTCATACCACCTTTCCATGTCCTTTCACATTACTAGAACCATCAGGGTGTCTTCTTGGAAGTCAATTATCCCTGTAGTGAAAAGGTGCCGCTCATTTGTGAATTTACTGTAGGCATCTTGGAATTCACTTCTCAAGAACATTGTGGCTTGTGTGGAGTCCTAATAGTATTTCTCCAAATGGAACATATGTTCCAAACACTTTAGAATAGTAGCTAACTCCTCTTCATATTTTCTTTCTCTATCCAAGGTGGCATCTGTGATCGCCATCCCTGCACCGATAAGCTCAGATGTCTTGGAATGCTCGGTGCTAATCATTTTTTCCTCTATGGTGATGAGGATGGAGTGATCCATAGTATGTCTCCTCTTCTTGGTGTTCCTCTTTACAATATATTTCCTTTTCCTATCATAGGATATGGCATCTATATCAACAACTTCATCCACGGCTTCGGGGATTTGTTGATCTCCCTAGGTAATTGTATTTCCCATCCTTATGACGGTGTATATCTATTAAAGAATGGGTTATTTAACCTATTATGTTTGTTCTAAAGGTCTGGCCTCTGGTTTTTTCTCATCGGGAGGTAGAGTATCAGATTAAATTGAAGAAACAGGGATAGGCTTAGTACTTAATTGATAATCGATTGTTGAGATAGCAATTTTCTGCTATGGAACTTCTTCCTTTTGTTCGCCCGACTCTGGATCATCTTTTAGACTATCCATTTGGGTCTCCAGTACATCAAGTATCTCAGTGTCTAAGACACTTCTAACCTCCTATTCATTCTATGGAAGGCCTCGAATTTGAGCATCGGGACCTGGGGAAGAGGCCTTCTTGGGATCCTTTTCTTCTATGATTTCCAATAGATTCACCAAGGACACCTCCGAACTCTCGTCATCATCATAAATTGTTATTAAGTCGTGGAGGGGGTTTGATGCACTTTATCTCATGTATGTCCTTGTTATCTCTGGCTGAGTTGAAACATTCCCTGGTGATCCGGCCTGTGGCATTGTAACTTCAGGGTAATCTAACCCAGTGATTTCGTAAATTTGTATTAGCTCTGGGTCACTTGGACCTTCTCTACTCTCAATTGGGTTGTCAAAAGTGACCCTTTCCATTTATACGAGGTATGCATCATTCTGTAGCTGATTGATTACTCGTTGCACCTATTTTATTAGGATCATTCCCCTTGCCTGTTCCTCGGGTGTCATAGTCAGTCCCTTGTTATGCACCTTTATGACCTCTACCGCTTTGACTTCTTCCCTGGCTCTGAGAGCTTCTTGAGCCGACAGTTCTATTGTCATCACCTATTCATCTGGAATCATGGCCCTCAACCTGGTCATTTTCGGGTCACCCATCCTTTGTACCACCTCGTCCCAGTCCTAGGATTTCTCTTTGAATACTTCATCTTCAAACTTGTCGTACGCGTACGACCAGCAAGACGAAACTTGTGAAGCATGTTGCAATACCAAGCCCTTTAGATCGTGCTTGTGGAATCATATCGTTTTGAATATGAACTCAAGTTGGCTCAACCCTTCTTGTTTGGCTTGAGCAGTGTCCTTAACCAAGTAGAACCCTACATGGAAACCATAGGGTATGAAGGTGCGTTTCTTGTCCTTGACCAGGGTGGCATTGTATCCCTGCAAGATGGTTTGACAACATATGTCTCCTACCACAAGTCGGTCTGATACATGAGATGGTAGGAGATGTGGTGCTTTGGTGGCCCCGAACACCCTGATGTAGGTGTCGTTCTCTTCGAAGTACCAATGGCCTACCCCAGATATCATTTTATTTGTCATGGTCGATAGTCTTGAGAATTCCTTCTTAACAAGAATAAAAAAAAATCGTGTGATGAATTCATCACATATGAGAGAGTAGAAATTCTTATAACGGTTTTCCCATAACATGCTGAAGTAGATGTGGACCGAGATTTCTGCAACATGCCATATCATATTCATGCCGACGAAGATATTTCTAGAGCACATGACATCAAGCAAGTATGAAGCCATGTAGAAAGCCAGTGTCTCTCCTTCCTTCGACTCCTGGGCCTACTGCACACAAATGCTCAGTTGCTTGGAGATTATTTCTCCCAAGTTGAATTTGTTCCAGCCGATCACAAATGTGTATTCCAAAGCCATCCATGCCTCTAAAAACTTAGAGAAATATTTGTCTTCATACAATCAGCAGATGAGAGCCATCAGATAGACATATGGCTCCCTTAGGTTGGTTGTCCCACACCATATGGTGCTCCAGTTCATGAATTTATTATCTTCCCTCCACCATGATATGATCACCCAGTTGGTGTCATTGCATTCATAGAAATTCATGATGAAATCTGTATTTAGATGCTCCTCGGGGTCTCTGAGTTTGTATTATTTCTTAAATTCTACTGGAAGGAACACTCCGACACACCCACCATTGTCATCGTTGATTAAACATTTATGTGTGTGACTTGTATGCAGGGGAAAAAACGGGTTCCTCTTGCCACCATATGTAGGTACGACCATTGGATATTATGGAACACCTCATCATCAAGCGCTCTTACATATAGATCACTGTGTGGGACATATTCTCGGTATTCCTCTCAATTGATCTTCTTAAAGAGTTCTCCCTAATATGGGAGTGCCATCTTGGACCCTGTGCTTTCCTCTATATCTCCAAAGGTCGGAATATGGATGAAAACCTTCTTCTTTGTTGTATTAATGATAGGTTCCAGCCTCCAAGTGTATTCCAATTGTTTTGTGGCCCCTGTAGAAGAGCCTTCGCTACCTCTAGTTCTTTCAGCTTTGGTGCCCTCGACTATCATCTGGAGGTTTCATTTCTTGGAGACATTGTTCCTGCAACTAAAATAAATTTTAGAGACTATGTAAAACAAAAAATGGATAAAAACATATGAATTATAGCCAAACAATTTACATACTCGGATACATACCTCTAAAGCTTGATAAAACTTCGTTATTTTGACAATCACGAGATCGATACAGCCTTCGAGTCACTCATCTTGCTCCTTAGGATGATCTTGAATTCTCTTATTTGTAGAATTATTTCGTTTACAATGGCTCAAGTTAATTTAAACAGGGAAGAACTTACCATGTCGCATCATCCATTCAATTCGAGTTATGACTGAAATTTTAACAAATCTGCCACTGAATCTCTATAACTTAAATTCATTGTGGGTTGTCGGTGGAGTGGGTGGTGATATGGTATATTGGTGATTTTAAATGGTTGTTTTGATTGGTGCATGAGGTAGAAACTAATGCAGCATTTGGTATTAATTGGCTCCTTAAATGCTCAAAATTTGATCATATCTAATGATAAAACGTCCCATCATTTCTCTCTCTCAGTGGGTGGATCGGGGATCGAGGATGTGCTATGAACATTTTCGTTGAAGTATTTTTGAAAAAATATCCGACGTCGATCAATTTCACCGTATAATACTTTCGTGGGAAAGTTGAATAGGAGGTGTGACTCGGACCTAGGGAACCAAGAATGATTTGGGATAAAAATAGACCTTACGATCCTCCTACTGAGTAAAGACATGTGGCGATGAAGGTCAGTGACTTAATTATTGTGTATTAACCAGAGTCGGGACTTTCCTTAAGTTATTACTTCTAAAACAAACCTTAGCTTTCCGATGCTGAAAAAGTATCCAGGGTCGACGATCAATGATAAACCTATCAAGTGATTTCTTCGGATTAACTTCCTTGAAAAATTCCTGATGCCAAAAATGCATCGGCGATGGGTAGTCAGGAATAACCTTTAGCGTGGTCAGAATGTTTGTTGCGATCCTTTTAGTTTTTCCCCGATTTTGATAAGCGTGTTAGGCATTGACAATCGTTGCTATCTTGTCTCTCTTCGTTAACGTGTATCCCCCTCGTCTTTTACCGATGTCGAAGGGGAATCAACTATCGACGATATCCTTATGCAAGACTTGATGAAAAACAAAAACTTCCTTTTTCCAATGCCGATGGAGATCGACGCTCAGTGACTGAGGTTTCTCAAGTGACTCTTTTCCTTCTTTTAATTCCTTCCGATGTCAAATCTGAGCATGTCGGGTGAAGTGTTTTGGATGTCTATTCTTTATTAAGGTGTTAAGGCCTTTTAATTCATGGGTTTTCATAATTTCAAACAAACCTAAATAGGTGTTGAGAGTCATGAGAATAAGAAAAGACAGAACATTTCTCAAAATGAAGTCAAATCAGATAATGCAAAAGATCAAGTGGTACCCAAAAATAAAAAAAATGACAGAGGTTGTTTAGGGTGTGTTGAGTGCTCAAAAAATGGTGACTTACTGGGCGAAAGTAGAATCTTTGTTCCTACCTCAGGCTTATGTGATACAAAATCCAATTAAGAACTTAACTAGTTTTATCAGAGCCTCTTTCATCCTTGCATTTGAAATTCCTTGGTTGGTGCATTTGGGCCTTCCTATGGGGTTTCAACCTTTATTCCACCTTAGTTTCCTATAATCCTAACTCATGCCTCCTTTGACAAGAGTCTAGTAAAGAATTCAATAGAACTAGGCCCTTTAGTTACCCTTATTAACTTTCTACGATGTTTCTCCACTGCCATCAAGAGTCGATAGCCTCGACAGAGTTAACCCAACATCACAAACCTTTCTCCACTACTAGTGAGTGTCTATAGCCTCGGAGGACTTATCTTCATACCATCTCCTATTGTGCGCTCATTTGATATAGTTGATTTTATTTTGGTAGAATTCCCTGAGCAAGTGGGAGAGGAGGACGTCTATTATTTGCAAAATGAGATGGTTAAGGTGAAATTTTTCTGTCTCTGTCTATGTGGTAAATGTAGTCCTTTCCATATTTTCATCTTTCCCTTAAGGTTTTTCCATACCACCAAGAAACAAATTCATCACTTTTCCAAGGTTTTTTATCTGCGCAGGTTAGATAGAGAACCCTTTAAAACAACCGAAGGTCCCATAATTCTTCTTGTGTTGTATGTGAGCGATGAGTTAGGAACAGAGTTCATCATATCACATGAATTGAGGTCAACCACCGTGTTTCTAAAAACAATATTCAAAAGCACAAAAGTACTATAAAAAGAAACAAAAACAAAAATGCATTCCACAATCGACCTAGCTAAAACAGAACATCGTGAACATACACATACAAATATATATATATATATATATATATATATATATATATAT
>JZKD02S1915065.1:62637-73326 GCA_000966675.3 Picea glauca
AGCGATTGAAGGGGGGCAGACGCGAGGGGAACTCTGGCAATTTTTACGCAGAGTGAGTGATCGCAGAGAGGGAGGATTGCAACCTTCGCTCCTGGGCACTGGCAGACAGAGAGACGTAGGTCTCAGTACATCATGGTCTTAGCTCGGGGGTGGCTAGTGGTAAATCCAGTAGGAGTCGCTATGCCTACGGTTGGGTGGAAACGAGCACCCCTCTCAGCAGTTGCTTCCATTGCTGAAGTTATTTCTGATAAGTGTTTTTCTTATACTGCATTCTGAAATTTATATGTTGTCACATATGTTCATGGACTGTGGAATTGAAAATGTTTCCTGTGAAGGAATTGTCTGTACAACAATTATTAATATGGAGTAAATGTCAGCTCATAGAACTTGTGAAATTGTGAAGAATTACAGTATGCGAGTGTCCGCGTAGTGTTTGATATGAATAAGTTGATATATGCTTATCACAAAGGATACCATGCACGAATTACGTCGATAAAATGAAGCTAACCATGCCCATTTGCCCTCAGGAAGTTGTCTTCCTTTATCTGCTTTCGGGAATGCCCCGGTAGGAATCTGTTCTCAGAGGTTCCCTCCTTGGAAAGGTTCACCAGGAACCCAGAACAAGGACCCGAACGCACCGGCCTTATTAACCCTGCACAAGGAGGAACGATTTTACTAAGGTTCCAAGGGGGTAGTGTTGTGAGAAGTGACAAATCGACGGATGAGATCTCGTCGGAGGAACCATAGTCATTCACGACCATTAGATTGACAAAAGTAACGCAGGCGTTACTTACCTTGCCCCTTCTTCCTCTATCATCGTGAGTAACAAAAAATTGGGATCGTAAATCATAAGACCCGAAAGACCGAACCTAGACCATTGGATCTCGTTCCAATTTACCGTCAACCGTTGGATCTGGAGAAACTGCGCAAGGGTTAAGCGCAAGGGTAGGTGTGCGAGGAAGTGATCTGAGCTATCGGATTTGGAGTAGAAATTATGTAAACCGTTGGATCGGGAGGAGTTGCACAGAGTATAGCCCCTGGAAGGGAAGCGTGCAGGAGAAATGATCTGAACCGCCAGATCTTAAACCATAGTCTCGACAGCTGTCAGATCTCGAGAAGTTGCACCAGAGTTAAACCTTAGTGTGTAGAGAAAGAATCCTAGTCGTTGATCTCGGTAGGACACATGTCAGCACTCTGAGAAGTCATCGAGATTTTGGAGACATCGGGGTTTTACAGGTCGAGAGAACTAAGACCTCTTGAGCCTCGAAACTCTGACAGAGAATCTCAGCCATTGATCTCAGCCAGAACACGTGGCAAGAGATCCCGAAGAGTCAGGAATCGGGGAATCGGAGATCCCGAGAGCAAGAGAAACAGGACTTCGAAAGTCTCGAAATCCCGAGAGAAAATATAAGCCGTCCGGTTGGAGAGGGACACGTGTCACGAGATCATCCATCTCGGAGATCCGGGGTACCAGGCATCGGGGCCACTCAAGTCTCGAAACAGCGATAAGATCTGGACCGTCCATCGGAGGGACAGGTGTTAGAGATCAAGCGCCATCGACATTTGATACATCGGGAAATCGGAATTTCCGAGGGCAAGAGACATGGGACAGTATAAGTCGTGAAACCCCGAGAAAGGGATCTCAACCGTTGATCTTGGTAGGATGCGTGGCAGGAGATCTGGGCGAGTCGACATTTGGAGCATTGGGTTTTCCAAAGGCAAGAAATCTTGCATATAGGAATCACGATCTGCGATTTCCCGACATGATCATAACCATTAACCTGAGGGATGCGTGTCCAAGGATCCTGAAGAGATCAGGGTTTGGAATTTCTAGATTCTCGGTGACAAGAAACTCACGACAGGAGGAGTCATGAAATCCCGAAGTGTGACGGTCCCACAGTCATAGCACTCCAGTGGAGGACAGGTGTCACTCCATGCCATCATAGGGAGTGTGCGCCATAGGCGCCAGAACAAGGGATAGGTGTCGGAAGGTCAAGCTTGGCCGTGAGTCAACGCCGAGTGGCATCGGGGATCGGAGGATCGAAATTTGCTAAGGCCTGTGCCTTGCGACATCATAAACCCCAAAACCCCGATGGAAGGTTATACGGCGACATGCATATGGTAAGTGGTCACATGGACCATGGTATAACCAAGGGGGCTAGCTAGCGTAAAGACACGTCGAGATTCCAGGGGACTTGTGCGCCATAACATTGAAAGGTGCCAAACCCCGACAAGAATTAAGACTGTGGTCTTGTGAACGATGTGGTCGTATTGACCAGGAATTAGCCCGGAAAGCCAATATGATAGGAACACATCAGAGAATTGGGAGTTCTGGGTACCTGGGCACTTCGACACCGCAAACTCTGAAACCCCGACGAGAAGTTGTCGTATGGTCATACAGAAACCGGTCGTATGGATCAAAGGCTTAGCCACGTAGGGCTGAGACAACCAAGGGGTGAATTAGAGATCGGTGTTTGTAGTTATCAAGATATCGTGGGTGTTAAAACCCCGATAGAAGGAACCCCGAATCCTGGTATAGAGTCAGGGGTTAGTATTTCGCTAATACGGGTTTGTGGAGATTTCTCCTGTATGGGAGATTAACCCAAATTTTTTAAAAATTACGATAGTGGGTGTGTTACAATGTCCAACATGAAGACGTAGTATGCAGGATTTTACCCTATAATTTTGAGAATTCGGCCTCCACGTGGTATTTTAACTTACGTGTAGAATCCATAACTAGTTGGACAAAGTTTAAAAAGGATTTTCTAGATAAATTTGTAGGAAAAACCACCATAGGAGCTTTGATGGCCGAGTTGTTCGCTGCCACCATGAGTTCAAAGGAGAGGTTTAAATACTTTAATCTAAGATTCACCACTATCTTAAACAAATTCCAACCTAAAGCTAAACCCACTCAGGAGTTTCAAATCAAAGTATACCCTAATTCTCTCCCAAATTCTATTTCCATATTTGTGAAGAGCGCTGCCAAAATAACCTTACCTGAGAATTTTGAAGATGCCAAAATGATAGAGTTCCAAATGAAGGGATGTAAAGATGGCCAAGTATCATTAGTCAAGAAGGAAGTTCAACCTCCTCCCAGGAGAGGACTCATGTTGACTAGACCCTCAAGGAAACAAACAGAACAAGGTCCCGAAAAAGGAAGTGGAGACATAGAATACCTACAAAGCATGGTAAAAAAGTTGTCAAACAAAATCATAGACATGAAAATAAGTGCAGGGGAAGGAAACCAAGGCTAGAGGCCCTACAAACCTTTTTTCAAAAAAAATCCACTGTTCAAAGCGATTGAACTTCCCCCAGCCAACTTGAACATCGATCTGGGAAATGTAGCATCCGACTCTTTCTCTACTTATCACCAAGAGAAACACTCCGAAAGAGACTCACCACAATGGGTGCATTCCATGAATTTGATGGCCAACTAGTATCTATATGAAGTTTCCCTAACCAAACAATCAAGCGGCTCAATTATGAATATTGTTGATAAGGAAGAAGTTGATCCACCAGAAGAAACAACCATGCTGATATGGGACCCTAACCTACCAATTCCTTTTGAAGACCTATTTGAGGTCCAAGAACCACCCGCAAAAGTATTGGCTGTGCAAACACGAAGTAGGGGTCAACCTGTCTCAAAATATCTTACTATTGCCCAAACTTCGAGAAGAAAACCAGCTCCTGATCACCCGAAACCACATTTTGTTCCCCAAATAAATCCTATAAAAATCCATACATGAGAATCCCCCAAGATAGACTACAACATAGTAGAAGACCTGAAAACGTTGAAGGCAAATATATTGGTCATGGACATGTGTAGAATCCCTCAACAAAAGGACTTTATGTTACAAGCATTGAAATCACTAGAGAATCCTACAACAAGCATTGGCCGAGGAAATATAACTCCCATAGATCTATTAAATAAACAAACTATGAATGCCTGCTCTGAAGATAAGAAGGGAAAAACTTTAGTCCCACCATTCCTTTTGACATTTGAAGTCTTCAAAAGAAACCTCCATAATTGTTTGGTTGACTCAGGAGCATCCTCCAATGTTATGCCATTTTCTATTTGAAAAAACTTAAACACAATCCCTCTCAAAAGAAACAAACATGTAATACAACTAGACATAACCAAGGTGAAGGTTACGGGAGAATTCAAAGATGTAATGATCAAAATAGTGACACACCCTAAATTTGTGCAAGTGATTGGCATCATTGTAGTAGATATCCCATAATATTATGGATTGTTATTGAGTCGAGATTGGTCTGAGAAGTTAAACAGATACTTTAGTACATACTAGGTTCCCCTTTAGTTTCCATTAAAAGGACCCTCAAAAATATATCTAAAACATACTATCACCGACCTAGAAACCCTTAATGAACCCTTATTGACATATTTCCCCGTGCTAAGAAATTATTCATGTGGCTTCGATTTCAGGAATTTCTCCCTCCTCTCATCTGATGTCCCTCTTACTCAAAACTCTAAAATGTTTTTTCAAGAAAACTTGTCGGGGACAACATAGGAAACCTTTTTTTTATCAAGGAAATGCGTTAGAAATCACAGAACGGATAGGAGGAAAGGATGAACGTGATAAGAAAGAGGAATATGATAGGTTCTTCCCACAATTTTGGACCTTATGCTTCGATGGTTATAAATCACAAGAAGGATCAAGGACAGGATGCATCCTCATTGACGCAAAAGGTAAATGAAGTTTCATGTCCTGTAGACTAGAATTTGAATGCACAAACAACATCGTTGAGTATGAAGCTATAGTACAAGGGCTAAATAAATCCATAGACTTAAACATTAAAGAATTGAAGGTTTTCAGAGATTATGAAATCATTGTTAGACAAGCAAGGACAACTATACATTTCAACTCTCCACACCTGAGGAATTACCAACAGGAAGTGCACATGCTAATAGATAATTTTGAAGCCTTCAACATTACAGTGATCCCCAGAACAAAGAACATTCTTTCCGATTCTCTGGCCACCACTGCCTCAAGGCTATCACCTCTAGAATATTATGAAGCCTCCTGGTTCACTGTGGATCTACTCTACAAACCATCGGTGCCAAATAATATTTCTAATTGGAAGGTCTTTGAAGGAGATGAACAGATAATAAACTTTTTGAACAATTAGGATAATTTTAAAGACTTGGCTATTGACGATGAAGTATTCCAATAGAAATTAGTAGAAACCAATTTGCAGACAAATCAACTGTCTGAAAAACCAAGGTCTCACACAATACCAGAGGGAATAGGCAATTTAGAAAACCTTTTTGACCTAAGGGAAAGATTTAAAGGGTAAAAGAACACAAAGATGAGGAGTTCTTGTCCCATGCATGAAACTATAAATCTAGGAACCCCAGAAAAACCCAAGAATATAAATCTTGATAGGATGGTATCTAAAGAGGAAAGGAAGGCCTATCTCAAACTTTTCAGACAATATCAAGATGTTTTTTTTTGGTCCTACCGAGATATGAAAACCTATGATACTCGTATCATTCAACACACTATCCCATTAAATTCTGAAGTGAATCCCTTCCAACAGAAGCTCCAGAAGTACCACCCATTCTTGGAGCCCCTCATGTGTCAGGAGTTAAAGAAACTACTAGATGCCAATATTATCTTCCAGGTTAGACACTCTACATGGGTAGAAACTTTGGTTTCTTTGAGGAACAAGTGTGGGGAGATCTGCCTATGTGTATATTTCAGGAACCTCAACAGAGCTTGAGAAAAGGACAACTACCTAGTCCCACCAATGGAGAAAATCTTGCAGACAATGTATGGCTCTGATATTTTATCCCTGCTGGATGATTTTTCAAGTTACAACCAAGTTATAGTTTCATAGGAAGACTATTTGAAGACTACATTCCGAACCAAGTGGGGAACCTTCACTTATAAACATATTCCCTTTGGGTTAATCAATGCAGGAGCAACCTTCCAAAGCGCCATGGATGTAGAATTTCAGAGACTAATAAACAAGTTTGTAGTAGTCTATTTGGACGATGTGACTGTGTACTCAAAGAACAAAGAAGATGACATCCAACACTTAACCCAGAATTTTGAAAGGTGTAGGAAATACAGTATATCCTTAAACCCTAAGTAAACTATTTTTGGTGTCGAGGAAGGTAAACTGCTAGGTCATATCATATATCAAGAAGGGATTTGCATAGACCCAGAAAGGATTAGGGCTATATCTCAGCTTCCATTACCCCACAACAAAAAGGATATGTGATCGCTCTTTGGGAAAATAAATTGTGTGAGGAAATTCACTCCTGATTTCGTTGAAACTATCAAACCCTTAAAAAAAAATGATCCATAAAGATGCTGAATTTATGTGGGATGATGAACAGAAAAATTCCTTCAGCAATATTAAAACTATGATATCTCAAGCCCCAGTGTTGCAAAGTCATGATTTTAGAAAATCTTTCTTCCTCTATACTTTCTCCTCTCACAAATCGTTAGTTTCATTATTGACTCAAAAGGATGATGACAACAATGAGGCCCTGATATCGTTCACGAGAACTAATCTCCAAGGGGCTAAACTAAATTACCCTACTATAGACAAGAAGGCTTATGCAGTATACCAAGAAGTGAAACACTTCAGATCTTAAATCTTGAAGAACCATACCAAATTCATCATGCCTCACCCTACGGTATGATCCCTATTCACTAAACAAGAGATGGGGGAAAGAAGAGGAAATTGGATGGTAGTAGTCCAAGAATTTGATCTAGATATAAAACCTGCTAAACTGGTTAATGGACAAGGATTATGAAAACTGGCAGCTGAAGCCCAGGACCAAGTAAATGAAGACCCCAGATGGGATAATTAATTAGCATCGTGGTGTGTTGAAGTTTCATACTTCTCCTGGGGGTAAGAGTCTTGGTATGAGAAACTGACTTATCTCCTGCATCATGGAAGTTTCCCAGAAAACCTAAACCCTAGGGAAAGGAGAGCCCTTAGGTTAAAATAAACAAAATATCACCTCATAAATTTGGTTCTATTCCATGTTAATTATGATGGGGTACTTTTAAGATGTCTCAAACATGAAGATGTAGAAAAACTTTTGAAGGAGCTCCATGATGGTCCTGCAGATGGACATTTCGTAGGAAACACCACTGCTCATAAAATACTAATAGAAGGATATTATTGGCCTACTCTATTCAAGGATGCTCACACATATGCTAGCAACTGTAAGATGTGTCAAATAAGCATGGGGAGGGAAAAGAGAGCAGTTGTCCCACTCCAACCTATGGTCATCTCTAGGATATTCAAGCAATGAGGGTTAGATATCATAGGAGAAATTACATTGAGTTATTAAAAACAACATAGATACATACTAACTACCACAAATTATTTCACGAAATGGGAAGAGGCCATCCCTCTTACTCATGTAAACAAAAAGGTGGTGATGCAATTCATAGAACAACAACTGATAACAAGGTTTCCTGTGCCCTTTGTCCTTGTTTTTTATAATGCAAATTACCTTTATTCCACCTTATTAACAAAGTTTTCTATATACAAAGGAATCATAATCATATACTTTGAAAACTACTATCCATGGGGGAACATAGTGGCAGAATCAACTAATAAGAACCTAGTGAGGATATTAAAGAGAATAGTTATAGATAATCAGAGGAATTGGCACTGTTCACTCTATAACGCCTTATGGGATGATAGAGTCACACCCAAGGAAGCCATAGGTAATTCCCCATACTTTTTGGTATACATATAGGAAGCCATTATCCCGGACGAGCTATATCTTCCATCTCTTCAAATTTCTCAGGATTTGAGAGGACATCCCTCATCAATCATACAACAAAGAATTGATGCCCTCCTCATGTTGGAATAAGAAAGGGAGAAAGAAAAATAAAATTTCATATCTCATCAACAAATAGTTAAAAGGTGGTTTGATAAGCATAAGGCTAAAGAGAATAATTTTTAAGTGGGAGAAATAGTCCTAAAATGGGATAGATCAAATGAACCGAAAGGAAAACATTCTAAGTTTCGGAATCTATGGCTCAGAACTTTCTAGGAGGTCAAGAAGATTGGGGTAGGAACCTATCGGTTGCAGAATCTAAGGGGGGAACCTAACGCCCTCCCAGTGAATGGCCAATCCTTAAAACAATATTTCCATTAAATATATATATATATATATATATATATATATATATATATTTGTATGTGTATGTTCACGATGTTCTGTTTTAGCTAGGTCGATTGTGGAATGCATTTTTGTTTTTGTTTCTTTTTATAGTACTTTTGTGCTTTTGAATATTGTTTTTAGAAACACGGTGGTTGACCTCAATTCATGTGATATGATGAACTCTGTTCCTAACTCATCGCTCACATACAACACAAGAAGAATTATGGGACCTTCGGTTGTTTTAAAGGGTTCTCTATCTAACCTGCGCAGATAAAAAACCTTGGAAAAGTGATGAATTTGTTTCTTGGTGGTATGGAAAAACCTTAAGGGAAAGATGAAAATATGGAAAGGACTACATTTACCACATAGACAGAGACAGAAAAATTTCACCTTAACCATCTCATTTTGCAAATAATAGACGTCCTCCTCTCCCACTTGCTCAGGGAATTCTACCAAAATAAAATCAACTATATCAAATGAGCGCACAATAGGAGATGGTATGAAGATAAGTCCTCCGAGGCTATAGACACTCACTAGTAGTGGAGAAAGGTTTGTGATGTTGGGTTAACTCTGTCGAGGCTATCGACTCTTGATGGCAGTGGAGAAACATCGTAGAAAGTTAATAAGGGTAACTAAAGGGCCTAGTTCTATTGAATTCTTTACTAGACTCTTGTCAAAGGAGGCATGAGTTAGGATTATAGGAAACTAAGGTGGAATAAAGGTTGAAACCCCATAGGAAGGCCCAAATGCACCAACCAAGGAATTTCAAATGCAAGGATGAAAGAGGCTCTGATAAAACTAGTTAAGTTCTTAATTGGATTTTGTATCACATAAGCCTGAGGTAGGAACAAAGATTCTACTTTCGCCCAGTAAGTCACCATTTTTTGAGCACTCAACACACCCTAAACAACCTCTGTCATTTTTTTTATTTTTGGGTACCACTTGATCTTTTGCATTATCTGATTTGACTTCATTTTGAGAAATGTTCTGTCTTTTCTTATTCTCATGACTCTCAACACCTATTTAGGTTTGTTTGAAATTATGAAAACCCATGAATTAAAAGGCCTTAACACCTTAATAAAGAATAGACATCCAAAACACTTCACCCGACATGCTCAGATTTGACATCGGAAGGAATTAAAAGAAGGAAAAGAGTCACTTGAGAAACCTCAGTCACTGAGCGTCGATCTCCATCGGCATTGGAAAAAGGAAGTTTTTGTTTTTCATCAAGTCTTGCATAAGGATATCGTCGATAGTTGATTCCCCTTCGACATCGGTAAAAGACGAGGGGGATACACGTTAACGAAGAGAGACAAGATAGCAACGATTGTCAATGCCTAACACGCTTATCAAAATCGGGGAAAAACTAAAAGGATCGCAACAAACATTCTGACCACGCTAAAGGTTATTCCTGACTACCCATCGCCGATGCATTTTTGGCATCAGGAATTTTTCAAGGAAGTTAATCCGAAGAAATCACTTGATAGGTTTATCATTGATCGTCGACCCTGGATACTTTTTCAGCATCGGAAAGCTAAGGTTTGTTTTAGAAGTAATAACTTAAGGAAAGTCCCGACTCTGGTTAATACACAATAATTAAGTCACTGACCTTCATCGCCACATGTCTTTACTCAGTAGGAGGATCGTAAGGTCTATTTTTATCCCAAATCATTCTTGGTTCCCTAGGTCCGAGTCACACCTCCTATTCAACTTTCCCACGAAAGTATTATACGGTGAAATTGATCGACGTCGGATATTTTTTCAAAAATACTTCAACGAAAATGTTCATAGCACATCCTCGATCCCCGATCCACCCACTGAGAGAGAGAAATGATGGGACGTTTTATCATTAGATATGATCAAATTTTGAGCATTTAAGGAGCCAATTAATACCAAATGCTGCATTAGTTTCTACCTCATGCACCAATCAAAACAACCATTTAAAATCACCAATATACCATATCACCACCCACTCCACCGACAACCCACAATGAATTTAAGTTATAGAGATTCAGTGGCAGATTTGTTAAAATTTCAGTCATAACTCGAATTGAATGGATGATGCGACATGGTAAGTTCTTCCCTGTTTAAATTAACTTGAGCCATTGTAAACGAAATAATTCTACAAATAAGAGAATTCAAGATCATCCTAAGGAGCAAGATGAGTGACTCGAAGGCTGTATCGATCTCGTGATTGTCAAAATAACGAAGTTTTATCAAGCTTTAGAGGTATGTATCCGAGTATGTAAATTGTTTGGCTATAATTCATATGTTTTTATCCATTTTTTGTTTTACATAGTCTCTAAAATTTATTTTAGTTGCAGGAACAATGTCTCCAAGAAATGAAACCTCCAGATGATAGTCGAGGGCACCAAAGCTGAAAGAACTAGAGGTAGCGAAGGCTCTTCTACAGGGGCCACAAAACAATTGGAATACACTTGGAGGCTGGAACCTATCATTAATACAACAAAGAAGAAGGTTTTCATCCATATTCCGACCTTTGGAGATATAGAGGAAAGCACAGGGTCCAA
>JZKD02S1915076.1:0-26721 GCA_000966675.3 Picea glauca
TTATAGCCATTTCCAGGCGGTCACGTAACTAGTTCCCGGTGTAGACACAGGCTAGTTTAGGGTTCGCTTAAGCCATAAATTCGCCGTTTTTGCAGGACCGACCCTGATTTGGATGCAAATCATCTCGGGCGAAGGTCTATTGGCGGTCGGGAAGCCAACTTAAGAATTTAATGTGCCGTATTAGCAGATGCGCGTCTTTTCATGTGGACAGTCGCGCATCGTGCGCTTAAGCGCGCACAACACGTTCTTATCCCGCGCATACGCGCGCACTTTATGATGTGAAGTGTCTTTCAATTTTTGTATAGTATTTGACCTTTCTGGAATGCTGTGAATAGTGCCATGAATGACTTCATTGTTGTTTTGATGATGTAGAGTTCTTGTCGCTATGTGCAAATGATGTGGAGTTCTTGTCGCCATGTGCAGACGAAATTTCAGTGATAACAATATGCACTAGTGATCCAATCAATTGTGGATCAATCTCGTCTAAATAATCATCATTCATTTTATTCAAATCCATCACCATCGATGTAGGAATGGATTTGCATTATGTCATACTGAACTTCTTTAATATCCCCACTGTATATTTTCCTTGACTCAGGAAAATCTCATCAATCCTCTACTATACTTTTTGTCCCAAGAAGTAGTGCATCATACCCAGATCCTTCATCTTGAAATCAGAAGTCACCAAAATCAGACTATTGTCACCAACAATGTAATAATATAGGTTTGGATTAGAAACAATCTTGTTGAATACCAAACTCATCAAGAATCCATCCATATTTTCGTACCAAGAACAAGGTGTCTACTTTAGTCCATATATGACTTTATTCAACTTGTACACATAATATTTATCGTCATATATCACGAATCCTTCTGGTTGCTCGATGTAAAATTCTTCCTCAATCTCACCATTGAGAAATGTTATCTTTACATCCATCTAATGTAGTTTCCAACTCATGGATGGAAGTGTATCGGGCTACTAGATCAAATGTCTCATCATAGACAACTCCCTCTGTTTGTGGAATCTTCTAGCTAAAATATCATTGTATATTTCTCGACACTTCCATCAACTGCATGTCCCTCTGCCCCTTGTAGAGTTTGTTGAGCTTAGACAGGCTCTTCATGGCCTACTGCAATGTTTCTCAGAATATCAACTAGAGAAACTGGATCAATGATTGTCTCCCTCTGAACTGTTGAAGGGGAGAAGTTATTGTCTTTTCCTTCTTCTCAAATATTTTTTACTTTCTCTGAAGTCTGAAGGATAACCATCTTTATTTGTTGTTAACTTTCTTGGAACAAGGAAAGAAACGAAAGGAAACAAGACAAGAATATCTCCTATAGGAGATTCATGAGTACATCTCTAGAATCAAAACAATCTAAGGATTGTTTTCATAGCTACAATACCTACTTGTAATGTAGCAACCTTAGAAATGTGGGTTAGAGGCATGTTAATTAAAAAACAATCAAACCTGGAGTCTTCACTTCCAGTGTGTTGTTATTTTGAATGCACTGAGATCCCTCATGATCCATGATTGCACCAAGGGTTCCTTCCTCCTGCAAGTACCCTTATGACAATGATGCAAATAATATATACAATTGCATACGTGAGAGTGTTCACCAATGGATATTCTTATTGTTTTTCAATGTCATGATGAGTAGTTATATTCCTTGACTTCTCTTGGGGTGGCTAGTGTTTCTTTCTTTGCACATTACTAGCTCTCACATCAACTGTCTTCAAGATTTCATTATTTGGACAATACTTTATGTTTGATAATTTTGCAAATGTGTCATCTATCACATCGTCTTCATAGCTCACCAAAATTGTCACCTAGCCTCGTAACTTCACCTCTCACTTTGGAACACACATGTTGTTTCTATAGGGAGGAGAATATTTCCATTTCCATGTAGCACCTTTAATATCATATCAAAATATTCTTGATCTCTTGTTACCATGAAGATTCTCAAAAACTGCAAATGAGGGGACTACATGCACCGTTCTGTAGAGACGAAAACCTAACAACAATTGACTAAATAGGGGGCATTTAAGTTTACAAGTCTTGCAGCTTCAAGCATATCAGCAGGAAAATTGGTTTGTTGCTGAGCTCATTAGTGAGGCTTGAGACATGATTTACATCATACTTCATGATCATTGATTGTATGCATTCCCATAATGGAAAATCATTATATATCCTAGCATTTTAAAATCTCGCCAGCTTCAAATTTTTGTAATTCCATTTGAGTATGGCACGAAGAACTTGATGG
This sequence comes from Picea glauca, assembly GCA_000966675.3. NCBI lineage: Eukaryota > Viridiplantae > Streptophyta > Pinopsida > Pinales > Pinaceae > Picea > Picea glauca. The sequence goes on from JZKD02S1915076.1 coordinate 2,263, forward strand.
TTTGGAACCGGCATTCAAAAACAAAACATGGTGACAAGAAATAATAAAAGGTTCTCCCAGCCCAACAATTTTGCACATTCAATATTTGTCTTGTCACTTCTACTAATATTTATTGGACACGTTTTATGTAACTACAAGACAGATGCAATACATTGCCAATATGAAGGTTCTCTTAAATACAACAGAGACATATGTACCTTGAGATCTGTAGTCTATGGATTTTAGGTCTGCTACTAAACAAATGTAATGGCCCTCCAAGTCTATGGTTTGTTACAACAAGAATAGTCCTAACAACCTTCACTTTACTGCCCACAAACTTAGCTCTGCTAGTAGCCTCGGCCTCATCCTCCTCCTCTTGTAGGTCGATTGTTTTAGGGTCCCTGTCATAGGGGTTCTTTTGGTTGTGGTAGCCTTAAAAATTCTCCTCAAAAAGGTCTAGATACCACCTCAGTTCTGGGTTGTGGCAGCATTATATTTCACCTCAGAAAGGGTATGGCCCTTCTTTATTAAGAGTCTATTGCTAGGGTATTCTATGGCATCCTTAGAGGGGCCTCTCCCTTACTTCAGTATCCTTCTAGGGTCTACAACAGGTCTCGTCTAGGCCTGCAACTAGCCTCAACCTTCACAATGGAATTAAGAGGGGTCCGGCCTCAACATTTACCACATAATATTTAAAGACATGTATGGCCCTCTTCCCTTTACACCTATAGCAGAGACTTGTGTCCTTCCTTCAATCTTGATGTGCAATGATTTTCTTCAAGTATTCTTTGATACCATGTTGAATTTTCAGTGAGCTATGGCTCATGCATTTACTTTAAATTTTATGTTTAACTTTTACTTGAACCATAACTACTACAGTAAACCAAGATCACAAGAAGAACAACCATGCACAAGAACATAAGAAGTATCCTGGGAATCCCTTCTCAATAAGGGAAGAAAACCCAGCCAATCCTTTTCTATATTCTTCAAGAGAAAGACCTCCCACACCATCACCAAACCTAGCACACAAAAGGGTGTTGTAATTCTCATAATTTCAGACTACAACTTCTAAAATCATGAGATGACACAATGTGAAGTATGTTTCCTCAATGGGGATTCACCTTTATTTATACAAGACTTATCACATCAAATGATGTGTCTATTGGCACAATAGGGCCGACCTCAATAACTCAAAATATAATTAATAATTACCATATTAATTATCTTTTACATTAATTATATTTTACTTTATGGTGGGGCTGACCTGTACCCTTTACATCACAAATAGGGTTACATGTAAGTCTGAGTCTTGGACAATATAGCAAGGGATCTCACACACCCACTATTTCTCAACCACTAGGGTCACATCCATTTGTGCTCAGCCACATGGATGTCCACATCTCTATCTCACTGTGTCTCACAGGAGAATCACACTCACTAGTGCTCAACCACTAGGAGAACATCCATATGTGCTCAGCCACAGGGATGTCCACATCTCTATCTCACTACGTCTCATAGGATAATCACACTCACTAGTGCTCAGCCACTAGGATCACGTTCACTTGTTCTCAGCCACAGGGATGTCCAACTCAGTAGATCGCTTTCTCACTGCATATCATAGGAGAATCATCTGGAGTATCACATCATCTAAACTCTTTGCACAGAGGAGACCAGTACATCGTTTCATCTCTGTCTCAGAGAGAATGACACACCCAACTCATGGGCTTCCCCACACAGGGGCACACAACATTCCATCTTTGTCTTAGAGAGGAACCATACACCCAGCTCATGGGATTCCTCACCCCACACAGGGCACACAGCATTCCATATCTGTCTCATAGAGGAACCACACACCCAACTCATGGGTGCCCTCACCCCACACAGGGGAACACAACATTCCTTCTCTATCTCAGAGAGGAACCACACACCCAACTCATGGGATTTATCTCAGGCCGACTCACTCAGTCTGTTTCCTGGAGGATGTCCCATGCAGTTGTAATCATCGACATTGCAGTCAACCATAAAGCTATCTCAGGTGAGACTGCGTTGTGCACCCTGTGCGCAGTGTTTCATTCTGGTTTACCAGGAGGGCCGATAGTTTTAGAGGGATTTGTTGGAAACCTGTTGAGATTTGAACCTATGTCAACCCAAGAAGAAGTTAAAGAAATATTTAACCAACAATCTCCAAAATTTTATCGCGGGATTTATACTTGTACAAATCCCAACCACAAGTCCCCAAATATTGTGTAACAATGGAAGATCCTACCACTGTCACCTTAGTAATAACTTCCCTCATTTTAGTGATGGAAGAGGTCCACCATAAGAGGATTATTTGGTGACCTCAAGGGATCAAAGTAGAAAGTATAGTGGCCAAGCCTACCATTCCCTCTCTTGATCACCTAAAGATTGGTCTAGGTCAAGGTAGTAGAAGAGGTATGGAATTGTTTGAGTACAGTCCTGGAACAAGAAAACTTTATAGCATATATATGATTATTTCCAAGTCCAAACATGCAATCAATATATCTTAAGGGAACTAGACAATACAAGTTGCAATGGATGGTACAAATTTTTAGTAGTAAGCAATGATATGACAACAGTAAATCATTTATAACAACAACAACTTTTAGGGCTCAAAAATGCAGCAATTGAGAATGACAATTTAACATAAACCCACTAGAACATCATCCAATTGTTAGATGCAATTTACGAGTATGTTAGACCACCTTTACAAGAGTGTATGTAGAAAATTAAAGTGTTATCAGGTTGTTGTAGCAAAATTTTGTAACAATAGATTTTTATTTAACACGTTTTCCAATGTTAGAGTTAGTAGAGTTAGTAGATAGCTAAAGAGAGTAGAAAGAGAGTTTTTGTTAATCAATTCACCATAAGAGAGACAGAGACAAAGAGAGCTTTAAAACCAGTGCCTTAGGGCTATGGACTATTTATAATAGCAAATGCAACAATGCTTGAAAAATTGAACTAGTGGAAGCTAAGAGATAGAGTTTAAACTCTAAGGTGCTAGCACATTAGGGCCTTAGGGTTTAAACCTTGAAGATAATGATTTCTAGAGTGCAAGCATGTTTGGGTTCTAGCAACCTTTTCTCCCTTCTTAATGCTTCAACCAGGTCAAAGATCAAACGTCTAAAATTAAGATCCTAAAGTGCTAGCACTTTAGGGATCTAGGATATTAACCTTACCAATATTGTTTCACCAAATTTGGAAAAACTTAACCTAGTGAGAGGAGTAAGCACTTATGATCCTCTCCTAGGGTTTCACCAAGAAATATGTCTAGTGTAAAATAGCAACATTCACCATGGAAAAATAATAGCATAAAGATAAAATGCAGAAATTCACTTACTTTAGCCAAGATATCATGAGACAAAACCCTGACTCCATAAATTCCTCTCCAAAATAAGCAAGAAAACATCCACAAATCATCCTCCAAGCATAGTTCATAAATGAAAAGAGATAATAGCCCAAATAGGGAAAAAATTTCATAAGTAATCTCTCACAAAGGTGAGAAGTGATCCTCCTAAAATGAAATGTGAGGGTAGCAGTTTTATATGAGGCCACCCTAATACAGTTTGTCCACATAATTTGTCAACAACATAAAATAAGTGGGTTTGACCCCTTAATTTTCCTCTAACATAATGCCAAAACACAAAATTACATCTCAAAACCCTAAAATGGATGATGTCATGCTCTAGAAGGGTGACATCAAGCTAGGAGAAGGTGACATCGTGCCTCCAAAGGCCAAGTGGCATTCTCTATGGGTGAAAGGGTGTGAAGTGAGGTGCCTATTTACCCAAATTCATGCCAATCATCTTTGGTACCCATCCATCCATCAAACTCTAGCCAAGAAGATGACATCAAGGGCCAGAAGTTGGCGTCAAGGACCTCCAAAGGCCACATCAAAGGCTAAGAATCCTACTATGACATCCCCAAAAATAAATTATTTTTGAATTCGATAAATTGTTAGGAAAATTATTCTGTTCTTGGTAAATTCGAATTTGGGAAATTTTTGCCATTTTTAGCAATTTCGAATTTCGAATGTGATAAATTGTAATTAATTATTATGACTGCTGGGTAGAGATCTGATTTGACCCAAATAACTATTTGACTATGACACTTGTATGAAAACAAAATATTTTATAATTTATTACAGGAGGACAAATGGAACAGCCATGTTAAAATCAGTTGACCATGACTCCATGAGTGGGGAACATGTTGGAACTACCTCAAGGATGATTTTTACAAGTGGAAAATCAGGGATTTGGCCATTGGCAACCCCTGAAAATCAGGGATTTAGAAATCTACGAAAATTCCCAAGGAGGGAAAAAGACCTAGGAAAAAACAAATATGGTTTTAAATAGCATATGTGAGGAGGCAAGACCCTGCCAAGTATGCGGGGAAAGGAATCACCTCTTGTTGTTATGAACACTATTTTCTAAAGTGTGAGGCAAGGAGGAATATGTTGGGAAAGGTATTACTGATTGCTTGTTGTTATGAACACTAATGGCTAAGTGCGAGGCAAGGGGAAGATTTCTGAAGTTGAACAACATTAATGAGGAGGAGTTTTGAGTTATCCCTCATGGATTCATGGTCAGGCTAGGGGGTGAACAGGACAAGTGATTTTGGCTTCCCTGTTCTACGGTTGGGAGGAACGTGGTTGTTCCCTTTGTCTTCCCGTGAACTACTTTAGATATGTCTACTTTCTCCTTCTCTTTTGGCATGTCATGATGAATTATTGACTGAAACACCAGGTTAGTGTCTCATATGTATATCTGGTTATTTTGTTTTTGAATATAGGATTGTGCAGACACTATTCTGGAAGTAATTATGGGATTTAAAACTTTTACATACCTATGCATACAGGCATCTCCCTGTGGATTAGCTCTTAATTTTGGGCGATGTGTCTATCAAATTAAATTGCTATTGGAAAGAAGTAATAGATAGTATAAACCTTACAATTTCATTGGACTCATTGAGTAGGAATAACCCTGGGAGTAAGCGTGAAAGTTTAGAATTATAATACATATATTTTTCCACGAATTAAATACATGGACTGTACATGCTAGGGAAAAATCAAATTGTGCAAACGCTATTTGACACTTGCATTGAGTACCTATTGTAGTCTTGACTAAAATATATGAGTAGATATTATAAATCAAAATACACAATATGTTCTAAACCTTCATGCAGAATAAACTGTGCAAATGAAGTTGAAGATAGAATGAGTATACAAAATAGGAAGCTACTATATATATATATATATATATATATATATATATATATATATATATATAAGTAACCCAGTTCCATCTAACAAACCTACTATATGTGTAATCGAATTCTGATGATATGAAAGAAATTATGTTCAACCAAATGCCGCCACAATCATAATAGGAGTCTGTTTTATTTTCGTAGCAGTATGCTCTTCACTTATAAACAAGTTAAGTATAAGAGAAGACCAGCGTAATGACCAATCTGGAATAAATCATTAATAAACATGGCTTCATTAAATGTAGACAGGAGAAGAATCATGTGACCCCCACATTTAAATTTATTACATAATCCAAATCAGACCAGAAAGAAAAAGCATACCCAACCTTATACAGGTACTATGTTCTTTCCTTCCAATAGTGAAAGGGCATAATGAAAATTGGAATTACTTATTAATCAACCACTACAGGAAATCGGGATAGAACTTTACACCATAACAATAAACCAAAATTTGGAACCATGGTCTTCATTGTTAGAACCTGGAATGATATCCCTGAGAATACTGCAAAAGGAACCTGAGTACCTTTTGCACGAGGGGATGTCCAGAATCTGAAGCTTTTGGATGCACCCACCCTGAAAGGAAATCGAGAAAGTTTCCCATTAGTATTTGTATCGAAGAGTAATAGAAATTCTTATATGGAACATAAAACTAATACCGAAATAAATTAATGCAGGAAAGTTTGGATTGTACTTAACTCGGGCCTATGGTACAGGCCGCCTTTCCTCTTTGTATTGTTGAACACCATCTGTGAACCCGAAGGGGTGGAAGGAATAGGGGTAGCCTGATGGGTACCCTCGCAGTATAAAGGGCCCATCATTAGTGTTGGAAATCAAACCGTTAGTAAACAGTCAAAAAGAAAACAATCATACAGTAACCAAACAGTATAACGAAGTATGTACAGTTGACCATAGATTAATTTTACGAGTTCTTTCTTGTTTTTAATCAGACCCTATTGAAAAGAAAAACTAAACCATGAGAGATATAAACAAGGTTCATACCGATACAACAACATAACAGAATAAGGAAACAAACACAATAAATTTAAGGGATATTTTTACAACTCTGGAAGGGACAAATGCAATTAGTCATGCCAGGAATTTAGGATTCGCGGGACCGACTATGTAATGGAGGTTTTGTCTCACGAATCCCTTAATTTTTTTTACGGTACCTTTGTTTGGACATGGAAAGCGTAGTAAAGACCGAACGTTACCGGCATACTCAGGCAATAAGATAATTATGACTTTTGAGGGTAAGGTCTCAACAGAGAGAAAACAAAAACTGAAAGACCAGAGACTCCTTTAAGTTGATTACAGAGTTATTGATACATGCTCAGAGGCACGAAGACCATTCTCACACCAGTGGAAACCTAGTTTTCAACTAGGTAGGGAACCGTGTAACCACAGGGCATTTTCTCTAGTCAAACCCTCGTTTTAGATAAAAAGCTTAACCGAAGTCACCGGAGGACTTCCGGGGTTCAAAGATAGAACTGGTGATGTTATATTCGAGCCATAAACTTCCAAGGAACTCGGGTAAGCAACGAGTAAAGCACAAGAGTTTGCAGTATACGGGGTCCTAAAACAACAATGCAAAAACAGGATTGAAACCAAATAAACCCTAAGATGGCTACCAGATGAAGTACCATTTCCAAAACACTATACCAAATCCGTGGAAGATAACCAGTCACGAAGGAATAATTTACCATGAGACTTGTCCTAAATAAATCGGGGATTGATTAAATGATCAGAGAATTCTTACCGAGCTGGTGGTTGTATTCTGTGGGTGTGATTTTGCCATGCCCTCTCCTACCAGAGCGAACCCAATTCTGGCAAGATACTAATCTTACTGTTGTGGGAAACTGAGACACATGGTTATCACTGCAACAAAGGGGAAAAACTACATGAAGCCAAGAAGACGAGTGAAGCAATAGATTTGGAAAAAATTCTCCGTAGGGTAATCTTAATGGGTTAATGCAGTGTTGTACTTGCCCATGTGATCAGGGCAATGTGGCAAGCTTTTGATTGGGAACTTTAATGCAAACTTTGGCCCCAAGGATGCGAGTTACAAATGCCATAAATTTCATTGGCAGGGCTTTTACTCGATGGAAGTCGTATTCTCTCAACCCAAGACAATTGTAACGTCGTTTCATTTTCAGACTCTAGTTGTGTGTTAGTTCCTTCGATCTAAGTTTAGTTAGGGTTCAATGCCTCGTCTCGGACCTGTCAACCTCGTGTTAGGGGTTGGATTGAGGGCTAGTTCTAGGCAGTATGATAAGTAACCAAGAATGAGTAACAGGTTTCTATCCGTCGGCTCAACTACATTAAGTCTTAACTTTATCACGCGTACAGATATTAATTCGTCCTTTAAGTGTCTGTCACCTACCCCCGAGGGAAATGATTTATCACTTCAAAATTTAAGATTGTTCATACGTTGATACGCTTCCCATAGTATGCCTTACTTGCGTGATTGGAAGCATGAATTATGGTGGTGTATATAAATATTACAAATAGTTTTGTTTAAGTCAGAAGTACAGACTATGGCAAGGATAGATATAAATATATATATTTGCAAATAGTCTTTTGTTTATGAACTTGAATATATCCCTCTCCTTTGAGATTAATTTTTAGATAAAGTCCTCTAATCACCATGGATAAAGGATTTGGTAAGTGTAAATAGTGGAAAGAAAGAAGTATTTAATCACCTTATAGTGTAGCAAGAAATGTTTGACATGGATTGGACGCGGTAATTAAGTAAAAAAAAAAAAATTGTGGTAATTTTAGGGAAACATTACACCTGCAATCATGTCTCCAAGTGATGTTAAGACACTTGCTACTGCAACATCCTCCATACTCTATGCACAGAAGTGTTGATGATTTTTTAGCTTTGATGATCTTAGTTTGCACCATATTATCCTTTTGTTTCAGTGAAAACACCCTTGGGATGAGGCTAGGGCCTTATGGGAAAGGTGATGGGCTTTGTGGGCTTGTGTTGGGGTTTCACACCCACAAAGAAGAATAAAATATTCTAATTAATTATTGAGTTTAGGAAGGGCTCATAAAATCACTCATTGGACTCCTATAAAAGAAGAGGAGGATATTGTGACATCATGGAGTTAGCATAAGTGAGTAAACACTCATGTTAGGAGGATGGAGATTTCAGTAAGGGAATTTATGCACTTAAAAAATATGGCATATGGTTTTCTGGTCTTTATATCTTTGTTCTTGGAAGGGAGAGAAGCCACATGTGTGGAGGAGAGGCTGCAGCTAAAGAGGAGAGAGGTCACACATGTGGAAGAGGCAGTAGTCGAGGAAAAAAAAGTCACACATGTGGTACGGACCACACATGTGGATCGTACAGCAGGATGTACAAATCTATATAGAATTTCACATTTGTGGTACGAACCACACATGTGGATCATATAGAAGGATGTACAAATATGTACCGCATGTCACATGTGTGAATTTTTTAGCAAGAAAATAGGTTTGTACAAGCTAACGTCAGCAGTCATATGGTTGACATCAGTAGGTCGTACATGTGGCATGTAACAGATTGTTGATTGAAGATTTTTCTAGGTAATTTGTTGAGTTTGGTTGCTAATTTTTTTGAATTGATGAGGACATATTTTGTCCTTTGTTTTGGTGATTTTTTTGGTTCTAAAGAAGGTTGGTTTTACTTTTAGAAAATTTTTGAAATTTCCATTTACAGAACAAAAAAATTGTGTCTCAAATGTGTAAATTATTTGACTCAGATCTTGATGTTTCCATTATTGTAAAAATTCTATCATAATTTCAGTGTAAAATTGTTCAGAGATAACAACTAGGGTTTATTGTTGGATTACTAGGAAGCAATTTTCAGATCTGAAATTAATCACATAGAGTTGCATGTGAAAATTGACATGGGATCAAAATAGAAGGTTTGAAGGAAAAGAGAGAGTCCTCCTTTGAGACACATTTGAAAATATTTGTTGTTCTAGGCAAGTCACCATGGAGACTTGGTTGGTAGACAGTGGAGTTTCTCATCATATGAGAGGATCACATAAATCATTCACCAGTTTGACAAAAGAAAACTCTCGATTGCAAGGGGAAATTGGTGATAATTCCAAGTATGCAGTCAAGGGAATTGGCATGGCCTCGTTTTTGTTGAAGTTTAGAAAGCCCCTCAAGATGAGTAAAGTGGTGTATGTACCTGAACTAAAGAAGAACCTACTTTCTATCTCTGCCATGGAGGACAGAGGGTATGTAGTGGCATTCATAGATGGGAAGGTTATGTAGTGGCAGGTAGATGGGTAGGAATTCGTAGATCCATAGAAGTCATTGGTACATGTGATCATAGTATCTACAAGCTGATTGGTCAGCTAGCACAAGCCTCGATACATGACAGTGATAATCTATGCGAGATGTGGAATAGGAGATTGGGACACTTACATCACCAGGCATTGCGAGTATTAAGGAAGATGGTTACATGTATTCCATAGTTTGGAACTGAACACCAGGGAGTATGTAGAGGTTGTGCACTTGGAAAGAATTCTAAGGTCATTTTTCCCAGCATTGGCAGTAGGTCCAAGGAGATCCTAGACCTGGTACATTCAGATGTGTGTAGACCGGTGTCATTTCCATCTATGAGTGGTTGTCAGTATTACATGACCTTTCTTGATGATTATTCCAAGAGGACATGGAACTTCTTCATGAAGATAAAGGATGAAGTCTTTAGTTGATTCAAGGAGTTCAGAGCTCTGGTGGAGAATCAGATAGGGAATAAGATTAAGGTTTTGAGGTCAGATAGCAAGGGTGAGTATACCTCCAACGAGTTCAATAAATTTTTTAAGGAAGCATGGATTAAAAGGGAGTTGATAGTGCCTTTCAATACACAACAGAACAAGGTTGCAGAGAGGAAGAACCACACAATAATTGAGGAGGACATGGAAATGTTACATGACCAAGATCTACCCATAATGCTCTAGGCATAAGCATGCAACATTGTAGTTTATGTTCAGAAGAGTCCTTGTAGGATCTTGGAGGACAAGACTCAATTCACAAGAGTGAGACCGTAGATAGGACACTTGAGGATCTTTGGTTTTCCAGTCTACATCCATGTTCCTGAGGAGAAGAGGACAAAGTTATAGCCTTATGGGAAGAAGGTTGTATTTGTGGGCTACATTGAGACATCGAAGGCCTACTGTATCTACATTCCAGGAAAAAAATATGTTGAGGTTAGTTGAGATGTTGAGTTTGAGGATGACTTAGCCTTCAAGAGGTCTTGTGAGACTACAGCAGGTGGTGAGGAGCAAGAGGCTCCAAATATTGAGGCGAGTATAGGACCATCTAGTACTGAGCAAAAACCCTCATATCATGAGGAGTCAGAGGATTTTTTATATCCATGGGATCCTCCGAGGGAAGAGGACACGAGGCCTAGTTGGATTCAAGATACTTTGAAGGATGTAGAGGGACACACATCTCCCAAAGTCACATTCAGGGAGAGTAGGCCTCCACATATATTCTATATCTATGTGGCTCTTATGAGAAACATCATTGATTATGAGCCTTCTGGTTTTGAAGAAGCAACATGAAAAAAGGTTTGGAAGGATTCCATGATGGAGGAGTACCAATACATCATGAAGAATAACATGTGGGATATAGTTCTGAGACCTAAAGGGAAGTCCGTAGTGACTTCCAAGTGGATCTACAAGATCAAGCATACTGCAGATGGAAATATTGAGAAGTATAAGGAAATATTTGTGGCAAGAGAGTTCTCCCAGAAAGAGGGAGTGGACTACGAGGAGACCTTTTCTCTAGTGGCCAGGTATACTTCTATCAGGACAGTTATTTCTCTCACTTCGTTTATGAAGTGGAATATTCATCAAATGGATGTGAAGACAATATTTCTCAATGGTGTAATTGAGGAAGAACTATACATAGAGAAACCTCAAGGCTTTGAGGTACATGGGAATAAATACCATGTGTGTAGGTTGAAGAAGGCATTGTATGGACTCAAGTAGGCACCTAGGGCATGGTACTCGAGGATTGATGGATATTTGGAGAGCTTGGGATTCACCAAGAACAACACATAATCCAACCTTTATCTCCTACAGGTTGGTAAGGATCCCGTCAACGCTCTGTAAATTTCCTAGAGGTTGTCAGAAAAGAAGAAATCTACGGGAGGTAACTTTATCCAACCACTTCGAAGCTAGGATCTAGCCCTACCAGCTTCAGAGAGGGATCTCTCTGTAAGATTTAGATATGTTTCAAATTTAAAATATTAGGCTAGGTAAATAAAATATGTTTGTTTTGTTTGTTGTAGTTTTCCTTGGATTGGCTGAGAGAGTTTACACATCCATTGGGCTATGGGGTCTGTATCACGAAAAATAAAATCTAAACCAGAAAACGAAGAAACCTTTCACAGGGTGAGATAATGTAATCGTTGGATTCTTTTAGTAGCATAAATGAGGAATAGCAGAAAAGGTGAGAATGTCAATTACAAAATAGAAGCAGTTAAGAATTTCTTTATCGTAAAATCAGAAGATAAAAAATTAAAATTCTTTAAAGTCAGAAACAGGGTATACAAAGATAAATCCTGCATTCATTCATTACTTTCAAATATTAGATTTAGCAAACAATGTGATAACTAAGCGAGAATAACATTTAACTTAGAAAGGAAAACGTCACCAGTGAATACACTCAAGAATCCTGTAAAAATGCCTCTTTGTATTAATGGAAGATCTCTTGAAAAATATTACAGTCTGATAGCTCGCAGGGCGTAAAGATCAACCCTCAATACTTCGAAAAGTGAAGTATTTATAACCCAAAATTACAAACAATCCTGTCATTAAAGATCAGGATGTGGTAAATCTATTTTTAGCCTAACTAACTTAACAAATTACAGAAATCTAGGAAATTGTTTGATGATGTGTCGCAACTTCATGTTGTTTTCTGGGTGAGCCGTTGGTGAGGCCTCTGCATGACCTCGTCTGAATAGATAGTTGATTGGGCTGGGAGAGCTCATCGACTACTCGACTAGGTCACAAAGCTCTTCCCATTGAAGATGACTGGGAATGCTGACTTTGAGTAACCTTCGGTAGACTTCATCCATCTCTGTGTACTTGGCGAAAGTAGGCTTGGTGATGAAGATGTACTGGATCTTATGTTGTATGTTGATGTCCAACTGAAGTGCATCTAGGAATGCCTTGCCAATGATGCTACCTTGAATTCCTGAAAATTTCGAACTATCCTTAGACACCTCGGCTAGTCTCTTTTTGTAATCTGGGAGTGTCATCAGTTTGTCGTTTATCACCTTCAAACCAGGAAGACCTTTCTTCTGTAGAGCCTCAATATTGTTGAAAAACCTTTGTACCCCTAGGTCCATGGCCTGAACCTTTTCTTCTAGCTATAGCATCAGTGCTCTCTTGGTCAAGATTCTTTTGACCTCAAGTATGGTCTTTGTTCTATCCTCAATTCTCATCTCTTCTAGCTCCTCTTTGGTTTTAGAATTCAGAAATTTGATGATTTCATTAGCCTGTGTGGGCATCTCTCCCAGTTCTAATCTAATCTTCTCAAACATAATCTGTATCATTGGCCATATTTCGTTCATAGATTTAGTGATGTATGTCCGACTATTCAAGATGAAAGACCCTATCTTCCCTTTGATTCTGAGTTGTTGCTTCTTCTTTAAAGATACAAAATGAATATCATTCGAGTTTATCATCTGCCTTATGTATTCCAGAGAAAAAAGTCTGACAGGTAAGTATTTGGGCAATTTATATAGGGCCAACTCGCACCCATAGACTCTGATCTCAGTGTGATTTTGGTACAGGTTCCAATCACCAGTCTTTGTATGATCTGAGAGATGCAGGATCCTCTGAACTTCATCATTAATCCTGGGTTCGGGTCTGCCGTTGAGCATACTCACCATTGGGTGGTAGAATTGATCGATGAACTGCTTGAAACTGAATTCCGTGGAGTTATGTCTGAGCAGGGAAGTCCATGCAGTTACTGTCTGGGGTCTGCCATCTCCATCCATCTTCTGCATAGAAAAAGCAAATTTTTCCACTTGTAAGAACACGAACAAGTATGCCATTATTGAAGAATACCGGAACATGCCTTCTGTGGTGAAATTGATGAATTCCTCGTGAATGTTGCCTGCCAGAAACTTTTTGAAGTTGAATTGTGTAGTGGTCTTTTCATCGGTGGAGAAAATAGACAAAAATACCAGAATGGGTTCATCTACCCACTGATCTGAATAATAACCCAACAAGGCGCATAGCGACGTGATAACCTAGTTTCCTTCTGTTGAGAACATGGAGGAAGGATAAGGGGGATTTGTAGCGGGGAGCTGAGCAGAATGTGGAAGAAAAAGCTCAAATATTTGATCTCTTTGAGGAAACGTCATCTTCTTGTATAACTCTGTAATTATTTCAAGGTTAAAAGGTGAGGCGGAGTCGGCTCGGGATATTTGCATCATTTGGTCGATGGTTTCTGGTGTGATGACGAAAAGAACTTCCCCAGATGAGGATACGATGGCTCTTTTCTTGGGAATATAGTGGGCTTGGCACTTGAGGGTGAACTCTAGAAAATGGTGAATCTAGGGGAAGAGATACAGGGGTAGGTTGGACTCCCAGAGTCCAATTTCATCACTCTGGTCCAAGAAAACTTCTTTAATCCATGATTGAAGGTCTGCAAAGTCGAAATCACACTTAGTGTCTGCAATTAAGTAATATTTGTCGGCTAATGGAATCATGTTGAGGTCGACAAGAGGCAGGAGAAACAGATTATCCTATCCTTTTGTTCGTTTTGACTTTAGCACCATTACTATAACAATACCTGCAAATAAAACAACGTTAGCGGGGATGACTGTAGATGGGGGCGACTGACTGTAATGGACAGGAAAACGGGGTAAATTCCCTGGTATGATGAGTGGGCAGATGGTGAAAGAGTGAAGTGGTGAGGGTAGTTTTGAGTAAACGGGTATCCGTTGGGTGCGGGATATAGGTCAGTTGGTTAACGGATAAGTTGTCCAGTAATAAATGGCCAACGGGTCATTTAGAATGTGAGATGGCATGTGACAACAACTAAGGGATACGGATGGGTGATGTGGCGGTTATCGATTGGGGGAAAAAATCATGGTGAGGGGACTTGCCACGAGTGAATGAGGGAGAAGGACTAATGGAGTTATGGGATGTGACTCTTATGGAAAAGTGGATGATGACGTCACGAGGTGACGAGGTATGTCAGACAGTAGGAGGCGGTGGGATTCGGGACCAGTAGATTCATGCCACGTATAGATAGGGGGCCCACTAGAGTAAGATTCCATTCCGGACCCCCCCCCAACCGTTAAAACAAGATCAGTCGGGGGGGTCCGAAAAATACCTTGAGTCGTCGATCTATGTGCTTTCCTTTCCACCGCAGATCTGTGTGCGATCTTTATCACACATTCTGGACCCCCCCCCCCCCCATTAAAGGAAGAATGGACGGGGGGGTCCGGAATACAAGACAGACCGCAGATCTAAGCAACGAAACTTGGGTCTTCCAGAGGTGCCCATGAAATATCAGGGATTCTATAACCCCCCCCCCCCTCCGTTAAAGGTAGAACAGTCGAGGGGGTCCAGAAATATTTTTCCATCGTAGATCTAGGCACGATCATCTGAGTCGTTGATACATGAGCGGTGCATAAATGAGGGCGCAAAAGCATATGCGCCCTGAAAAACTTAGGATAAGAGCATATCATGGGTTTTTCCCAAGCTTTTACATGTTTACATCACCAAGGGGTTAGACAACCAACTTTTTAAGAATCCAAAACATGGTCCAACATTGATCATCGAGCTGGTTTTATTTAAATCAAGCAAACTACCCTATGTTCTAACCTAACTTCCTATGACAATTAGCCCAGATTAAACTGTTGGGCTAAGAACTTACTCTATCCTGGGACTATCTGACCAAGATTAGACAATCTGGCCAGATTTATTCACTAACTAACCTAGATCATTTGGCTAAGATTAAACAGTTTAGCCAAGCTTATTCACTATTCCTATCAACATCAATTTAAAAGAACTTGGCCATGCTTGAAAGGTATGGACCAAGTCACTGTTATTGCATGGGGCTCTATTGAAATTCTTTTATGCCCTCTTTTATTCTTCTTTTTTCTTTTTCTTTTTCTTTTTCTTTTTCTTTTTCTTTTTCTTTTTCTTTTTCTTTTTTCTTTGCAGAATGAAAAATCATTTGACAAACAAAAACACTAAAGATATAACATTTCAGTCACCAGTTGATCCTATAAATTATAGGGTTCTAACAGCGGCTCCACCTAGGGATGGTACTCTCCTTGTGAAGTGCCAAGAATCATGATTCCTGATGTTCTGAAACTTTCTCCATAGTCTCCTTTGTCGTTTGATTGGTTTTATTTCAAAAAATTGGAAGACAATGGTCAGTGGCTTAGGGCCTTCTCTCCGGGCTTCAACCATCTGACCAAACTTATTCACTCAAAAACTCGTAAGCAAAATGAAAATGGTTTGTACAATGGAAAGTGTGACTTCGGGTCTCTACTAAGGCAGTAAATAATGCTTCAGCATTCTGCCATTTACAGGTCCTCCTGGCAGATCTATCCCATCACTGTTGTTTAGCAAGAAAGCGTTATTCCCTCTGAATGCTTGAATCATGTATGGTCCCTTCCACAAACTATCGAATTTTCCATGCTTTCCCTTGTCTTCATTTCGGGAATCCCATCTCAGCACCAAATCTCCTAGATCGAAATCATCTTCCTTGGTTCTTTTGTCAAAAATCTTCTTAATGCTTTCTTGGACTACCTTAGTCTTGTTGTATACTTCTTCCCTGGACTGCTACAAATGGATCATCCGGTTGATCCTTATTTGGGATTCATTCGGCTCGGCTTGTATGTCTTGCAACAATTTCATGACAGGAACTCCTAAGGAAGTGGGAAAAACTGCTTCTGTGCCATAGACCAGCTGATATGGTGACATACCGATTGACCTTTTGGTCGTCAGTCTGTCGGCCCATAATGCGAAAACCAACCTGTTATGCCACGACTTCTTATTTTCTTGCAAAGTTTTCTTGATAATGTTTACCTAGGTTTTATTTGATGATTTTGCCAGCCCATTTCCCTGAGGATAGTAAGCTGTGGAATGACCCAAACCAATATGATACTGGTTGCAGAAATCTATGAGTTTCTTAGATCGAAAAGCAGTTGCATTGTCAGTTATAATCTTTCTAGGACATCCAAAACAGGACAAGATATTATTTTCAAGAAATTTAATAATGACAGAATCAATAGCTTGCCTGCTTGGTACTGCTTCGATCCATTTTGTAAAATAATCTGTGGCAGTAAGAATCCACCTGTGTTGGCCCGAAGAAGGAGGATGTATTTCTCCGATGAAGTCTAATCCCCATTTCTGGAAAGGGGCTTCAACAGAGATTAGTTTCAGGGGTAGAGGAAGAAGTTTCCTTTTGCCTTCGAACAGTTGACATTTATGACACAAAGTCACTTTACGATGCACATCAGCGAATAGAGTTGGCCAATAGAATCCAGCTCTGAGGATTTTTTTGGTTGTGGCCTTCCAGTTCAGATGACCACCACAGTCTCCTACATGAAAATCCCGCAGTACTCTGTCAACTTCATCCTTCAATAAACAATTTAATAAAATACCTCCAGGATCTTTCCAATACATATTGCCTTCTAGAATGCAAAATTTTAATGCTTTCAATTTCAAAAACCTAGCTTTAGTTTTGGTTAGACCAAGGGGAGCTTGTAAATTATGCAAAACAAATATCAGGTCTGCGTACCATGGAGAGTTGAGAAATACCTCTTTCATGCTTGGAGTTGTCTGCTCACCCTGTTCATCTACTGCAGCTAATAAATTAATGTCAAGAGCATGGAAATTTGATTCAGCCATTAACTTTGCTAGACCTTGACCTTTAATCAGTTTAGTAGGCTTAATCTCTATGTCATACTCTAGAATGATAGCAATCCATTTTCCTCTCCGGCCGTCCGGATTATCCTAGGTTAAAATGTCTTTCACTACCGCATTCGGAACATATGCAATGGTGTGGGAATGGAGAATGTATACTCTAAAATATTTTATGGCTTTCACCAAGGCAAAATCTTGTTTCTCCATTATTTTATAATTCAAAGAAGCATCTCTTAAAGCTTTACTGAAAAAGGCTATGGGTTGTTCATAACCTTCGCTATTTTTCTGTAGTAATACTGTTGCAATGGTATGTTCAAAGGCGAAAGAAAAAAGATAAAAATGTTTGGTGAAGTCAGGACTAATCAGGACTGGAGCCTGAGTGAGTGCACGTTTGACTTGTTCAAAAGACTGCCTGGACTCGGTGTCCCATTTTATTTTTGTGTCCTTTTTTAGCATGTTTGTGATGTTCCTGAGAAGCTCAGCCAGGTTGGGTATGAATCTTCACAGAAAGTTTATTTTTCCGATAAAAGACTGTAATTCTTTGATGTTTCTTGGATGTTCTAATTTTTTAATGGCCTCGATTCTGCTGGGGTCTATTTTAATTCCGTCCTTAGAGATTATGTGCCCTGGCAGTTTACCTTCCTCTAATCTGAAAAGGCTCTTCTTAGGATATAAAGAAATCCCAAATTTCCTACATTTCTCAAAAACTCGTCTGAGATGTCGTAAGTGCTCGTCATCAGATTGGGAAAACATAGTTACGTCGTCCAGATAGATGACAATAAATTTGTCGAGTTCTTCCATAAAAGCAATTTCCATCGCTCTCTAGAAAGTGGCTCCAGCGTTCATCAACCTGAAAGGCATTTTCACATACATGAAAGTACCCCATGGTGTTGTGAAAGTGGTTTTGTCTTGGTCTTCTGGGTGAACGAGAACCTGATTATAACCCGAGAACCCATCCAGTAAAGAGATTCAACTGGACCCGACTACCTTTTGTAATATGTGGTCCATATTTGGCAATGGGTAATTGTCCTTTAGAGAGACCTTATTCAGATTTCAAAAATCGATGCAAAGCCTGATTTCTCTGGATTTCTTTCGTGTTGGGACCAAATTTGAAGCCCATTTGGAAAACTGTAACGGGACTATGATTTTAGCATCATACATTTTTTTGATTTCTTTTTCTATCAAGGGAAGTAGCTTGGGATTGATTCTCCTATGTTTCTGTCTGAAAGGTTTTTGATCTTCTTTTATTGGAATCCTATGTTGTATGATGTTGGTGTCATAAGATTTCAAGTCCTCGTAACCCCAAGCAAATACATCTGAATATTCGTTGAAAAGTTCAATGTATTTGAGTTTCTTCTCAGGGGGTAATGATTTGGAAAGTTTCACCATCCTGGGTTTCTCTTCTGACCCTATATTACAATCTTCAATTTCTTGACCACTGGCTTCAATTTTGGGTTTTTTAGCTACATCATTAAAATCAAACAAGTCCTCTAAAGGAACCAAACCCCTAGGTAAAACATTACTTTTCAGATGCAAAACATCAGCTTCTATCTCATCATTGCCTAACTCTACCGAATCTATCTTATTTACACTATCATTTCCAAAATCAGGTCTTTTTACATTTTCATCTTCATTTTCTAAGTCTATGTTTGTACACTCGAAATCATTTTTACATTGCATAAAATCTTCAATTTGATCATCATTACCAAATACCTGCCAATATCTGATGTTGTCTGGAACCGTTGGTCTGCACTTCACCTCCACCGTGTATGGGCGAGTGGAATGAAAAGGTATCTTGCATGTGGTTGTTGACGTAGCTAACCCGTCTGCCAAAATATTATGTCCCCTAGGCATCACCTGCAAATCAACTTCAATGAAACATTTAAGGGCATCCAGAACAGTATTCCTATAATCTCTAAGACAGGGATGTTTTGTTGCATACTCACCTTTAATTTGCTTGATTATTAACTCAGAATCACCTCTTACCATAATTTTTTTGGCACCAACCTTCTTTAGAAGTTTCAGACCGAGCATCAAGGCTTCATACTCGGCAATATTGTTAGTGCATTGAAAGTTTAATTTGTAAGAATGGTTTTCCGAATACTTGGATCTGTGATTGTGCAACCAAAATCCTACTCCCGTTCCTTCTTTACTTACAGCTCCATCAAAGTCCATGCTCCAGAAATCCATTGGCAATTCTTCAGTTATCACATTTTTCTCTCTTTCTGCCTCAATGATTTCTTGGCCTTCGTTCAGATCAGATGTATCTTCTTCCAGCTGGATGATTTGTTCTCCCGTATCGCCATCGTTGTATAGGATAAAAGATTCCAAGTCAGAATGTGCAGAGTACAGAGGATAGTTATGTGGTTTTTCTTGGCTACTAACCATGTATTTCATCAATGTTTCTCTGTATAGCCTTCTTTGTTTCCCAAAAACTGGGACAGTGGCATACGACATGTCCAACTACAAAGTACCTTTCAACTTGGCCCCCCAAGACCGGGATAGCAACATACCATACTTCGAGGGAATGTTTGTAACCACAACATCCATGACCATGCTTTTTGTAGGAATCTGAACCAGGGTGATACACAGATCCTTGATCAAACCGATACATCTAACTTTACTGGAGTCAAAAGAGTGTAAGTCCTTGTAAGGTCTGGTAACCTCAAGTCCCAGTCTTTCCATCACTGCTTTAGGCATCAGATTATGGGAAGCACCCGAATCTAACATAACATTATGCAAAATCAGGTCGTGTATATTAAGGTTGATGTAAAAAGGAGCGACAGCACCATTGTCGGTCTGACCATCCACTTTAGGTCTGAACAGGAGTTCAGGTTGATCATCTATAAGGTTCACAGTGTCTGAATGATTCATTGATCCAACAGTTAAGGCCTTTGTGCCTATATCAGGTTCAATGCTCAGTGCTTTGATCACCTGTGACCGATAAGCGTCTTTGCTCATCAACTCAGAAAGGGGGATGGGAATTTTTACTTTGGCTAATTCCCCTTCGAGGCTGAAAGGTGTAGGTGCTCTTCTTTGGCTCAGTAATTATGATTTGTCCACCATAATCTTCTGGCCAGAAGTATTTGGTGGGTTAGTTGATGAAACCTCAGTCTGCGATGATCTTTTCAGAATAGTAAGGTTTCTTTTTGTTGGAACTTCAGCATTACCTTTCTCAAGACTCTTCTCGGCAGAAGGCTCAGGGGATTTTTGGGTTTCGACTGTCTTCTTCATTTCAGTCACCTTTTTTGAAGAACCTTCATCTGTCTTTTTACTTCGCAGATTGTACTGTCGGGGTACCTCCAAAATAGCATTTTCAAATGCCTATTGTTCGGCATCTTCTACTTCTTCACTTACCTTTGTTTGAGAGAGAAGAAAAAGTTCTTGCTCTTCCTGGGTAAGAAAAATAGCTTTGTTATCTTGAATGCCCATGAGGTTTATGTGAGTATCCTCCAGTTCTTCAATTACTTCTCCTTCATCGGCATAATTTTCTTGTACAGGAGGTCCGATCTGTTGATCGGGACCTCTATGTTCCCTTTGATCCCTAGGATCTCTCTGCCTAATTTGAGGAGGGTTTCTTCTGAAGTTAGGATTCCAAATTTGAGGAGCTGGTGGGTTTTCTCTAGGAGGGTTTATTTTGGATACAGTAAGTCTCTCCATCATTCTTTCCATTGCTCTGGCCAAGAAATCCAATTTGGAATCAGAAGTTGATGTGGAAGGTTCCTCTTTGATTGTCACTCTCCTCTGTGTCCTCTGTCGTGCCCTTTTTTCCAACAGGTTGGCCTCCACACTTATTGCACTTTTTTGCATGTCCTCCAGGGTGGTGGAGTTTCTTTCCCTTAATTGATATGACATATCGGCGTCAAAACCATCAGGGAATTTTATCAATGCCAAACCTTGTGGAGGTTTAATATCGATTGGAATTGCATTGTACAAGTTATTGAAACAGGTGCAGTAATCTTGTACTATCTCACCTTGATTTCTTCTGATGTTTTCGTATTCTAACAAAATTTGGAGAGGGTTTTTCTTTACCTCCCATCTGTCTAGAAAACTCCTTTGAAATGAAGTAAGGTCGAGCACTGAGGCAGCACGTAAACCTTTATACAATTTCTTAACGTCACCCATCAAACTCTAGGTAAACAGTCTCATTTGAACATCAGCCTCGTCTACTTCTTGTAGGTCAAAATAATCATTCATTTTATCAATGTGTTGTGCACTCAAGGGTCATGTTCCATCGAACTGTGGAAGTCTCATTTGATAATCCTGGGGCATAGCATGAAGGGGTACGGACAACACCAAGGGAGCATATCTGGCTTCCATGATAGGCGGAGTGGGTGGGATGATAACTTGGATGATAGGTGGGGTGGTGACGGAAGATGAGGATGAGGAGGGGCTAGTTGGCATAGAGTAAGTGGTTTGAGGTTTAGCAATGGGAGATAGAACTTCAGGGGTCTGGGGTTGCAAGATGGTTGGGTCTAGGACGGTTTCAGCCACAAAGCTATCAGATTTTGTTCTAAACAGGCTTTGTTCGAAAAGGATGTCAAAGTCAAGATCCTGAAGGAAACAAGCTCCTCTAGAAGAGAAGGGGATTATGACTCACTGAATCTTCAGCTATGGTCTTTTTCCTGAGTAACTGTTCTGGATTATTAGTTGCTATCGCAAGTTTTGGGTCTGGGTGAGATCGAGTATAAGCTCTTTTGGGAGCCAGATTTCTTTTTTATTTTTTATATATATAGTTTTTAGTTTTACGAATTTGAAAATAATATGTGCAGGTTTTTAGCAACCTCTAAACGTTACTTCTTTCGCAGATTTGCAATATTTCAGAAGCAAACTTTTCTTCTAGGGAAATGAAGACGTGAGGTTAAAATTTGTTCAGTTCTATCCCCAGTATGGTCACCACTATGTTAACGCTCTGTAAATTTCCTAGAGGTTGTCAGAAAAGAAGAAATCTACGGGAGGTAACTTTATCCAACCACTTTGAAGCTGGGATCTAGCCCTACCAGCTTCAGAGAGAGATCTCTCTGTAAGATTTAGATATGTTTCAAATTTAAAATATTAAGCTAGGTAAATAAAATATGTTTGTTTTGTTTGTTTTAGTTTTCGTTGGATTGGCTGAGAGAGTTTACACATCCATTGGGCTATGGGGTCTGTATCATGAAAAATAAAATCTAAACTAGAAAACAAAGAAACCTTTCACAGAGCGAGATAATGTAATCGTTGGATTATTTTAGCAGCATAAATGAGGAATAACAGAAAAGGTGAGAATGTCAATTACAAAAAAGAAGCATTTAAGAATTTCTTTATCGTAAAATCAGAAGATAAAACATTAAAATCCTTTAAAGTCAGAAACAGGGTATACAAAGCTAAATCTTGCAATCATTCATTACTTTCAAAGATTAGATTTAGCAAACAGTGTGATAACTAAGCGAGAATAACATTTCACTTAGAAAGGAAAACGTCACTAGTGAATACACGCAAGAATCCTGTAAAAATGCCTCTTTGTATTAATGGAAGATCTCTTGAAAAATATTACAGTCTGATAGCTCGCGGGGCGTAAAGATCAACCCTCAATACTTCGAAAAGTGAAGTATTTATAACCCAAAATTACAAACAATCCTGTCATTAAAGATCAGGACATGGTAAATATATTTTTAGCCAAACTAACTTAACAAATTACAGAAATCTAGGAAATTGTTTGATGATGTGTTGCAACTTCATGTTGTTTTCTGGGTGAACCGTTGGTGAGGCCTCTGCACGACCTCGTCTGACTAGATAGTTGACTGGGATGGGACAGCTCATAGACTACTCGACCAAGTCACAAAGATCTTCCCATCGAAGATGACTAGGAACGCTGACTTTGAGTAACCTTCAATAGACTTCATCCATCTGTGTGTAATTGGCGAAAGTAGGATTGGTGATGAAGATGTACCGGATCTCATGTTGTATATTGATGTCCAACTGAAGTGCATCTAGGAATGCCTTGCCAGTGATGTTGCCTTGAATTCCTGAAAATTTTGAACTATCCTAGGCCACCTCGGCTAGTCTCTTTTTGTAATCTGGGAGTGTCATCAGATTGTCATTTATCACCTTCAAACCAGCAAGACCTTTCTTTTGTAGAGCCTCAATCTTGTTGAAAAACCTTTGTACCCCTAGGTCCATGGCCTGAACCTTTTCTTCTAGCTATAGCATCAGTCCTCTCTTGGTCAATATTCTTTTGACCTCAAGGATGGTCTCTGTTCTATCCTCAATTCTCAGCTCTTCCAGCTCCTCTCTGGTTTTAGAATTTAGAAATTTGATGATTTCATTAGCCTGTGTGGGCATCTCTCCCAGTTCTGATCTAATCTTCTCGATGGCTTGTTTACTTCTCTGCACCAATTCATTTTTCTCAAACATAATCTGTATCATTGGCCATATTTCGTTCATAGATTTAGTGATGTCTGTCCGACTGTTGTAGATGAAATACCCAATCTACCCTTTGATTCTGAGCTATTGCTTCTTCTTTAAAGATACAAAATGAATATCATCCGAGTTTATCATCTACCTTATGTATTCCAGAGCAAAAATTCTGACAGGTAAGTATTTGGACAGTTTATATGGGGCCAAATCGCACCCATAGAATTTAATCTCAGTGTGATTTTGGTACAGGTACCAATCACCAGTCTTTGTATGATCCGAGAGATGTAGGATCCTCTGAACTTCGTCATTAATCCTGGATTCGGGTCTTCCGCTGAGCATACTCACCACTGGGTGGTAGAATTGATCGATGAACTGCTTGAAACTGAATTTCGTGGAGTTATGTCTGAGCAGGGAAGTCCATGCAGTTACTGCCTGGGGTCTGCCATCTCTGTCCATCTTCTGCATAGAAAAATAAAATTTGTCCACTTGGAAGAACATGAACAAGTATGCCAGTATTGAAGAATACCGGAACATGCCTTTTGTGGTGAAATTGATGAATTGCTTGTGAATGTTGTCTGCCAGTAACTTGTTGGAGTCGAATTATGTAGTGGGCTTTCATCGGTGGAGAAAATAGACAAAAATCCCAGCATGGGTTCATCTACCCACTGATCTGAATAATAACCCAACAAGGCACATAGCGACGTGATAACCTGGTTTCCTTTTGTTGAGAACATGGAGGAAGGATAAGGGGGATTTGTAGCGAGGAGTTGAGCGGACTGTGGAAGAAAAAGCTCAAATATTTGAGCTCTTTGAGGAAACGTCATCTTCTGGTATAACTCTGTAATGATTTCAAAGTTAAAAGGTGAGGCGGAGTCGGCTTGATATATTTGCATCA
>JZKD02S1915076.1:36224-59870 GCA_000966675.3 Picea glauca
TGATCACATGTTATGCCTTAAGAGGCACTTTTGGCATTATTATATACCAAGAGATATGGAGGAATTACTCTCACATATTACATGTGGGATAATATAATTATTTTTTTATCATCTCTTTATATAATATTCCTACCAAAAGTAAATTATTCCATAATAAATATGGGATATTTGTTTTATACTCTTTTACATAAGATTGTGGACAAATTTTGACATAATACAAAGACATTATTACCTTCAAAGGAATATAATATATCCCAACATTTCTAATTAATTATTGATTTTAGGAAGAGCTCATAAACTCACTCATTGGAATCTTATTAAAGGAGAGGAGGAGATTGTGACATTTCATTCTGACATCATGGAGTTAGCATAAGTGAGTAAGCACTTGTGCTAGGAGGATGGAGATTTCAACAAGGGAATTTCTGCAACTAGGCAATCTGGCCTAGGGTTTTCTAGTCTTTCTATCTTTTTTTTTGGTAGGGAGAGAATTTGCATGTGTGGAGGAGAGGTTGCAGCTAAAGATGAGAAAGGACACGTGTGGAAGAGGCAACTGAGGAAAAACCAGTTGCACGTGTGGTACGAACCACACATGCAGACCATACAGTTATGTACAACATGCTCTACAAATCCGTACAACAGGCCACATGTATGAGGGCACTAGATCAGCCACACATGTGAATTTATGAGGAGGAAAACAAGTCCGTACATGATGGCGTCAGTAGGTCATATAGGTGACCTGTAACAAATCATTGATTGGATATTTTTTCGGGTAATTTTTTGAGTTTGGTTGTTGATTTTTCTAAACTGATGATGACATATTTTTTCCTCAGTTTTGGTGTTTTTCTGGTTGTAAAGAAGGTTGGTTTTGCCTTTAGAAAATTTCTGAAATTGACATTTACAGAACAGATAAAAAATAAAAAATAAAAAATAAAAAAAAATCTTGAATGTGTAAATGATTTACTTAGATCTTGATGTTTATGCTATTGTAAACATTCTCTCATAATTTCAGTGTAAATTTGTTCAGTGATAAAAGCTAGGGTTTACTGTTGGATCAGTAGGAAGCAATTTTCAGATCTGAAATTATTCAAATAGAGTTGCATGTGAAAATTAACAAGAAGCCCTGGGGTATTATGTCCATCCTGTGGGGATTCCATCCCATGTGTGTGGAATAATGACTAGAACTACTCAAACCAATCCCATTTGTCCATCATTCAAGGTCCTGATAATGTGAGAGCCATTGTCTAGGGGTGGTGAGTCACTGGATGACCCACTGCTCTCCATCACACATGCCAAAATCCTACAATAAAGGAACAATTTCCTAGGTACAATCCCAAGATGTCCCTCGAGAACTATGTCAGGGGCATCCAAAACAAGACAAAGTATAAAACATGGTTAGCCAAATTTCATGGGAAACATCAATGCTTAAAACATGCAAAGTAAGTTGCAACTTAAGACATAAGCCATGTAATATAACTCACCTCAGTATCCCCTTCAAGCATCACACCATTCCAAGACCCCATGTGAGTTACCAAGTTTAAGTATGGGAGGGTCTTCATCCAACCCTATTAAGTGTGCCACGTAGATAAGAAATAAAATAACCCAGGTAGAGGGATAGGTCCCGAGAGTGACAAGGGAAAGTAAAAATCCACCAAGAGTATGTTTGAAAGTGATATGGTTCAAGGCTTACTTCATATATCATGGTATTAATCCATCTCTATGAGGGCCTTTGTGGAGGGTGTGTTTCCTCTTGAGTTTACCCAATATTGTGTGCCACATTTTTCCAAACCCCTTTTTGTCTTTTTCTAGTCCATGCTTTTATTTATAATTTGAAAATTTGTGGGTCCCCTTTTATAGGTTTCCAAGCTTTAGCATTACTTTTTTTGACCGAGGCAAGCATTGAATGAGTAGAGATCAAGTTGGACCAGCTTTTGGTGGTCCTTCTTTGCTCTTGCGTTACCCAATATTTGTGTGCCACCTTTTTCCAAACCCTTTTTTGTCTTTTTCTAGTCCATGTTTTTATTTATAATTTGCAAATTTGTGGGTCCCCTTTTATAGGTTTCCAAGCTTTAGCATTACTTTTTTGGTCCGGGGCGAGCACTGAATGAGTATAACTCAAGTTGGACCAACTTTTGGTTGTCATGTCTGAAATTAGTCACACAAAGTTGCATGTTAAAATTGACAAGAAGCCTTGGGGTACTATTCCCAACCTCTAGGGCTTCCATCCAGTGTGTGTGGCATAATGACTAGAACTACTCAAACCAAGGCCATCTGTCCATCATCCAAGGTCCTAAGAATGTGAGAGCCACTGTCTGAGGGTGGTGAGTCAATGGATGACCCATTTCTCTCCATCACATGTGCCAAAGTCTTGCAATAAAGGAAAAACTTCCTGGGTACAAGCCGAAGACGTCCCTAAATAACTATGTTAGGGGCATCCAAAACAAGCCAAAGTATAAAACATGGTTAGACAAAGTTCATGGGAAACATCAGTCCTTAAAACATGCAAAGTAAGTTGCAACTTAAGACATAAGCCATGTAATATAATTCACCTCAGTATCCCCTTCAAGCATCACACTAGCCCAAGACCCCATGTGAGTTACCAAGTTTAAGTATGGGAGGGTCTTCATCCAACCCTATTAGATGTGCCACCTGGACAGGAAATAAAATAACCCAAGTAGAGGGATAGGTCTCGAGAGTGAAAAGGGAAAGTAAAAACCCACCAAGAGTATGTGAAAGAGATATGGTTCAGGGATTACTTCATGTCTCATGGTGTTAATCCATCTCTATGAGGGCCTTTGTGGAGGGTGTTCTTTCTCTTGAGTTACCCAATATTTGTGTGCCTCCTTTTTCCAAACCCCTTTTTGTCTTTTTCTAGTCCATGTTTTTATTTATAATTTGCAAATTTGTGGGTCCCCTTTTATAGGTTTCCAAGCTTTAGCATTACTTTTTTATACTGAGGTGAGCAATGAATGAGTAGAGCTCAAGTTGGACCAGCTTTTGGTGGTCCTTATTTGCTATGTTCACTTTATTTTCTAGCATCATTTTCTTTATTCTTTTATAATAGTTGTGAAACAACCTTTGGGCCTTCAGCCCCTCTTCTCATGAGAGAATGGACCATAGCTAAAGTTTAGTACAAATTGAGAGGATCAATGATGGAAATTGTTAAGTATGGTCGAGAGATAAATGATGCCCGTAGGAGGGCCCCCCAATGGTACCTCTTTTCCCTCGGCAGTGACAAGACAAGACTAGGGAACAGAAGTTGAACACCAAGGTGAAACAAGGAAATTAACACAATTTTCCAAACCAGTGATCCATTATCCAACTTCAACCAAAGATCCCCATCCACATGCCCAACAAATTAAGTAAAAAACTTTGCATGAAAGGACTAACATACCTCATGGTGACAATATATTACCATATCCCATAATCTAGGTTGATTGAATGTGATGAGCCTTGGTTGATCCATGTTGGGAGGAAAATGAGGGGGGTTGTTGGGCTACCATATGTGGACATGTTGATCATCATCATCATCATCATCATGGTGTAGATCATGTTCTCTATTGCGGACCTTGAGACATGATCTCCTCCAATTACCCCTAGGCATGGGGGGTAACACTTACCATAGTGCTAAGGGTTGTAGTAGTGAATGGAAGATATACCTAGACCGATTGTAGAACAACTGAACCAACTGTAAGAGCAAGACTAGCGGTGGGAGTGATGAAAGAACTACTATGAAACAAGTGTTTTGACTTGCTGAGGAATGGGTAGATCGCTTGACTAAGGTTGAATCGGGATGATATGTGTAGGATCCCCTTTGAATTCTCCCCTATGTCCTATGGAGTTGTCGGGTGAGAAAAATAAAATAAAAAAATTGAAGTAAAACTCACTGAATGTTGTTTCACCAAAGCTTGCATTCCCCGACAACAACGCCAATTTGTTGGCACATTTTTTCACCCTCCAATTGAGTTGATATAATAGAAAAATAGCGATGAAATAATGGTTAATTAAAGGAGAAAATCCCCAAATTGTCACGAGATAGACCCCTCTCTATTTGGGTTGGTGCTTACCAGCCGCGGGAGGGAGTCTCTAGGGTGCTTTTTTTGTTGTCTTAAGGTCTAATTTTTTGCAAAAATGACAAAAAAACAATGGCTAGTATGTCTTGGAAAACATGTTAAAACTGTCCAAGACATGGGGGAAAATACATTTTTGTTTGCTTGGAGGGATCATGTAGGGTTAGCACAAGAAATATAGAAGAAAAGGGAAAGGAAACTTCTCAAAAGATTGATTAAAACCACAATGAATAGTATTAAGCCACTAATCTAATTGCAAAATTTAACAAAGTACTAACAAGAATGAAGGTTCGGAAAAAAAACACAAACTTCTTATTATTAGGCTTGAAAAAGGGTTGATTGCACCACAATTTACAAGTCCACAACCGCTACAATGATCACCTTGCTCAAAGATAGAGTAACTAGACTAGAAAATGAGAGAAAGAGTTTGTTGTCGCTGCAAAAATCCCACGAATATCCAATGTCAGCCATCCAATATATAGTGTGAGGGGTGCATATCCAAAGGAAGAGATAACTATGGCACATAAGAGATGGGAAAATGAAAAGGAATAGGGAAATATGCATGAGGAGGGACGAGAAAGTGAGGAAGCATGCACATGGGGAAAACTAGAGTGAGAGAGTGAGATAACTAAATGTGTGAGGAGTTGAATATGTGGCAAGAGGAGGAGACGTGCATGGGTAAGGGAATATGCACATGAGAGAAAGGATAATAGGAGAAGAGTGTGAGAGGAATATAGATTAGGGAGTGAATGAAATAAAGGTTAGAAAAATGCTAAGATATAGGATAGTGGGTATGAGTGAAGACAAGTGCCCATGAGAGTGGGAAATACACCCTCAAACTTAGGAGAGGTGCACTTACCAATGAGAGGAAGCCAAATAAACCCCACACATGAGAGAGGAGGCTTAGAATAGGCACACAAGTGAACATAAATGCTAGGATATGAAGTCTAGAGAAGGTAAATGGCACATGAAAGGTAGGAAAAGAGAGTTCACAAGGCTTAATGTGCCACACATGTGAAGGAGAGAGGAGAGATAGAAATCGCACTTGAGGAAAGAGAGAGTGAATAATCAGGGGAATCATGTGCTTTTAGCTTTAAGGAGTGAGGGAAAATGATGGAGGATTAGCAATCCAACGCATGTCTAATTTCTAAATTTGGCCAAGTGATGAGTGAGTTTAGCCAAGGAGGAAAATCACCCTATTTTTTAGGGATTTTCCTATTTTTTAGGAAATTAGCGTTTAAAAGCAAATTAGGGAGAATTTTGAGAAACTGATGCATGGCAAGTGGAAATATGGAATATGAGGAAAATTTAGTGAGAAATTTTATCCTTGATTGGCTAAATTTTCTCCATGGAAGTGCCACCTCATCCTATGTGCCCTCTCTTCTTAATGCCATGTAGATGCCACATCACCCTGAAATTATGCGAAATGTCGAAATTTGAGCCTATCACTTGTTACTTCTGGAAACTGACACTCCTTTTATTTATAGACACTGATAAAAATAAGGTTCGGCTCCTAAATTTTAGGGAGCTGTCAAAAATGCTCAGGATGACTAGGAGAACATCGCCACATGTCAATTGTCTAAAAATAAACACTGCTAAAAATATAATCTTCTCTCATGACAATGATATCATACATCAGATTCGATTTTCCGCAAGGATTCTAAATCCATAATCAAAATTGACATGTGAGCCCCAGTGCTCAACCTGCTAAAAATAGAAATATGTGACAAATCATCCTGAAAAAGGTCCAAAAGACTCAGAATGTCTCAAGGATCCATACTGCAAGATCAAAATATGAATTTGAGCCTAGATCTCAACCTACTAAAAATATAAAGTTCTTCCATGTCACCCAGAAAAGTGTCATCGGGCCTAGAATCATGCAAGGGCCCAACCTTTATGCTCAAAACTACTCCAAATTGTCAAGTAATCCTCTCAAACCATGTCTCCTAAAACATAGGAACACCTGTTGTATGTGAACATCTCTCTCAAGTGCATAGGAAACCAAGCTAGCTCTAACAAAAAATAATCATGTACTAATCATGTACTTGTCTCTGATGGAACCAACCTCTAACTCAACACAAGTGTTAAAATCTATGAGAATCTCAGAATGTCAGTAAAATAGTGCATGCTGGCTCTTAACCCTCATGATTTTCAAGGGTGAAAATCTAGGGCTTAACAAACCCTCGATATTTTCAAGGGTAAAAATCTAGGGGTTAACACTATCTAAAGAAAAAAAATACTTAGGAAAAACTCAAAGAAAATAAAGTAGAAGTGTGTGCAGACGAAAGTAGTAAAATCTCCCTCTAGAAGGCTAATATGAAAAATGCCTAGCTAAAATAAAGTTGGAGATATAAAAAATTTAAAGAGTGACTATGCATATCTACAACTTTGAGAGTCATCACATGAACATTCTCCTTTTCCCTTTCATCGCTAATATTGCTAAGTGTCTATCCTCCACCTAAAAAACTTATGAAATGTGGGTTTTTCTTAGGAGTGGACTTATTTAAAACTATTAACAATGTTTCCCTAGGTAGAACTTAGGCAAGTGTCAAAATAAATTAAATCATCATGTTTATTAGGAATTGTCACTTGGAACTATGAATTAGTGATTTTCTAAGGGGTTAAACCCATATATTACACATTGGAGGGTTAATGGACCCATTAGACACATGGAGCACCCCTTTTCTATTTGAGCACATGTTTAATATCACAACTTAAGTGGAAGGGAGAATTGCATCTTGGCACATTATTTATTTCATTAATGGAGAAAAATGTTGAGCTTATTTAACCACTTTAACCCTCTCCTAAATGGGGTGCACCATGAAAATTATTATTTTCATCATGATTTTATCTTTTCTAAGGAAGACAATGGAACATGGAAAAACAAGTAATGATAGGTATCGATGGAGGCGGGATGAAGACTTGTGACTCGCATTTTTGATGTGTCTCGCTTCTATGTGAAGAGCTTCCCTGCGGTCATATGGACCCTATGTTCAGCTTGGTGCTAAGCGTATCAGACTAAGGGTAGCATTCTATAGAGATTCTCGTGCAGTTTTGACCATAGGGTTTGGTAGAGGGTATTCGATGCGGTCAGGAGGTGAGAAGCTACCAATGTTTTCTCCTACAGAGGCGCAGACCCCCCACTATGGCCAGTTACGATGACATGGTGGATTATTTGCCCGAGCCTAGTGAATTTTTGCCCTGGATGGCGACATTTGGTAGTCCCATTCATCCCCTATTGGTCCCACTAGAGGGGGAAATACCACCAGTTTCGCATGGGGATTTCTTTTCTAAGCTCTGAGGGGTCTCCGGTTTCTACAACGGGCAAGATTCAGAAGCTTTTTCATCACTCAGCGGAGCTGGGGGTTCAGGGGTAGCCCCGACATAGAATAGTCCAACTTTATCCCTTCCTAGCTAAACAAACTGGTGTGGCTCATATTCACAGTCATACAAAGCCCTTTTTTCTCCCATGTAGTGCGATTTTTCTCCAGCTTTAGCTTCAGAAATCCTTTCCTGGTTGTTCCCGGACCCTTCAGTGTTGATGTGCTCTCCTTCCATTTAGAGAGAACAAGGGATTTTCTAGATGAATCTCCCAAGAAATGGATCAATTACTTCTACATTAGGTCTTGAATATTGGGTTTCTTTGGATAAAGGTGCGGCGACGGACCTTTTCTACCCTTATGAGGAGAAAGCATATTTCTCGGAGCAGCCAGCAGCATTAGTGGAGGGGTTTATTAGCAGCATTAGTGGAGGGGTTTATTACAGAAAATTTACGGCCTTCAAATTCTATTGAATGGGTCACAGTCTTTGGTGGGGATTATGGGAACAACACATGGCTACCTCATATCTGAGGTCACACAGGATTTTCTGAGTCAAGGCATAGGAAACAGAATAAGTGTGTTGGATCTTCCAAGACAAATATTGATTTTACTCTCAGTGATGTTGTAACCGTCTCAGGGGTGGCATAAATGGAAGACAAAACCCTAGTTGGGAAATCCTACGGTTGTCAATTTAGCGAGAAGACACTAAAATCTTGGGCGACAGAAAATTAGGATGCGATCTACAACCCTCCTCCCAAAATCAATTGCTTGTCCAGAGGGTGGTTCATTCTTGTCTTTTCAGAAAAATCTCAGGCTTCGATGGTTCTTCAAAAAAATTGGTTCATTGACTCTTCTCCAATCCTTTTGAATCTTTGGAACCCAACCTTCGACGCTGCATGAGAAATATTGGACTCCATACCCATATGGGTACGGATGTCGGGACTTCCACCTCATCCTTGGAATGAAAAATGCTTTCAAGTTATTGGGAATCATTTGGGGGAATTTATAGTTATAGATATGGGTTTCATAGTTTCTGGGGAGATGTTGGTAGCAAGGATTCTAGTGTTATTAAACATCAGAGAAGGGCTAAAGGAATTTCTTAATTTGACATATTTGGGAAGGACAAGAGTCCAAATCCTAGATTATGAAGGAGTACCTTTCTGTTGCAGGAGGTGCCATGAGTATGGACACATTGTTAAGGATTGTAAATCCACTATGAAGGAGCGCATAAATACTTAGTCTACTTTGGAGAATAGAGTGGACGAAGGGATTCTGGCCTCTTTGGGCGCCAGCACTCCCTCTTCGAGGTTGTCCATACGGGGCACTACTCCAAGTGACCCAACAACATCGCGGATAATGGAAGTGGAGGCACCAACTACACAAGAAGGTGACTCTTTGGCATTAGTCCCAGCTAAGAGAGATGTGCCGGCACCAAAAACCTGTTCGAAGGCCATTCCTCAATTTTAGATCGACAACCTTTTGGGTATGCATCTTACTATTCCCCGCTCAGTAAATGGTTTTTTAAAAGATTTCAGTTTTACTTGTTTGGATGGTGGTCGTTCCCCTAGATTCTTCCCTCCTCAATCCTTTCAGACTTAATCCCTTCCCTCAAGCCCCCGAATTTGTCTACCCAGTCTCTGCCCAACACTGTCTATAATTTGGGCTCCCTGGCTAGACCCCCATTTTCCCAGCCACCTGAGGATTCATCCTCGGAGGAGTCTAAGGACTCAATCATTCGCTATAAACTCCACAATAGAATATTCTCTATTCCCAAATTAGATCCTAGAGGGTTGGGTCCAAATCCAGAGATTCAGAAATCGAAAAAGAGATGAGGTAGAAACTCCCATATCTTCAAGGCACAATCTAGAGCACTGGTCAACATTGCTTCTGAATGACAAAATTCAATTGTTGAGGCGCTTAGAGAAGAAAAAACCCTGGTAGGGGTTCCCCCATGAAACTCCTTACCTTAAATTGTGGGGGTTTGGCGAGTTCCCCAAAAAAATATGCACTGAAGAGGTTAGTTTTGGAAAACCAACCGGACTTTGTACTTTTACAAGAAACTCTAGCAAACGAAGAGACGGCTACCAAGATTCTTTCCGCCCTCTTCCCAGGTTGGTATTTTGTGGGCCTAGATGCCAGAGGTTGATCGGGGGGTTTATTCATTGGATGGAGAGCTCAAAGCACCAAGATTTAAAATCTTGGGCATTCGACTCAGCCTTAGGGGGATATTTTCTGGTGGAAGAGATTGGAAAGGATTTTAGAATAATTAATGTATACGGGTATCATACAGACCGAAGCACCTTTTGGGTAAACCTTCTTGGTAAAGATATTTTGAAGAATGACCTACTAATTATGGGGTGAGATCTAAATTTCTCCTTGGAGAAAGATGAAAGTTGGGGCCCCTCATCCCACCCAGACAACCAAGCAGGTTTCTTCAGTCATCTCCTAGCCTCTAATGGACTTATTGTAGCCCCCTTAAAATTGTTACCCACTTGGAGGAATATGAGGGTAGGGGAGGCTCGTATTGCAAAAAGGTTGGATCATTTTTTTATCTCTATACCTTTAGTGATGCTTCCTTTACAATTTCGTCAATGGATTGGTAGTGGAGGGGCGAATCATATCATTCACCAGCTTGGATTGAAATGGAAGGAGGCCCTCAAAAGATAGCAGCCCTTTTTTAATTCAAATCCTCTTGGTTGAAAGAAGAAATTTTTTAACAGTTGGTCAAGTCAAATTGGATTAACATAAGGGATACATAAGGCACTCCGGCAGGTATCCAATTTGCAACAAATCTCAAAAGAATAAAAAACCTGGTTATCCCTTGGGAAAGAGAAAAACAGAAAGTAGAGGAATAGGAGCTCCAAAGCATTGAGGATCAGTTGAGGCTTATACAAGAATATTTGGAGGTAGGGTTCATGACAGATTTGGCTCGCGACAATTTGAAAAACCTGGAAGCCAGGCATAGATTACTGTTGGTGGAACAAGAGGAAACATGGATGCTAGAAAGAAGAGCTATATGGTTAGAAAACAGAGATGAAAATTAAAAAAAAAAATCAAGCCTATGCAAAAGGGAGGAAAGTTGAAAACACCATATGGAGTTTAAAGGATCAAGAGGGAAAATCCATTACTTCCTTTGAAGGTCTAGAAAATATGGGCAAAAACCACTTTCAATCTATATTCAAAGCAGACAGAAATGTAAATATCGCAGAAATCATAAAGGTGGTTTTATATCTCCCAAGTTTTGTGAATGAACAGGGGAATCAATATTTATTTTCCAAATTCATAGAAGGGGAGGTTAAAGAAACTCTACAAAGATTTCAGATGGACAAAATACCTGGTCCAGATGGATGGACAATAGAATTCTTCAGGGGGTTTCTTGATTTGATTGGAACAGATCTTTTAAAAGTTATTGAGGAATCTCGTATCAATGGTAAAATCCATGGACCCTTCAATACAAATTTTATTGCCCTCATTCCTAAGGTAAATGATCTACAGACTTTTGATGACTTTAGGCCAATCTCTTTGTGTAATTGTATCTACACAATTATTGCCAAAATCATAGCTCATCGACTAAAGCCTTTTCTATCAGAGGCCATTTCCAAGGAACAGTTTGGTTTTTTAGAAGGGCGTCGGATACATGAGGCAATAGGGGTAGATCAAGAAGGCCTACACAGTCTAAAGACTTCTAGATCAAAAGGAGAAATCCTAAATATTAATATTTCAAAATCTTATGATAGAGTGAACTGGGCATATATCTGTCTTCTTCTTACCCACCTCGTATTTCAAGTCCCATTTAAAAAATGGGTAATAACTTAAATTTCCTCGGTCTCCTTTGCAGTTCTCATAAATGGGGCAACCTCCCCATCTTTCATATTAGAAAGGGGTCTACGTCAAGGTTGTCCCTTGTCCCCTTTAATTTTCCTTCTGGTGGTTGAAGGACTGAGTAAAGCTATAGATTTAGCAGCCAAGGCAGGGATTTTTCAAGGAATACTAGTTGCACCAGGGATGAGGATCACTCATCTCTTATTTGTGGATGATGTTCTTATTTTTGTAATGGGTGAGTTGGAGATGAAAAAACTATGGATGAAATTCTTTCAATGTTCTAACTGGCCACAGGGATGATAATAAATGATCAAAAATCAACCATCGCTACCTCTGAAATCGATAAAGAGGAAATGGTAGTATATCATAGATTTTTCCCCTTCACTCTTCAAGATATTTCGGAAGGATT
The DNA here is from genome assembly GCA_000966675.3 of Picea glauca. NCBI lineage: Eukaryota > Viridiplantae > Streptophyta > Pinopsida > Pinales > Pinaceae > Picea > Picea glauca. Next base: position 47,843 of record JZKD02S1915076.1, read on the forward strand.
AAAATATTTGGGTTTTCAGTTAAAACCGAACAGTTACAGGAAAGAAGATTGTAAATGGTTGATAAATAAATTAGAGAAAAGATTAAATGGATGGATCTTTAGATGGTTATTTAGAGCAGGTAGACTCACTCTGACCAAATCCATTTTGGAAACCATACTAGTTTATTAGATGTTTCTAGCATGGATCCCAAAAGGAGTGCTAGAAAAAATCAGAAGGATTTGTTTTCGATTCATTTGGTCTGGGACTGGAGATAAGTATACTCAGCCAAGGGAAAAGTGGGAAAATATAGCAATGCCAAAAGCTTTAGGAGGTTGGGGCCTCAAAAAAATATTCTTGTTTTCCAAGGCCCTGGCAACAAAATCTTGTTGGAGGTTCATTTCAGTATCCAGACTGTGGTCTCTTGTAGTCTCACAAAAATATATCTCCCCGGGCTCAATTGAATATTGGATCAAAAACCCAAACAAATCTGCAACAAATGGTTCGATTATTTGGAAAGCGATGATATCTTCATTCTCATTGGTTGGGGATAGTCTTGCATGGAGGGTGGGTAAAGGAAATCATATTCGTATTGGAGCCGATCCATGTCTAGGGTGTGGGAATTCTCATATTCTTCTGGAATACCTAATTGACCAACTTCACAGACAAGGTATCTTCTACCTCTCTCAGCTAGTTGATCCTCTTACAACAATGTTACTTTTCTATGATGAAACGGGACTCATGCAGATCTAATGAGAAACTATATTGTATCACTCAGAAGAGGACATATTAGACTCATAGATAGGGAAGATGAATTAGTATGGAAGAAATATCCCATAGGATTATATACTCCAAAAGCGGGTTACATAGCTCTGAATATAGACCCCATACAACAAAATCCCAAATGTTGGTGGAAGGGTCTTTAAAAGATGAAATGCCCACAAAAATCCAAAATCTTTATGTGGGCAGCCTTGAATAATCGAATTCCAACTTGGAAAGTCTTGATTAAGCGTCAGATAGAAGGTCCAGGGAGATGTTCTCTTTGTAAAAATGCAAATGAATCCACCTTCCATATCCTCATCACATGTCCTTTCACCATAAAAGTATGGACAGAAATGTCCAGTAGTCTCAGGAAGATTTCTTATGGAAGGGAGATTCTTTGGAGCTGGCTTGGAAGAACTGGACATGTGACCCAAGAAATAAGGAGATTAAATCTCTACCACTCCTATTAAGATGGGGAATCTGGCTAGCAAGGAACGCAGGAATTTTCAAGGAAAAAGCTTCAATTCCATAATTAATCGTAGCACAAATCCTATCAATCCTATCCCGTTCCCCCAGTCCAAAGATGCTCCATCATTACGGGTAAGGAAACAAGAGGTTATAGACTCATCAAAACCTTGGGCGTTTTTCGACGAAGCCTCTCATAACTCTATTTGTGGAGGAGGAGTTGTACTGCACTTATCATACAACCATACTTTTCATTTAAAAATGGGATTGGGAAGGGGGACAAACAACTATGTTGAACTCATGGAGTTGAAGATTTTACTTCTTTTCACCAGAGAAAAAGGAATACAACAAATTCAAATTTTTGGGGACTCTATGAATGTTATTAATTGGACAAGAAAACATCAAACCTATCACAGTATTTTTCTTTGTCCTATTCTGGAGGAAATCTTTAGACTGGTGAACACTTTTGATATTATGGTTATCTCTCATGTATACAAGTATAGGAACTTGGTAGAAGATTCATTGTCCAAAGAGGGATTGCAGCTCTCTCAGGGACAATGGCACATCATTGAAACAAAAGGGGAAGACACAAATGCTTTTTATCATAGGTCCTTTATAGAATATCAATGGAACTTGCAAGACTGAAGAAGTTATGATAGATAAAAATCCTCTTGAAAGAAGTTTTGATCAGTGCTACTTCCCACTATTTTGGCCTCTACATGGATACTTTTCTCTTTCTTTTATGCACAACATTTTGTACATAAAGATCATTTTACACCAACACAACTGTGGTTGGACATTATGAACAGATATTGGATATCAACAGAGGGTAGACAGTAACCACAAAGGATATGGTCTTATTTTTGTATATAAAGGACTCATATTATGAAGATAGTATATGTACACCTTGTTCTGAGTGTGATTTTGTAATTTGCAATGGTAGTCATGGTAAAGTGAGCTTTCAACAACCAAGTACTTTCTTGGTTCTTACACACACTTTTGGTGTGTTGTGCTCCGGAAGCACCTACAAAATGTAATTTTGTCTCTTACAAGGAATAAAATTACGCTTTTTTCTAAGGAAAAAAAAAACTTTTCTAAGGAAGAAAATCATTATTTCACCATGTTTAAGGAAGAAGAGAATTATTTTACTATTATTTGCCCGTATCAAAGGAAAAAAACATTATTCTATTGTAAGAGCACATTTAAATATTATTTTGTTCGTGGTTCAATGATTTTACCCGTGGCTTTTCTAAATGGTTTCATGTCTCCTCTTCATCTATAAAAGGGGAAGGCCTCACATTTTTAAAAGGGGATTGGATTAGAAAATAAAGGAAGTTCTTTGCTCAAACATTATGGTGTAAGTTTTTCCTTTATTTGGTGAAAAAAAAATTGTATTAATGACGATAGATCATGGTGATTTCTTTATTGAGTAAGGATTGCTAGACTTTTCAATTGGACAAGGTATGGTTCATAGCCTATTATGTTCCTTGTTTATTTTATTTAGATTTTATATTTATAAATGTTGGTGTGTGGAACTTGGCATTAGCATATGAAATTTAATTAAATTTATAACAATCTCTTTGGTTTTATTCAGTGATCATCTCTCCCTCCTCAAGAACTTCTCCAATAAATATGTTGTAACTTAGATCATCATCATGCTCACCGGTTGGTGTGAGTATGTCCAACAAATCTAAGTGATCCCCATCACCCAATGAATGGATAAGGCACTTTCATAAAAAATAAAAAAAATCAATCAAACCCTCTTTAAAAAAAAATTCCATCACTTTTATAATTTTTTTATTTTTGAGCTCATTGCAAAACCTTTAAATAATTTTTTTTGTTGGTTGATCCATTATTTATCCATCATAACCAACATATTCATTCAAGGTTCGATTTTGTATTTTATATGTTCATTTTATTTTATAAGATCTAACCCTATTTAACTAAAGCATGCTTGGAATGATGCTCTCAATCTATCAATTGTGCATTGTTTGCTAAAATAGTTAAATGCAGATAAGAAGACAAGTAATCCGAGCATTGGAACACTACAGGAATTTCTCTAAATCTCTTAATCAAAATTTCATAAATCATTATGATTTGCATATGAAACTGTAATGTCTTAATGTTGTGAAATTGATTTGTGTCACTATGTAAGATTGAAATACTTTTCTCATTGTGCTAACCGGTTGCATACTCTATACAATCTGGACGTTAATTGTGGACGAAACCAAACTACTCAAAGCATCGTCATTTGCATGTTGTGTGGGTTTTTTTTAATAAATTGTTCAAACCACAGAATTATATAGTGTGTGGATAAGGGTTTAAATTGATATTTATGTATTAACTCCAAAGACACCCAATGTTATGCCATCAATATCACTAAACCTCATATCACTATTTTCCCCTTTTGTGGGTTCCAGTTTCCAAAATCTGTGTATTGTTCTCTTGATGGGAAGTTCAATCTACCATACCTGAGTTTCACTTCCTATTACATCGACCCCCCACATCATTTATAATTGATTATCATAGGGATACTTGGCTCATGATTAAAATGTCTTTGCAAATGTGGAATCAATGAAATATTGAAATAATCCTTTATATTGAATACATTGCATTTGTATCTTGAGAATTCTTTATTACTTGTCATTGGTCATGAGTTAATTTTATTGTTGATGTTTCATGGGATAGAGTTCATATTGATTTAAAAATGCATAACTGAAATACATCGAGTTTAACAAACTTGAATAGGATGTTGTATCGCAAGAAGGATACACACTTTTATTGGCCATTAACGATTGGTCTTATGATTGAATAACGTTTTCTATTCAATGTTGTATGACCAATGATGAATAATACACTGATGTGAACGATTTTTTGAGCACTTCATGCAATCTATGATGATGAATAAATCTCTAGGAAAAACCCTTAGTAATATAGGCTAGAGGCATGCATCAACATCTATAAACAGCACCTGGGAGTTTTCGTTTAGCATGTGAAACTGCAATTTGGGAACAATACTCATAGGGATACTTGAGAGTTCATAGGCTTGATATTTTGCCTCTCCCTATTGGAAGCCATTGTAATCCTTGTTGGTACCCATTCAAGTAGTATTGCATTAGACAACACCTGAACCCGTATATCACTTCCACGTATCTGGTAGTATATCGGAAGTCCCCTAGGCATCCAAAAACCAACCATTCGGCCATCGAACTGTTACAGTGCACCGAAAACAACATTTGTAAAGATTACCCTCTCGTATCATGGGTGTTCAATCCTACAGGTATATTTGAGGGTTGTAGCACAAGGTGTTGATTTTTCAATAATATAGGCTTAAGCATGAATTTCATTCCATTTTTAGCATTTTACTTAAACCATAAACAATTTGTTGCAGCAACCAAGATCACAAGAAGAAACACCATGCACAAGTACACAAGAAGTATCATGGGAAACCCTTCTCAAAAAGGGAAGAAAACCCAGTCAATCCTTTGCTATATTATTCAAGAGAAAGACCTCCCACACCATAAACCTAGCACACAAAAGGGTGCTCACAAACCCTAGAAGACTAGCGCCCAAGAGAGGTGCGCACTTTTCCCAAGAACAAATGTTCGCTGAAATTTCCAAACTCACACTTGTGATATGATTCCTCGATGGGGAATTTACCTTTATTTATATTAGACTAAACCTGACAACAGTAGTGTCTATTGGCACAACAAGGCCGACCTCAATAACTCATAATATAATTATTAATTACCATATTAATTACCTTTTACATTAATTATTTTTCACTTTATGGTGGGGTTGACCTGTACCCTTTACATCACAAATAGGCTTATAGATAAGTCTAAATATTGTACAATATAACAAGGGATCTCATACACCAACTAGTGCTCAGCCACTAGGGGCGCATCCATCTATGCTCAGCCACAGGGATGTGCACATTTCTATCTCACTGCATCTCACAGGAGAACCACACTCACTAGTGCTCAGCCACTAGGATCACGTTCACATGTGCTCAGCCACAGGCACGTCCAACTCAGTAGGTCTCTTTCTCACTGCGTTACACAGGAGAATCATCTAGAGTATAATATCATCTCAACTCTCTACACAGAGGAGAACAGTAAACCCATAACATGGGCTCCTTCACCCCTCATAGGGGTACACATTGTTTCATCTCAAACGATGAACCCATCTCATGGGCATCTTCCCTTCTCAAGCGCACAAAACTTTTCATCTTTATATCAGAGAGAACAACACACCCAACTCATGGGCTTCCCCACACTGAGGAAAACAACATTCCTTCTATGTCTTAGAGATGAACCACACACCCAGCTCATGGGCTTCCTCACCCCACACAAGGCACACAACCTTCCATCTCCATCCTAGAGAGGAACTGCACACCCAACTCATGGGCTTCCTCAACCCACACAGGGTCACACAATGTTCCTTCTCCATCTTAGAGAGGAAACCCACACCCAACTCATGGGATTTCTCTCAGACTGACTCATTGAGTCTGTGTCTTGGAGAATGTCTCACATAGGTGTAATTATCAACACTCCCTCTCATCTAGGGAGGCATTCTCCATCAGGCCAAGTCTCTCACGGAAGTACTCGTACTTTGTCTTGGTTTTAGTCATCAACACTCCCTCTTAGCTAGAGAGGTATTCTCCACCAAGCCAGTTTCTCACGGAAGTACTCGAACTTCGTATTGGCAAACGGTTTGGTGAAGATATATGCAATCTGCTCATGTGTAGGAAGGTATTGCACATGTATTTCTTTCCTATGCATCATGTCTTTGATATAATGATATTTTATCTCAATGTGTTTCAATCTATCATGAATCACAGGGTTCTCAAAGAGATTCACACAGCTCTGGTTATCACAATGAATAGTAGTAGGATCTATATCATGATCGAATAAATTTGTTAGAAGTTTGTGAAGCCACACTGCTTCACGGACTTCCACACTCAATGTTATGTATTATGCCTCTACAATACTCAATGCCACAGAGCTTTGTTTCCTACTGCACCAGGAAACCATGGCATACCCTTAAGTAAAGCAACAACTGAAGGTGTTCTTCCAGTCCACTGTGCTCCCTGCCCAATCTGCATATCCCTACAAACTCAATTATACACTGGAGTCATATCTCAGACCATATCCAATTATGCCTCGAAGATATCTCAATACATGTTTCGTTGTTGTCCAGTGCTTCTGTCTTGGTTGACTCATGAATTGGCTAAGTATATTCACTGCATAGCATATATTGAGTCTGGTGTTAACCAGATACATCAGTGATCCAATTAGCTATGGATCAATCTTGTCTGAATCATCACCATTCATTTTCTTCAAATCCATCACCATCGGTGTAGGCATGGATTTTCATTTAGTCATATTAAACTTCTTTAATATCCCCACTATATATTTTACTTAACTTATCAAAAATCTCATCAGTCCTATGTCATACTTCTTGTCCCAAGAAGTAGTGCATCATACCCAGATACTTCATCTCGAAATCAAAAGTCAAAGCTTGCTTGTATCCAACAACACGACTTCCTGAATAAGTCATCAAAATCAAGCTCTCATCACCAACAATGTAATAATATAGTTTTGGATCAACAACACTCTTGTTGAAACCCAAACTCATCAAGAATCCATCCATCTGATGTATTTTCCAACTCATGGATGGTAGTATGGATGGAAGTGTATCAGGCTTACTAGATCAAGTGTCTCATCATAGACAACTTCCTCTCTTTGTGGGAATCCTCTGGCTACAGATCTCGCTTTGTATTTATCGACACTTCCATCAACTGCATGCTTGATATTATAGATCCATTTGGAAGTCACCACAGACTTCCCTTCTTGTCTCAGAACAATATTTGATACCTCATTCTTTAAGATATACTGGTATTCTTATGTCATGGCATATTTCCATACCTGTTCACCTGTCGCTTCTCCATGACAAGAAGGCTCATAATCAATGAAGTGGCTCATCGTTGAAGGGTAGCTCGAAAATCTCTTTTCTTCTCTCAGGTTGTGCCTTGATGGGTTTGTATGTTCCTCTTCCTCCTGCAGAGTTTGTTGAGCCTAGGCAAGCCTTTTATTCCCTACTGCAAAATCTCTTGGCATATCAATTGGAGCAACTGGATCGGTTGGAATAATGTTTGTCTCCCTCTAAATTGTTGAAGGGGGGAGAAGGTATTGTCTCACTGTCAATATCCATCTGAGATTCTCTAGATATTTGACAGGATATATCTTCTTCAAAGGCAACATATATGCTTGTCTCAATCTGTCTCTGACCATGGATGTAGATCTGATATGTCTTCGAAGATTCATTGTTATCCCATAAATGTATCATTTCTCCCTGAAGGGTCTAGCTTGGACCTCTTCTCTTTGGGTACATGAAAATACACTGGGCATACAAATTTACCAGAGTGTTCAATCGCAGGCTTCTCTCTGGTGAAGGATTCTTCGGGAGTTATGTTTCTTCAAAAATCTGGGGAAGACTTGTGTTATGAACATATAATGTGTCATGCATGCTTTTTTCCACATAATCATAGAAAGATTCTAATTATGCATTATTGCATTGGTTGCCTCAATGATGGTTCTGTTCTTCGTCTTTCTCAAATAATTTTGACTACCTCTGAAGTCTGAAGTATAGCCATCTTCCTTTTTTGTTAACCTGCCTGGAACAAGAAAACAAACGAAAGGAAACAAGACAAAAATATCTCCTAAAGAAGAATGATGAGTACATCTCTAGAATCAAAACAATTTAAGGATTGTTGTCACAGCTACAACACCTACTTGTAATGTAGCAAAATTTAGAAATGTAGGTTAGAGGCATGATAATTAAAACAATCAAACCTGGAGTCTTTACTTCCAGTGTGTTGTTCCTCTGAATGCACTGAGATCCCTCTCGATTCATGACTTCAACAAAGGTTCCTTCCTCCTGCAAGTACGTTTATGATATTGATACAAATAATATATACAAGTGCATACATGAGGGTATTGATATGTTGATGTCTTCATATCCTTGAATTATTGGCTTCCAGTAACTGAGTTTTCTTGATCCACCAAGCTTGTCTTCCATCATGATTATGTTCATCATATTTTTAGATTCTTCACAAACCCTTGTCAACTGGTCTAGAAAACCTAACGGCTAGGTTAGGCTAGCCCTTTTAGGTTTTGTTGGGATTATGACTGCCAAAAATAAGCGATAATAATTTCACAGGAATACTGGTGAGTTGAAAAGGCTCCTTCAATGAGCTGTAGAAACCCTAAAGCCAAAATTCTGCAGAAATTTGTGAAACCCTAGAAACCTTAGGGCCAAAATTTCAAAATGCTCTGAATTTCACTCTATGAATCTCTAGAGGTGCATTGGAGAATGTTTTACTCTCTTGTGCCAAAATTTTCCTCAATTTCCAAGTTTTAGGGGCTGAAACACTCCAGAAAAGGAGGGTCGTACAAAATTGCAACAAACCCTAGAGGTCGTACGGAACTGTAGAATAGAAGGACGAATTATCTTTAAATGATTATTCAGGGGTTCTTCAAGACCTATGCTTTGATACCAAGTTGAGTTTTCAATAATATAGGATTAAGTATGAAGTTCATTCCATTTTTATCATTTTACTTAAACCATAAACAATTTGTTGCAGCAACCAAGATCACAAGAAGAAACACCATGCACAAGTACACAAGAAGTATCACAGGAAAACCTTCTCAACAAGGGAATAAAACCCATCCAATCCTTTTCTATATTCTTCAAGAGAAATACCTCCCACACCATAAACCTATCACACAAAAGGGTGCTCAGAAACCCTAGAAGACTAGCGCCCAAGAGAGGTGCACAGTTTTTCCAAGAACAAGTGTTTGCTGAAATTTCCAAACTCACACTTGTGATATGATTCCTCAATGGAGAATTTACCTTTATTTATATTAGACTGAACCTGTCAACAGTAGTGTCTATTGGAACAATAGGTCCGACCTCAATAACTCATAATATAATTAATAATTACCATTATAATTATCGTTTACATTAATTATCTTTCACTTTATGGTGGGGTTGACATGTACCCTTTACATCACAAATAGGGTTACAGGTAAGTCTGACTCTTGTACAATATAGCAAGGGATCTCATACACCCACTAGTGCTCAGCCACTACGAGCACATCCATCTGTGCTCATACACAGGTATGTCCACATCTCTATCTCACTGCGTCTCAAAGGAGAACCACACTCACTAGTTCTCAGCCACTAGGATCACGTTCACCTGTGTTGAGCCACGGGCACGTCCAACTCAGCAGATCTCTTTCTCATTGTGTTACATAAGAGAATCATCTAGAGTATCACATCATCTCAACTCTATGAATAGAGGAGAAAAATAAACCAATGACATGGGCTTCTTCACCCCTCACATGGGTACACATCATTTCATCTTAAACGATACACCCATCTCATGGGCATCTTACCTTCTCAAGGGAACACAGTGTTTCATCTCCATCTTAGAGAGAACGACACACCCAACTCATGGTCTTTCCCACATAGGGGCACACAAAATTCCATCTCCATCTCAGAGAGAAACCACACACCCATCTCATGGGATTTCTCACCCCACATAGGGCACACAACATTCCATCTCCATCTCAGAGAGGAACCACACACCCAACTCATTGGCACACCCAATTCATGGGCTTCCTCACCCCACACAATGTTCCTTCTCCATCTCAGAGAGGAACCAGGCACCCAAATCATGGGCTTTCTCTGAGGCTGACACACTCAGTCTGTGTCCTGGAGGGTGTCTCACGTAGTTGTAATCATCAACACTCCCTCTCAGCTAGGGAGGCATTCTCCATTAGGCCAAGTCTCACACGGAAGTACTTGAACTTCATCTTGGTTGTAGTCATCAACACTCCCTGTCAACTAGAGAGGTATTCTCCACCAAGCTAGTTTCTCACTAAAGTACTTGAACTTCGTATTGGAAAGCGGTTTGGTGAATATATCTACAATTTGCTCATGTGTAGGAAGGTATTGCAGGTGTACTGCTTTCCTATGCATCATGTCTCCGATATAATGATATTTTATCTCAATGTGTTTTGATCTATCATGAAACATAGGATTCTCATAGAGCTTCACACAGCTCTGGTTATCACAATGAATAGTAGTAGGATCCATCTCATGATCGAATAAATCTGTTAGAAGTTTGCAAAGCCACACTGCTTCGCGGACTTCCACACTCAATGTTATGTATTCTGCCTCTGCGGTAGTCAATGCCATATATATTTGTTTCCTACTACACCAGGAAACCATGGCAGACCCTAAAGTAAAGAAACAACCGGAGGTTCTCTTCCAGTCCACTGCACTCCCTACCCAATCTGCATATCCCTGCAAACTCAAGTCTACACTGGAGGCATATCTCATACCATATCTGATGCAGGAGAATTGCTCCACCTCAACAATGCGCCATCTAGACAACACATCAGCATGCATTCAAGGAGGGGAGAGGCGCCAGCCCTCTCATTTTTCCCTCACTTTGAAATTTTAGATTGTAATTAAATGCAATTAAATGTTGTAAGGATGGAAGAGCCAAATCGATGCCTTTGTGCAGGAAAGAGATGATGTCGCCTTTAATGTATGATAGGATGATGAAGATCTAGATCTGATTTGGACGAGATAGGCATTGAATGTAATTCGATGTACTTAATAAGAGTAGGTAGATGGAGGGAAAGGCTCTAGGATCCCCTCTTTTGTAAAAGTTCTTTGTATCTGATTTCATTAGATCAAGAACGATAGAGGAGAACATGTAAGAGAGATCTATCATGTAGAGGAAATGAGGGAGTAGAGAGCTCAATAGAGGAGAGAACTGAGACTCTGTTGCAGTCCAGTCTTTGTAAACATTGTATAGACATTCTGAGATTAATACAAAGCAGTTTTTCCTGCCTATGAGTATTCTATGTATGTATGCATTTGAATGAATTCCATCTGTGTGTGTTTTATGGATGTATGATGTAGATGTATATGATAGGTTCCATCTGCAGGGATAGATAGAATTCTCTATTTGTGAGTTTGTTGAAATTGTTTATGGGTTCTTTAGGTTGTGCAAGGAGTGCACAACAAAATGTTGGAAGTTTTGTAGCCAGCGCAAGGAGTGCGTATCTAAATCTCGGGTCAAGTTAAGAGAAGAACGTGCCAGGATGTCACACCAGAAGGATTCACAGACTCAAGAGGAGCCTCAAGTTTGTTGAATACCTTAGAGGAGAAACTGTGAAGAGAAGGCAGAGAACAGAGGACAAAGTCACTGAGAACTTTATAGAGATCTACTAGGTGGACATTGAGCAGGTGAAAGTGTGCACAAGGAGAACTCTCTATTGAGTTCAAAGAGAAGAGAAGTGTTGAAGAGAAGATGTTAGCGATAAAAAATGCACTGGCATTTTTTAAAGAATGATGCCTAATATTGTAGGAAACATTTCACTAGCTTCCTCATGTCCAAATGCATATTTGAAAGCACCATTGGAAAGCTTAGGATTTCTAGATGTTAATCGACTATTCAAGCATGTAAAATGGACTCTCCATGACTGAGAAATTTGATTTTAAAAAAATCTGCGCTTTCACCAGCTAACTCGTCTTGAATTTTGCTAGTTAGTTGGTGAAAGCTCTGCTTTTCACCAGCTAAGGAGCAGATTTTTGGGTAAATTAGCTGGTGAAAGCCTGCCATGGCCAGAATAACTGAATTTTTGCCCAGATCGGGATTTTTTGAGTTTGAATGGTTTGAAACCACTTCAAATGGATAGTTGTTGAATTATCAAGTCTGATTCAAAGGCTAGTTTTGAGGGA
>JZKD02S1915076.1:59920-73325 GCA_000966675.3 Picea glauca
TTGTTTTGATTTTCCATTTTTAGTATTCTAGATCCATTTTTATAGGATCTCATCCTACACTTGTTGTATCTATTTTGATTTGACTATTTTTAGTAAATCTGATTCATCTTTCAAGAATCTAGATTTCATCTTGTAAGGCTATAAAGACAAAGACATTTGGAGCACTATGGGTTCAATCTAAGAGACATTTTCTAGCCATTGAATTTGACTTCTTATTCTGATAATAGAATCACAGTCCTCTTTTGTTTTCAATATCAGATTCTTTCATATATTTCATGATTCTACACTTTACTCCAGTTTAGTTTAGCTTTTAAGAACTGTCATCTTCTTATTAAGCTCATAAACTTGGATTATGTTGTCTTGTATGACCCTGCATATGGTTGTATTTGGTTATCTGGACTAGTATTCTTCATCCCATTTTTTCAACTCTGTTGTCTGATTATTGTTCTCTAAAAGCACTATTTTATTCAGATACATGATGAGTGGTTACTTTCATTAGCTATTGAGTTATCTTATTGTTCTAAGCATACAAATCTACCATATTCTTAAGTTACCAAGCACCTTTGGTCTACAACCACAAAGGGTTTCTTGGAGGGATAATAGAAGACACTCGCAGAGTTGTTGAATACTCTAGAGGAATACATGTGCAAGGAGTGCACCAAGCCAACACTCAGACGAAGTGTTGAAAGACAACCATCTGAAGGCTAGTCAAAGAGAAAAGAGTGGGCGCAAAGAGAACTTGTTTCAAGTTCGTAAGCTCACGACGAGGAGAAAAAGTTGTCGTCGGATTAGCGGTAGAGGAAGAGATATAGGTCGTTGAATCTCATGTACAGACAGGAGGAGTGTGCAGAAGAGAGGAATAGATCTCGTCCGTCAGATATGGGCGCGTGGACCAACCATCGTTGGATCCAGAGGTAAGTGCACAGGCTTTAATTCTTTCAAGGTGCACAAGGGAGCAGACTCATTGAAGTCCTGAAGTTCTGAAGCAATCGGGACCGTCCATCATCGAGGTTGATAGGTGGAAGCAGATTCGAGAGTTCGAGGATTCAGACTTCGAAAGATTCACAAGGACAGTTGAAAAAATACAAAGCACAAAGTCGCGAAGTGGATCTCGACCGTCGATCTGGGAGAAGATCGAACTGTCCGTTCCTTTCGTTGGTTAGAAGAGTTTGGAGTTTGGGAATCGAGAGAATCCAGGTTGGCTCATATCAAAACACCCAAGGCCCAAAGTTGCGAAGCACAATTTGGGTTGGCGCCTGGTCACAGTCGTTGATCATGTGAGGGAAGCTTGCGCCCGGTGCTAGTTCGCGCGGGTGAAGTTTCACAAGGACTTGTGGATTATTTCTTGAAGGTTCCAGCGGGGACCCGAAGAGCTACTCTAGCTCATAGAATTGAAGATCCATAGACCAGGAGGTCGCACAGACCCCGTCGAGGTGGGGCATCTGCATCAAGTGGTATTAGAGCCGAATTTTGTCTACATATTATAGGAAAAGGTGAAAAGGTGAAGAAAGTCAGAGTGTTGATTCTCTGCGCATGATTGTTGCAAGGTGTGCAGCAAATTGAACAACCAGGTGAGTTGTAGGAGAAGATGAAGATGCTCTTGGTTGTAGAGTGAACAACAGACTTGCCAGGAGGGCAGGTAGAAGGTGAAAATGGCTACTGAAATCCATAGGTGTGGTCAAGGAAAGGACCACCAGCAGAAAAGAAAAGTTGAAGTGGAGAAAGAGCTCAGCGAGATTAGAGCCAAAATGGAGAAGCTGACATTGAGGATGAAGCAAGAAGCAAAGGTACGTTGGGCATATTAATGGCCCTTGAAGGGGAAATTTAAGTGGCTCATCTAGAATTTTTTGGCCATAAGGCAACAACAAGAGTTGAGGAAGTGGTTGAGGGATGTTGAAAACCTCAGTGACACAAAGGAGATGGTTTACATTTGTGGACCATAAATTGGAAGAAACCTCAGTGATGAGGAGGAGATGAGATCAATTGAGGATCTCATAGACTGCAAGGAGAGCAGCAGTGAGATTTCAAGTTTCTAGGTGGGAAATGGGATGAGATCAGTTGATCTCGCAGACTTCTAGGTAGGCAGAGAAGAAACTCCAAATTGCCAGGTGGGCAAGGGGAAAGAGATGAGACTGTCTGAGAGACTCATGGACTCTGTTGACAGTTCACACCAATAAGGAGTGTTGATAGGTGAAGATTCATGTGGGTTTATAAACCATGTGAATGAATATGATGGTAATTTAAATACTTTCACCATCCAGGAGGAAGATTGGAGGAGTATCTTGGTCATTGGGGGAATTGAAATATTCCTACCAAACATCCAAGAAGAGGCTAGAAAAAACGTTGCAAGTGTAGCAACAGAAAGATAGCCAGTAGAGACTGTCAAAGAGTATAAGGAGAAGAAACTGATGTTTTCCCCGGAAGAAGGAGAAGAGCATTCAACATAATTGCTCAAAATTTTCAGCCAGGAAGTTGAACAGGAGATGACTGCAACACTGGAGTTTGTAGCAGAAGAGGAAGCAGACAGCATGGATTTTATTGATCTGTATGAAGAGTTGGAAGACCTGGAGACAAGGGTGATAGTGCAAATCCAGCGCATCCAACGGGCTAAGTTGGAATCAGATGAAGGATTACACCAACATGAGGAGCAGCTGGAGGAAGCTGGGGTTGAACCAACAGGAGAACTAGCAGAACCAAATCTGTCAAAGGAGGAAGTTGAGTAGCAGCCCAGTAATGAGACTGCAGAACTGGAGTTTGCAGCAAGGTGGAAATTTAATGCCAAAGAAGAAGAAAATAACCTGGGGGATCAGGATGATCTTCCCTTTGATATGTATGAGGAGGAAGAGTTGCAACCGAGAAGACTTCATAAGGAGAACCAGCCATTGGAGCAGTTGAACAAGGTGATAGAGTAGATAAGGAGGTTGATGTTGAGGTCAACAGAGGAGATTGATAGCAGGAGGAAGCTGAATAGAGGGAAACCTACCATAGCAGTAGCAGCAAAGCAATGGAGCATATGGACAGCTCCAAAACAAAGTTTGGGATCCAGGAGGATTTCAATAGAGATGGGAAGCTCATGATCAGGAGCTCATGAATTTTTCATAGCAGTGGAGTATGATACAGAAGAATCACTCCACCTCAGCAACACACCATCTAGACAGCACATCAGCATGCATTCAAGGAGGGGATAGGTGCCAGCCCTCTCATTTTTCCCACACTTTCAAATTTTATATTGTAATTAAATGCAATTAAATGTTGTAAGGCTGGAAGATCCAAATTGATGTCTTTGTGCAAGAAAGAGATGATGTCGCCTTTAATGGATGACAGGCTGATGAATATCTATATCTGATTCGGACTAGATAGGCATTGAATGTAATTCAGTTTAATTAATTAGAGTAGGTAGATGGAGGGAAAGGCTCGAGGAGCCCCTCTTTTGTAAAAGTTAGTTGTATCAGATTTCATTAGATCAAGAACGATATAGAAGAAAATGTAAGAGAGATCTATCATGTAGAGGAAATGAGCCAGTAGAGAGCTCAAGAGAGGAGGGAAATGAGACTCTGTTGCAGTCAAGATTTTGTAAACATTGTATAGACATTCTGAGATTAATACAAATAAGTTTTTCCTACCTATGAGTATTCTATGTGTGTATGCATTTGAATGAATGTCATCTGTGTGTTTTATAGATGTATGATGTATATGTATATGATAGGTTCCATCTGCAGGGATAGATAGAATTCTCTATATGTGAGTTTGATGGAATTGTTTTTGGGTTCTTTAGGTTGTGCAAGGAGTACACAACAGAACGTTGGAAGTTCTGTAGCCAGCGCAAGGAGTGCGTATCTGAATCTCGGGTCGAGTTCAGAGAAGAAAATTCTAGGAGGGCACACCAGAAGGATTCACAGACTCGAGAGGAGCCTCAATCTTGTTGAATACCTTAGAGGAGAAACAATGCAAAGAAGGCACGGAACAAAGGACAAACTCACTAAGAAATTTGTAGAGCTCTGTTAGGTGGGCATCGAGCAGGTGCAAGTGTGCACAAGGAGAACTATATGTTGAGTTCAAAGAGAAGAGAAGTGTCAAAGAGAATAAACTCACAGAGTTGTTGAATACACTGGAGGAAGACCTGTGCAAAGGGTGCACTAGGCCAACACTCAGACGAAGTGTTGAAATACAGCCATCTGAAGATTAGTCAAAGCGTAAGGAGTGCGCGTAGAGAGAACCTGTTTCAAGTTTGTAATATCAGGAGGAAGAGAAACAAATGTCGTCATATCATCCATAGAGGAAGAGATCTGGGTCGTTGAATCTCACGTCTAGACAGGAGGAGCGTGTGGAGGAGAGGAACATATCCTGTCCATCAGATCTGGGTGCGTGGACCAACCGTCGTTGGACCCAGCAGTAAGTGCACGGGATTTAATTCTTTCAAGGTGCACAGGGGAGCAGACTCGTTGAAGTCTTGAAGTTTCGAAGAAATCGGGACCATCCATCGCCAAGGTTGACAGGTGGAATCAGATTTGAGAGTTCGAGGATTCGGACTTCGGAATATTTGCAAGGAGGATAGTTGAAAACCTCCAAAGCACGAAGTCATGAAGTGGATCTCAATCGTCAATCTAGGAGAAGATCGGATCGTTGGTTAGAAGAGTTCGAAGTTCGAGAATCAAGAGAGTCAAGGTTGGCTCATATCAAAACACTCGAGGCCCAAAGTCACGAAGCGCCTTTTGGGTTGTCGACTGGTCACAGCCGGTGATCACATGAGGGAAGCTTACGCCCGGTGCTAGTTCGCGTGGGTGAATTTTCGCAAGGATCTGTGGATTATTTCTTGAAGGTTCCAACAGGGACCCAAAGATCTACTCCAGCTCAGAGAATTGAATATCCATACACTGGGAGGTCACGCAGACCCCGCCGAGGTGGGGCGTCTGCATCAATATCCAACTGTGCCTCGTAGATATCTCAATACATGTTTCGTTGTTTTCTAGTGAGTCTGTCTCGACTGACTCATGAATTGGATAAGTACATTCACTGCATAGAATATATCAAGTCTGGTGTTAACCGGATACATCAATGATCCAATTAGTTGTGGATCAATCTCGTATGAATCATCATCATTCATTTTCTTCAAATCCATCACCATCGGTGTAGGCATGGATTTGCATTTAGTCATATTGAACTTCTTTAATATCCCCATTGTATATTTTCCTTCACTTAGGAAAAATCTCATTAGTCTTCTGTCATACTTCTTGTCCCAAGAAGTAGTGCATCATACCCAGATCCTTCATCTCGAAATCAGAAGTCAAAGCTTTCTTGTATCCAACAACACAGCTTCCTGAATAAGTCATCAAAATCAGGCTCTCGTCACCAACAATGTAATAATATAGGTTTGGATCAACAACACTCTTGCTAAAACCCAAACTCATCAAGAATCCATCCATCTGATGTAGTTTCCAAATCATGGATGGTAGTATGGATGAAAGTGTATCGTGTTTACTAGATCGTGTGTCTCATCATAGACAACTCCCTTTTTTGTGGGAATCCTCTGGATACAAATACCACTTTGTATTTCTCGACACTTCCATCAACTGCATGCTTGATATTATAGATCCACTTGGAAGTCACCACATAATTCCCTTCTGGTCTCAAAACAATATTTCATACATCATTCTTTAAGATATATTGGTATTCTTCTGTCATGGCATATTTCCATACCTGTTCACCTGTCACTTCTCCATGACAAGAAGGCTCATAATCAATGAAGTGGCTCATGGTTCAAGGGTAGCTCGAAAATCTCTTTTTTCTCTCGGGATGTGCCTTGAGGGGCTTGTATGTTCCTCTGCCTTATGCAGAGTTTGTCGAGCCTAGGTAGGCCTTGTATGCCCTACTGCAATATCTCTGGGCATATCAATTGGAGCAACTAGATCGGCTGGAATAATGTTTGTCACCCTCTGGACTGTTGAAGGGGGCAGAAGGTATTGTCTCATTGTCAATATCCATCTAAGATTATTTGGATCTGTGACAGGCTATCTCTTCTTCAAAGGCAACATCTCTGCTTGTCTCAATCTATCTATGATCAGGGATGTAGATCTGATATGTCTTCGAAGATTCACTATTATCCCATAAATGTATCCTTTCTCCCTGAAGGGTCTAGCTTGGACCTCTTCTCTTTGGGTACATGAAAATATATTGGGCACCCAAATATCCTGAAATGTTCAATCTCGGGCTTCACTCTGGTGAAGGCTTCTTCGGGAGTTATGTTTCTTCAAAAATATGGTGAAGACTCTTGTTCTGAACATATACTGTGTCATGCATGCTTCTTCCCACATAATCATAGAAAGATAATGATCATGCATTATTTCATTGGTCACCTCAATGATGGTTTTGTTCTTCCTCTTTCTCAAATTGTTTTGACTCCCTCTGAATTCTAAAGTATAACCATATTCCTTTGTTGTTAACCTACCTGGAACAAGAAAACAAACGAAAGGAAACAAGACAAAAATATCTCCTAAAGGAGAATAATGAGTACATCTCTAGAATCAAAACAATTTAAGGATTGTTTTCATAGCTACAACACCTACTTGTAATGTATCAAACTTTAAAAATGTAGGTTATAGGTATGATTATTAAAACAATCAAACCTGGAGTCTTTACTTCCAGTGTGTTGTTCCTCTGAATGCACTGAGATCCCTCTGGATTCATGACTTCAACAAAGGTTCCTTCCTCCTGCAAGTACCCTTATGATAATGATACAAATAATATATACAAGTGCATACCCGAGGGTGCCTATATGTTGATGTCTTCATCTCCTTGAATTCTTGGCTTCCAGGAACTAAGTTTGCTTGATCCACCAAGCTTGTCTTCCATCATGATTTTGTTCATCATATTTTTAGATTCTTCACAAACCCTTGTCAATTGGGCTAGAAAACCTAATGGCTAGGCTAGGCTAGCACTTTTAGGTTTTGTTGGGATTATGACTGCCAGCAATAAGCTTTAAGAATTTCACAAGAATATTGGTGAGCTGAAAAGGCTCCTTCAATGAGCTGCAGAAACCCTAAAGCCAAAATTCTGCAGAAATTTGTGAAACCCTAGGGCCAAAATTTCAAAATGATCGAAATTTCACTCTTAGATTCTTTGGAGGTGCGTTGGAGAAGTCCGTACTCTCCTATGCCAAAATTTTCAACAATTTCCAAGTTTTATGGGCTAAAACACTCCAGAAAAGGAGGGTCATACGGAATTGCAGCAAACCCTAGAGGTCGTACGAAACTGCAAAATAGAAGGACGAATTATCTTTAAATGCTTGTGCATGGGTTCTTCAAGACCTATGCTCAGATACCAAGTTGTGTTTTCAATAATATAGGCTTAATCATGAAGTTCATTCCATTTTTATCATTTTACTTAAACCATAAACAATTTTTTACAACAACCAAGATCACAATAAGAAACACCATGCACAAGTACACAAGAATTATCATGGGAAACCCTTCTTAACAAGGGAAGAAAACCCATCCAATCCTTTGTTATATTCTTCAAGAGAAAGACCTCCCACACCATAAAAGGGGTTAGTAACTCGCCCGAATAGCTCATATGAATAGTCTTAATAAGCAATGCCTAAACCTTATTAATAGATGTTCCACTTAACTCCCGGTTCCCAGACCTAGCACACAAAATGGTGCTCACAAACCCTAGAAGACTAATGCCCAAGAGAGGTGTGCACTTTTCCTAAGAACAAGTGTTTGCTGAAATTTCCAAACTCACACTTGTGATATGATTCCTCAATGGGGAATTTACCTTTATTTATATTAGACTGAACCTGTCAATAGTAGTGTCTATTGGAACAATAGGGTCGACCTCAATAACTCATAATATAATTAATAATTACCATATTAATTATCTTTTACATTAATTATCTTTCACTTTATGGTGGGCCCGACATGTACCCTTTACATCACAAATAGGGTTACAGGTAATTCTGACTCTTGTACAATATAGAAAGGGATCTCATACAGCCACTAGTTCTCAAACACTAGGGGCACATCCATATATGCTCAGCCACAAGGATTTCCACATCTCTATCTCACTGTGTTTCACAAGAGAACCACACTCACTAGTGCTCAGCCACTAGGATCACATTCACCTGTGCTCAACCACAGGAACGTCCAACTCAGCAAATCTCTTTCTCACGGCATTACACAAAAGAATCATCTGGAGTATCACATAATCTCAACTCTATGCACAGAGAAGAACAGTAAACCCATCACATGGGCTCCTTCACCCCTCACAGGGGTACACATTGTTTCATCTCAAACGATACACCCATCTCATGGGCATCTTCCCTTCTCAAGGGCACACAATGTTTTATCTCCATCTCAAAGAGAATGACACACCCAACTCATTGGCTTCCCCACATAGGGGCACACAACATTCAATCTCCATCTCAGAGAGGAACCACACACCCAGCTCATGGACTTCCTCACCCCACACAGGGCACACAACATTCCATCTTCGTCTCGGATAGGAACCACACACCCAACTCATGGGCTTCCAAACCCCACACAGGGTCACACAACGTTCATTCTCCGTATCAGAGAGGAACCACACACCCAACTCATGGGCACACCCAACTCATGGGATTTCTCTCTGGCTGACTCACTTAGTCTGTGTCTTGGAGGATGTCTCATGTAGCTGTAATCATCAACACAAGGCACACCTTTTGACTGGAAGTCTTTTTCTTTCTTTCTTTGGGATCTTGCCTAGAATATCTATGGTGTACAAGCATTTAAATGATTATGGAAGAAATAGCATTTAGTGAATAAACCTTTGATACATGTGAAATAGCTAAACAAACACTCATAGATACTTACTATTTGGTATTTGGGTTGTTTATTATTGACGATGAATGAATGATAGTTCATCCAGTATAGTCTTCTCTTGTTTCCTTGAATCAATACTCTAAAGAAGTTAAAATTAGGTCAATGTTAGCCCTTTTCCTTACCCTTCCTTATTTACAAGGATAGGACTCAGCTTGACTACATAGGATCCCCTCCTAAGGTTAGTGACTCTAGCCTATAAGTGTAGAGGCAAGGTTGTTGAGGTGATAGTGTGCATCCTGCCTATCTGTGTCCTTCGGTTTTCCCCTTGGAGAGGTTGGGAATTTCATCTAGGGAGAATCCAAGAGATAACAAGCCCAAGTGAATATAACTCATCATACAATATAAAAAACAATGAACCAAAAAAATTCCATTAATGGATCAATACATAAGACCATCTATATATAGTACCAGAGTGTAACTAACACTTCACCAAAGCATTAGGGAAATATAGTTTAAAGTTTTTTGGAGGGATCCTGCAAGGTTAGTGTGAGAAAGATGAAAGAAAGGAAGAGAAAACCACTTAAAACATAGATAAATATCACAATAAATGGTATGGAAATATTAATTCAATGCATAAATATAGATCATAATATCAACAAGAGTGAAAGTTCGATGCAAACAAAACACTTCTTTATTAAAGGCTTGCCAAAATTCTTGCAAACACATGTCAAGTGTGAAGGAACACCACCAATAATGACAATGGGTCTGATCCAAGTGGATATTGGTGGCCACCCACCTATTCCATCTGGCTCCTTGTGTCTGTTTTTGTTCAACACGTTCTTCTATATTGCTTTGTAATTGTGGGTTCTACACTTTAGGGGTTGTCTGAAGCCCCATGCATCCTCCAGGTGGATATGGGTAGCCTCTTGCCTAATCCAACTAGATTATTTTGTATGTTTTCATGTCAGCACATCTTGATGTACTTCTGGGGTTGTTTTGGGGCCCTAAACGTTGTTGTTTTTTTGCTTGCCAATTCAAATTGTCGACGGAGTAAGAGTTTGACAACGGAATGTGTATCTCTCTTAAATGTCTTTCCAACGGGCTATCACACGCCTAAAACGGAGGTCGTATGCAAAAGTTACGGCCCTAGGAAGTTGAGGTACCAAATTACACCAACTTACCCATAGGGCCCACATGACGTTTGGCGTTTCACCTTCTAGGGTTAGGTTTTTGGATGTCTAGGGTTTTGGAATTCATGAGTAATATCAAAAATACCTATGGAGCCTCATTTTAATCCATTCTTCTTAGGCGGATGTGCGTAGCAACCACATCTCTTCTCATATATAGATACCACCATTTGAGCAAGTTTTTAGTTCTGTAGTTTTACAGTTTCAGCCCATTTCATTATTTAATAGAAGATATTGTTCATTGGATATTTTTGTTATTTTTCATATCTCTGTGTTTATTGTATTCAGTCTGTTAATCAGTTTGCTTTGCTCCTAAATCTGGATTAGTGGTATCAGAGCGGTCTGCTCTTCATTTATTTCTCTTTGTGCATGTCCCCGACAAGATCTGGGTACAAGAAGTTGGGACTCAAACCAATCGAGTCATTACCAAATCGGTTGTGCCGAGCCTGCCAACAACCCATGGGGGATGAAAAGAAAGATGATGGAGTGGGAGATCCTATTAAAATGTTACTTGAGGAAGCCCTCGCGCGACAAAGGAACGAAATGATGGACAAATTCACGCAGATCCTTTGATGGCTGCCCACAAGAGAAGCATATTCATCAAGAAGCCATGCAACCCCCTTCAAGGTACAGGTAAATTTTGATATTCCATTATTTGAAGGACTGATAGATGTGGAATATGTAGATAAATGGTTGAATCTGCTCAAAGGATATTTTTCATTCCACAATTTTTCCGATAGGAAAAATATCACTTTTGCACTCCTCGAGGAGTTTTCCCATGTTAAAGACTGGTGGGATACTTACTCTGAGCAAAGGTTCATGGAGGAATCAAATCTTTCACTGCCTGTGCCATTTCCAAGCTAGCCATCAAGAAGAAAGGCTTATATACCCCTCTTCCTATTCCCGAGAATCCTTTGGAATCCATCTCAATGGATTACATGTCTGGCTTGTCGTCCACCAAGCAAGGAAATCATTGTGTTTTTGGTCGTTGATCGGTTTCCAAAGATGATCATCCTCACAACCTATAATAAGAATTTCACAGTGACAGATACTGCCAAAATCTTCTTCGAACGAGTGTGGGTCCACTTTGGGATACCACAAAGCATCATCTCTAACTGATAAAACAGGTTCCTCAACACCTTTTGGTCGAGTCTCTGGTCTTTGTTGGACACCAAGCTCACAAACTCCACTGCTTTCCACCCCCAAACCGATGGCCAAACAGAGGTCGTCAACTAGATGATTGTGCACATCCTACGCATATACAATTCTAAGCATCCACGTACATGGGACGAGAGTCTCCCATATGTACAACACAATTACAACAGGGCTCTCCATAGTTCCACCGGCCATAGCCTATTTCAGGTGGGTCTGGGATTCCAACCCTCGGGACCCATTGATGTGGCACTCCCTCTTGCCACCACACAGACAGACTCTTACCCTGATCAGTCTGTGATCGACAAAGCCACCAGATTCATTGAACAGATTCAACACATACGCCAATAGGCCCACGATATTTTGCAGAAATCCAATGTTAAGTACAAACAACGCCATGATCAACACAAGGTACCACACTAGTTTTAGGTTGGATATGTACAAAACAATTACAACAGGACTCTCCATAGTTCCACTGGTGATATCCCATTTCAGGTGGGTGCGGGATTCCAACCCTTGGGACCCATTGATGTTGCACTCCCTCTTGCCACCACACAGAAAAACTCTTACCCTGATCAGTCTGTGATCGACAAAGCCACCAGATTCAACACATCCGCCAACAAGTCCAGGATATTTTGCAGAAATCCAATTTTAAGTACAATCAACGTCATGATCAACACAGGGTACCACACAAGTTTCAGGTTGGCGACAAAGTTTGGTTACATCTGTAGAAGGAGCATCTCACCGAGCCCCATCGGAAGCTTCGCCCACTTCGTTATGGGCCTTACACTATCACCAAGGTTGTAGCATAGTTACCAACTTAACGAGAACTCTCCAGAGTTCTCATTTTTTGGGGGGTCCAATTTCTTACTTCGTTTTTAAAAATGGTGCTACCGGTAGCACCCCCTCTCTATTTTTCGCTAATTTTTTATATTTTAAATTTTTCGATCCACAATGTTTCCACATTATTTTTTTAAATGCTCATTTTTCATCTATTTTCATTTATATATATATATATATATATATATATATATATATATATATATATATATATATATATATATATATATATAGTTTTTATTCAACTCATTTTTTAGACTTTTTTTCATGCTTCTTTCAATCTTAAAAATGTTTTTTACCATTTACTTTTTCGAAGTTACGATTTTTCATAGAATTTTTTCTCCTTAATTAATTTATTGTTCCATACTTTTTAAATATATTGAAAAACATCATTTTTAACACATTGTTTACCTTTACTTCAATAAATCGAAAAAAATTGTAGTTAAATAACACTACTTTTGAATATTTATCAAAACAATACACATTTTATAGCCATATATCATAAAAAACCTATATATTTTAGTACATATTCCTTAAAATAACATGTCAAATAAAGCATTTTTATGGACATAATTGAACAAAAAAACTCTAAATTTTATAAAAAAAAATATCATTTTCTTTCATATGTTTATACATTTGAAGTAAAAAATGACAACATTTAATAAAAATTTCCAATGTACAGTGATTCACATACAAATAAAACGAAAAAAGAAACAATAAAAAGATTCATCACAAAACAAAAAGAGATACATCTTTATTCTTATTTTCAAATATGAAAGTCAAATCATTACAGTTATAACTCATCAAAAATTTGCAAAATTGAGAATCGTTCAAAGCCATCTTTAAACTAATCAACAATATCATATATCCCAAACTCATCATGCTCAACAAACACATCATCATCTTCTTCGACGTCATTTTGTGTTTCCATTGTGTCATTTTGTTCTTCCATTGGTTCTTTGATATCTGCAAGTTCTCCAAACTGATCATTTCCAATCATTCCTCCTAATGGTACTTGAGGTTCTTTTGACAATTTTCCCACCTTTGATTCACTAAAATCTCCTTTCCTCAAGCCAACTTCTTGCATTTCATCTGGAAGAGTTGGAATAGCATTAATTCTTTATTGAATAAAACTACACTGTATTGGGTCACTTTCAATGGCTATGCAATTCCTTCCTTTTTGTAGGCAACACGCTAATGTTGTACCTAATCACCAAATACAAAATAAATAATGAAGTTAGATACTATAAAAAGATAAATTAAAAATAATCTAATATTGAAGTATGATTTCATAAATATTAGATCATAATTATTATCTGAACCCGAGAACAAATCCAAAACCCAATCTCCTTCATTTGAAAATGTATCTATAAGATAATTAATTAATGCTTGTGGTTTTTGATAAATGTTAACCATCTCTCATTTCAAATC
>JZKD02S1915087.1:43283-54007 GCA_000966675.3 Picea glauca
TCTTGAAGATACTTATCCAGTCTGTAATACCAGGCATGAGGAGCTTGTTTCAACCCATATAAGGATTTCTTCATCTTGCAGACAAAGTCAGGGTTATCTAACAATTGGAAACCCTCTTATTGTTCCATATAGACTTCTTCTTTTAGATCTTCATTTAGAAAAGATGACTTGACATCCATTTGATAGAATTTAAATTGTTTATGACACATATAGGAAAGAAACATTCTAATATCTTCTAATCTTACTATGAGCACAAATGTTTCATCAAAATCTAGTCCTTCTATTTGAGCATATCCTTTGTAGACCAATCTAAGCCTTATTTCTTACAATATTTCCTTTCTCATTGATCTAGTTTTTTGTAGACCCATTCAGATCCTATTACATTTTTATTTGTTGGCCTAGGAACGAGTTCCCAAGTGTCATTATTTCCAATCTCGTCTAGTTCCTCATTCACTGATTTTAACCAATTTAAGTCTTTACTAGCTTCATTAAAGTTTTTAGATTCCACCATGGATATGAAGGCTATATGTGATTGCTCGATGTATTTTATTGTCCTTCTACTGGTTTGTACACCTTTGTCTTTCTCACCAATTATCTAACTTTCAGGATGATTCTTTTGAGTAATTCTGGAGGAAGTATTTAATGTTGATTGTTGTCCCAACTCTTCTTGTCTAGGTCTTTCTTCTCCACCTTATTCACCATCTTCTTTTGACTCTGAGATTTGTTTTTCTTCATCTTCATTATTCTCATCATGTTTTTCATCTGGCTTAGTTCTTATTCTCTATGGATATTTTACAAGAGATTCTTCATCAATTCAAACATCAATATAGTCTACTAATTTATGCATTATTTTGTTAAAGCATCTGTATCCTTTACTGTTCGTTGCATATCCTAATAAGATACCTTCATCAACTCTAATATCAATTTTTCCTAGATGATCATCATTATTATTGATGTAGCATTTACTTCCAAATACTTTGAAGTGCTTGATTGATGCAGGTTGACCAAACCACAACTCATATGGATTTTTATCACTGTTCATCCTTAGATGCACCCTTTTTAGAATATGAACAAATGTGTGAACAACCTCCACCCAGGAGGTTTGCGAAATGTCCTTTTCACTCATCATAGCCCTTTCCATCTACTGAATTGATCTATTTTGGTGTTCTACAACTCCATGTTGTTGAGGAGTACCTTGAATAGTATATTCTCTTTTAATTCCATATCTATCACATAATTCTTTGAAATCTCTTGAAAAAAATTCTCCTCCCCTGTCTGAGCAAATTTCCTTTAGCTTCCTCCCTGTCTGATTCTTAGCTAACGCCTTAAATGTTTTAAACTTCTCAAACGCATCAAATTTTTCTATCAGCAAGGTAAACCACATAAGTTTGGAGATGTCATCAATGAATAACATAAAGTAACGTTCTGCTCTAGTTCCTTCCTTTCACGATGATCCACACAGATCCATATGAACAATTTGAAGTGGTTTCTCTGGAGATGTGAAACTCTTCTATTTGAATTGAGCACAAGTTAGCTTCCCCATTTGACATGATTCACATATAAAGTTATTAGGCTAGATATTCTTGGAAGGTCTTTCACAACGCCTTCATTATTCTATTTGATAATATGATCAAAATTCAGGTGTCCAAGCCTTTTGTTCCATAACCAACTTTCATCAAGTTTGATTAAATGACATTTATCCTTACCTTCCTTTAGAGCATATACATTATTTTTAGTTTGAGCCCCTTTTGCAATCAACTCTCTTGTGTTTACTGTTTTTATTTAACAATTCTTGGTAGTGAAAGTTACTTCACATCCTCTTTCACATATCTGACTAACACTAAGAAGACTATTCTTTAAACAATCAACAAATAATACATCTTGAGCTTTTCTTCTTCCATTACTTAAGATGGCTAGACATTTACCTCTCATCTTTCCTAGAGAATCATTTCCAAAGTTCGCACTCCCTGATTTATTTTCTTTGAGTAATAGAAACTTACTTTTGTCACATGTCATATGACTAGAGCATCCATTGTCAAAATACCAGGTGTCTTTTTGTCTCTCAGCTGACAACACTAATCCACACTTTTTATCTTCATTCTTCTTCCAAACCTTGATGTTTTCATCTCTTTGATTTGAATCTGGCTTATAGTTTTTTAAGCAATAGTCTACATCTTTATGTCCATAATTATGGCAGATGTAACATTCTGGTTCATTGAATAAAGGATCATAACAATTGTTATGTGTAATCTGTGTCCTTTTCCTAGCCATCACATGATTTCCAGTGTATGGTTGTTTGTTACCTAGTTATCTCATTCCTTTTTGTGGCAGATATTTATTCCTTGGTTGTCTTGATTGCTCATGTCTAAATATTAAAGAACAATTTACAACTTTGTGGCAAAAGTTAGAGAAGTAAAAACAATATCCATAGAAAAAATCTTTGTACCTGGAAAATGGTTGTCTTCTTTGAGCAGGTTGATTTCTTCCATGCGGGTGATTTCCTTGAGAAGAGGGTGTATTATTTCTTTGTTCTAAAGATTAAGTTCTAGTAGATTTTCCTTCACTCCTCAGCAGCTGATTCTCTTCCTTTGTTTCTGTAGGTTTGTTGTTGTCAATGGTTGTAGATTTGACAAACTTGATGGATTCTTTGTTGCTTGGATGACCACTAATTAATCCCTCTTCATAAACCAAACCAGTTTTCAATGTTGAATTCCTTTGTTGATTCAGAATGGAGGCTAATCCTTCCAAGGCTTTAATACTTGTCATATTTTGATTATATAAGGCCTGAAATTTCTCTAGATCTTTTCTGACAATCACTACTTCAGTTTCCAATTTTTCACCCTTTGTTTTGGCTTCTTTCAATTTTGGTTTGAGGATGTCTTGAATATTCTTAGCTTCTTCTAACATAACCTTCAACAAAGTAATTTCTGTAGATGTTTCATTGCATGTTTTCTCATACTTGAGTAGTAACTGTTTTTGTTTTCTTTTCTTTTCTTTGAGTCTATAAATCTCTTCCATGGCACTGACAAGTTCTCCTTCATGATCTACTACTGATTCACAATCAATGAAATCACTTCATGTATCTTCAATGTTTATATCTTCTAAATCTATTAGCATGATATCATTTATTTTATCCTCAATAGAAGAGTCACTGCTTTCATCATCTGAGGGATCATAATCATTGTTTACACGAAGGATTTTCTTCTTAAAATTATCCCATTTATAGACCTTCTTGTGTTTGTTCTTATCTTCATCATCATATGTCTGATTCTTTATTATGTGAGGATGCTTAGATGAAAAAAGAACTATCTTACCACAGTTGAAACATTTGAAGGGAATTTTACCTTTGTATTTTCCTGATCCTTTCTTCATTCTTCTCACAAAATTTGCTTCAATCTCATCTATATCAGAGTTAGTGTTTTTCTTTACTTTAAAATATGCCTCTCTTGTAGTGGGTTTACCTTGGTGATTCTCATTTGATAAGCATTTAGGGTTCTGAGAAGTTGATCTAGTGTCACCATTTTGAGATCAATGATTTCCTCTATAACAGAGACCTTTGAGTTAAATCTATCAGGAAAAGATCTTAATATTTTCTAGACTAGAAAAGATTCATCTATCATTTCACCTAGGCCTTTCATAGTGTTGACAAGTTCTTATTTACATAAGAAGTACTTATTGATAGTTTCATCTTCATCCATCTTTAATTGCTCAAATTTCAGTTTGTGAGTCTACAATTTTGCATCTTTCACCTTTTCATTACCTCCATAACTACTTATCATCTTGTCCCACATAACTTTTGTTGAATCACAGTGCATGACTTTGACAAAATCGACTTCCACAATTCCACTAAGGATGGAATAAATTTCTTTTGCATTAAATTTAAACTCCAACTTATCATCTTTTGAGGCCAAGACATCCCAAACATCAGCACCAAAAGACAATAAATGTGTTATCATTCTTATTTTCCAGAAGGAAAAGTTTGTTCCATCAAATAGAGGGGGTTTATTAGTTGAACTTCCATCATGACTAGTCATGTTCAAGCTTATCGATCTACCTTTGATCAAAGGCACCGACTATGATACCAATTGTTGGAAATATAACTGAGAGCGGGGGGGTGAATTAGTTATGTATATAAGATTGAAACTTTTCTTCTTATTTTATGTTTCCTTTTAGGTTATTATTTTATGTTTTGTTGATAACTTATCATGCATAGATATACAATATTTGATCAATCACATAGAATACACAAAGACATTGATTTTCATGAGGAAACCCATTAAGGTAAAAACCGCTTCTTCTTAGGATGTCAATCAAGCTCCAACTTTCATGTACTTCACAGTGTTTGAGATCCAACTCAAATATGAGGCTACAACCTATGATAGAAATATACAACTTGTGGATATCACCAACTCTCAGATTTATCTAGCACCAACTAGATGGAAGCACCAACTCCCAAGTTTCTCTAGCACCCACTATATGGAAGCACCAAATCCAAGAATATCTTCTAGCACCAACTAGAATTTAGAGGATTGCAATCCTCCCTAGCACCACCGTACCACCATGATTGAATCTTACAAAACTTTACTTACTTTCTCTATCTCTGATATTATTTGTTACAACTCCATGTCTCCTCTTCCTTCTTCATCTTCTATGCTCTCTTCCACTTCTGCATCATTATTCTTCTACTCTCATCTCTTTTTCCTCCTATGCACCACACATTGTTGTTCAACTTCTCTTCTACATTTTATGCTCTGTGCTACCTATGCATTCTATGCACTGCACTTCTGATCTTCAATATAGGTACTGCACCACTTCACCTCCTACGCACATGCATAACATTCAAAAAATCACACTATACTCTTTGTTCTACATGTCTTTCTCACGTCAAGTCCTCTACCTAATCATCATTCAAACACTTCATCTTCCCTAGTGGTTATGTTGTATCTATTCATCATCAGTGGTCATTATCCAAATATTCTTTGGCTTCACTGGCAGTCACAACTCTTCATCTTATCTGTCAGTTACAACAAGTCACTTTTGGCTTCTTTGGCTTCTACGCCCTTCCTTCACATGACCATCAATAGTGACCATACACCTAAACAATAGGCACTTCATGACTCGTGACTTTGGGAATATTGGTATGAGACATATCGATTCTCCCAACTTCCGATATCCGAAGTGGAGCTTAGTGATGCTAGCTCCTTCCTCTATTTTCAAGACTTCACATTTTAGGTATTTGGATGTGATCAAACCATGAATTTCCCAACTTCTAAAATCCCAAAATTTGAGCTAACACATAGCGAGCACTAGCTTTGTTATTAATAGGACCTTGGGTGATGAACTCATGTGACCATGCAATTGCGGATGCGTCCAAAAGTGGTTTAAAACAAACTATGTTTTTCCCTGCAATTTACCTTGAGACTCCATGTGTCCTTTCTCCATAACCATGGTTTCAATTGCGTCTTTCCCTCAACTCATTAACGATCACAAACCTTCAATACTCACAATGCGATAGGAACGTTGATCTCATGATCTTGACGGTGCTCCTGAACTAATGATTCAGATCTTTTCTTTCAAGTTTTGTGGATCAACGACTATGATTGATTTCATGATTTTGGATTTGGGAATTTAAACTCTCAAAAACTTCTTTCCTTTGTACTTCAATCTTCTAGAGTTGACAATCCACTAACATGTTTCTCTCTTGGATTAACGTTCGATATCTCCTTTGGGTCTCCAGATTCCAGAGACTTCAAATATTAGCTTCTCATTTATTATGACTCGATATCTTCCAAAATGGAAGATCTGCTGACATCTATCCTCTTTAATCCAACGACTATCCTCCACTACAATACTTCACCTGTCGGCACTCAAATTTCAGTTTCTCCTCGCTCGGCTTCCCTCCATGTGTTTTACCCAAATCCTGTGATCTAGTGACACCTTTCCTCTTGTATATCAATAGCTCCTTCCACTTAAATCAATCTAATGGCTGAAGGAAATTCAGATGATCGAATTCTCAATCATTTTTCCCTGCTTATCTTATCAGTCATTAATTCAATCCGATGGTTTTTGGTCCTCTGGATCGATGATCCAAAGGCCATTGTGTCTCTTCCTCTTGAGATTTTGATCTGTCCAACTTATAATTATTTCCAAGTTTTCGCAGGTCTCGACATTTTCTCCTCCTGTGAGTCTGTCTCTTGGACCTTCTCTTCACTTCTAGAACCCACTATTTCTTATGCTCTTTCTCATCTTATGCGCTCTCAAGGTTTGGTTCACTGTTTTTCTTACCATAAATGAAAAGAACATTATTCCTGTAAACATGACAACAAAAAATGGTAAAAAGGGTACAACATAACTTGAAGGAGGCACAGGATCAATAGAAAAGCTATGCAGACCTAAAAATGAGAGATTAGGAATTGAAGATTTGGGAACATGTATATCTAAAAGTCAAAGCAAAGAGAAGCTCCCTAAATCCAGGATATTTTTCCAAGTTGGTGACAAGGTTTTGTGGTTTTTCAAGATCTTAAATCGAATCTAACCGGTGGCGTATCAACTGGCACTTCCTGCAAATTTAAAAGTACATAATGTTTTTCATGTTTTATTATTTAAAAAATATGTTCATGATCATACTCACATCATTTATTAGAACATGGTTCAGGTGGAACCAGAAGGAAAGTTCCAAGAAGAAAATCTATGCATTATGGATAGGAAAGAAACAATACCTTGGAATAGCGCCATTGCCCTAGGTAAAAGTGTAATGGAAACACTTTATCCCTAAGGAGGCCACTTGGGAATTGGAAGAAGATATGATGAAAATATCCAATTATGTTCTTAGAGAGGATTGAACACTGGGGAAAATGTTGTACTTAAGGGGGAGAGGATGTGATATCCTAAAATTATTAGAAAATAAATTCCAAGTTGAATTTAGAAATAAATTTCCATTTATGGAAATCAAAATTTAGAAATAAATTTCCATTTATGGAAATTTGAATTTAGAAATAAATTTCAATTTTTGAAAAATCCAAATTTAGAATTTTGGAATATGTAATTATTATTTTTATGATTGTTGAAAAAAGGTTGGACTTGCCCAACTGTCATGTTTTGATGGACACATGTATGAGAAAAACTTTTTAGTAAATTAAATGTTGGAAGACAAATGGAAAAGTGAGGTTAAAAATAGTTGACTATGACTCCAAGAGTAGAGAAAAGGTTTGAGTTAACTCAGAGCTTATTTTTACAAGTGTTAGAAATTAAATTATATCATAATGACGAACTGCACAAAAAGCCATGTTCTGGTCATCAAGGATACTAGAAAATGATACCAGCTTTAAGGAAACAATTTTATTGTCCTAACATGCAAAATGAAACAACTGAATACTTGTCTAAATGTTTAGATTGTCAAAAGGTAAAGGTTGAACATCAACATTTGACAAGTCTGTTACAACCTATGCCTATACCTGAATTGAAATGGGAAATTATTTCGATGGACTTCATCACAGGTTGCCTAAGACTCAAAGACAAAATGACTCGATTATGGTAGTAATTTATAAGTTAAGTAAATTTGCACATTTATACCTGTGCAATCTACATAAAAAGTGATCAACATCACTGAATTTTTTATGAAATAATTTTTAGATTGCATGGAATTCCTAAGAGGGTGATTTCAGATAGAGATGTCAAATTTACATCCAATTTTTGGAAAGAGTTGTTTGTAGGTTTGGGTACTAATTTGAATTTCATCACAAGTTACCATCCACAAGCGAATGGGAAAAAAAAACGAACGAAAAAAATTATCGAAGACATTTTGTGAATCTATGTCAGAACAAAACCAACTAAGTGGGAATAATATCTGCACTTAGTTGAGTTCACATACAATAATGGTTATCAAGCATCAACTAAGATGAGTCACTTCGAGTTTTTATATGGAATAAAATGTACAACCCCTATTAGTTTGGATAGTCCAATTGACATGATTATGGTTAGACCAGAAATGCTCAAAGAAATGTAGAAAATGGTAAAAAAGGTACAACAAAACTTGAAGGAGGCACAAGATCGACATAAAAGCTATGCAGACCTAAAAATGAGACATTAGGAATTCAAGATTTGGGAACATGTATATCTAAAATTCAAAGCAAGCATAAGCTCCCTAAAGTTAGGAAATTGTTCCAAGTTGGCACCAAGGTTTTGTGGTCCTTTCTAGATCTTAACCTGAATCAGACCAGTGGCATATTAACTAGCACTTCTTGCAAATTTAAAGGTACATAATGTTTTTCATCTTCCATTATTGAAAAGACATATTCATGATCCTACTCACATCATTGATTGGAAGATGGTGTAAATGGACCCAGAAGGAAATTTCCAAGCAAAAACTCTATTCATTATGAACATGAAAGAAACATTACATCCGAATAGAGCCATCACCCAAATAAAAGTACAATGGAAGCACTTTAGCCATGAGGGGACCAGTTGGGAATTGTAAGAAGATATGATGAAATCTTATCGAATTATTTTTTTATAGAGGATTGAACACTGAGGACAGTGTTGTACTTAAGGGGGGGAGGATGTGATATCCTCAAATTTTTAGAAAATAAATTCCATGTTGAATTTAGAAATATTTCCATTTATGGAAATTCAAATTTAGAAATAAATTTTCATTTATGGAAAATACAAATTTAGAACTTTGGAATATGTAATTATTATTTTTATGACTGTTGGGAAAAGTTTTGACTTTCCCAACTGTCCTCTTTTGATGGAAACATGTATGTGACAAACATTTTAATAAATTAAATGATGGAATAAAAATGGAAAAGCCAGGTTAAAATTAACTGACTATGACTCCATGAGTGGGGAACAAGTTTGATTAACTCGGACCTAATTTTTACAAGTGTCAAAAATTGAATGTTGTCACTGGCATCCCCTAAAAATCGGGGATTTGTAAAGCTGCAAATTTCGCCATGGAGGGAAGGAATGAAAAATCCTAGGCATAAGGTAAATACAACATATGTTGTAGGCATGATGCTACTTAGTATGTTGAGGAATAAGAACTATTTTTTTTGTTAAGAACACATCTGGTGCGAGGAAAAACATTTTCTAAATTGTTGAAGGTAATAGGGGCTAAGGAGTGTGACTCATTTTTCCCTTATGGAGTCATGGTCATGTTAGGGGGTGATCAAGACAAGTGATCATGGCTTTTATGTTTTTATGGTTGGGTGGAATGTGGTTGTTCCATTTGTTTTCCAACATCATTACTCAGATATGTATCTCAACTATGTACTTTTATTGTTGATGTTATATTGTTGATATGATATGGTTGATGCTATGCTTTCTATTCCATATATATATAGATCAATATTTAATTAAGTTGATTGTGTAGCCACATTAGATTCATGGCTTGACACTGTGTAACAATGTAATATATATTTAGTGACATCTCTTAAGTGTTATACTTTAGTATGTGTGTGTGTGTGTGTATATATATATATATATATACATATATAACTTTGTATACGTTCCTATTGTCCATGATAGACTTATTTTCTTTGATTGATGTTCAATTAATGTACAAAATCAAAATACTTCATAAAGAAACAAGTATAAATAGACTATATGTAAATTTTCTACTATTGTGTTGACAATAGGTGGAAAAAGAATAAAATCCACAATTATATATATATTTTTATCTGTTAACGCAGAAAGATAGTTGATACATAAGATCTGAGAATATTTGATAAAATTACATTTATTATAGTCTTCAGGTCATTGAACAAATAGTACATATGGGGTTCCATAAACCCAAGAACTCCATAACTAGTTTTAAACAGAGTTTTTAAATAGCATACATAGAAACTATATGTAACTGAAGTAAATGCACGCATGTACCAATGAAGGAATAATATCAAAATCAACTACCTTTTGGTGGAAAGAAGATTCTTTCACCAAATGAATTGTTATTTCCAACCTACAAGATAAGTAATGTGAAGGTGTTGGTAACTTTACTAGTCTTCAAGTCATTAAATAATAAGATAAATAAAATAAGTCAAAGAGGCAACTTATCTTGGATGTCGATGATTATCGGATTGTCTCCTTTTTCCTTTGTGGAGTGATTGATCCATGATTCAATAGGAGGAGGATTGGGTTCATAACCATCTAATGGGTTCCCTCGCAAAGAAAAAGAGACCCATCATTAAATTATATCCATGCATAGAATTTCACTTGTGAAAATAAAGAAAGAAGAACATACATTTAAATAAATTTATGTTGCTTCATCATTCATGTATATGTCCTCTAAAATATTTAGAATATAAAATAAAGGGAATGGTTATAAACAGAAAGGTACAGATTGTAACCAAAGAAGAAACTTGAAAAATAATAGTTAACAAAGAGGTAGCGACAACAAGAAAAAATGATACCATTTTATAATCAAAATAGTTTTTTTACAAAGAAATCATAAAAAGAATTACCTAGCAGTATTTACCAAAATCATGTATAGAGGACCAAAAGAATGGAAGAAATTTTACTATGACAAATTTAAAAAATTAATACATAGCTACCAATTGTTCCCGTATCACACATATGTAATTCTGACAAGGATAATGATTTCGATAAAGAAATTATTACATTAATAAGTATTTACAGAGGCCCACAAGATGCGATATATATATATATATATATATATATATATATATATATATATATATATATATATATATATATATATATATATATAT
>JZKD02S1915109.1:52037-70274 GCA_000966675.3 Picea glauca
CGAACCTCATCCGAAAATTCGAACCCGAATCGAACCTAATCCTTGCCGAACCCGAACTCGAACCCGAACCATGTGACATAGGTCCTAACCAAAGGATGATCCTATATTTCATGATGAGGATCCCATTCCCAACCGTAGTGATGAGTTTAATGATTGATTTCATGATGAGGATCTCATTCCCAACCGTGGTGATGAGTTTAATGATTGATTATGTGATTGATTATGTTGATCATTCATATGTAGTAGCTTGTTATTTGTGTATTTTGTTTTGGATATATATTGCACTTGGTGCCATTTTTCTATATTGACATTTACATGGTATATGTATGAGCAGAATTTGCATATTTCATTTTTAATGATTTTTTTCTATATTCACATTTACATGGTATATACATATTTACATGGTATATAAATGAGCAGAATTTGCATATTTCATCTTTAATGATTTGGATTTACATTCACGTACATGAATACTGTTTTTGAATTATAATTTTCATATTTTCTGTATTTTTTTAGTACACTGGTTCATAAACCGAGTCATTGATCAGAGTCTGGTCTGACCCTCGACCAATTCCGACCTTTAAAACATTGGGTAAGATATCTTGAATTATAAACCTCAATACTTAGCATCTAGGTGATTTCCAGATATTTGTGATTCCTTTCTTGAGCTTTGCAACCTCAAAGTGGATATTAGACCTGGGTTTATATGGGTTTATGCTAATCTCCATAATCAATGCACCCAATGTACCATCTAGATTCGAAGCACTGTTACACTCACACACGCCTACCTGGATACCAAGCTGTAGAGACCTTACTTTTCTCAGTGCAATCATCATCTATTGTAGGCCAATCAAGAACAATAATTGCTACTTCACCCGATGAACCCAAGGCATCTCAAATAAAGTTGCAGAGACTGCCACACTTGGATTCGCGTGTAATGCTATGGCATCTACTAAATCCATGTTCTGTAATCAAAACACCTGAACTCTCAGCATTGCCAAGTTTTACGTTAAATTTTGTGAGGACGTATTTTAGTTTATTCCAATTTCGAATTTTCAATTATCATGGTTCACTTGAATTTCACTTGAATTTCGAACATCATGATTCACCCACCTAAGAATGTACTATTCCCTTTCCCACTGACTGGAGGAACACTTTCCGAATCACTAAGATCCCTAAAAGCGGAGGGATGAACAGGAAAGCACAGTGGGTGAGTTGTTCATTGTGTTATTAGCTCGAGTCCTTCAACTATTTTAGTGATTCAGCTTCATGTTTCCTGCTAACAGGGCAGAGAACTAAACTAAATCTTATTATCTAAAACATGACTAAATGAATACAAATGAACTATCTTGGATCCCTGGTTTTTGTTAGCAGTTATGAAAGATTATTTATAAAATCCTATGAGTCAACTAACATCCTCTCTGCTTTTTTCACTCAAAACGCAGTGTCTCAAGATGATTTCACCCAATAAAACTAAAAATTCAATCACAATAACATAATCCTTGTATTGAATTTAATAAAACAAGCAAGATAGAAGATCATTGGATCGAATCTCACATGAGTGCCTTACTGAAAGATCCACTAGCTCCTCCTCCATTCTTCCCCTCTACGCGCTTATTCCAAAATTCATCTGAAATGCATCTCAGAATACACAAAGACCAAAGTTAATACTAGAATACGTTTATATTAAATTAAATTAAATTGCGGATGATATGGGTCTGATAAATTTTAAATGGGAGAGCCAACGGGAGTGGTAATTCCGATGAGATGAAATTTGACTTTGTTTCTCCTCTTCCCGAATTGAAATATCATCCAAATTAACTTTCCGAGAGCCGCATACAATTTCAATTGGAGAAATTTATTAAGAATGGTAATCTGGTAGCAAGTTAGTGGTGGCTAAAGTTCAAAATCCACTGCAGGGCAGAGTCCAAAGTTTAAATTTTAATGGGATTGGGTCCATTGTCCCACAAACCCGAGGTATCATACACTATAGGCATACATAGGCATGGTAAGTAAAACTTGTTATTTTGATCAATTCTACTTAGGGGAATATTTTGAACAGGGCTACTTAGGAAATATCTTAGGGAATATTCTGAGCAGGTTTATTTAGCCAATGTTTATTCTGAGCAGGTCTATTTAGCCAATGTTTTGAGCATTAATGTTAGTAATGAAAAAAATATTTATCTATGTAATTTTGTTTTATCAATAAAATTACTATAAATAGAGATAATAATAATTATAAATGGGTTATAAGTTATTATTATAATGTTTAATAAATTTGATTTTTTTTATTAAAATTGAGATACATAATAATTATAAATAAAAAAAGGGTTATAAATTATTATCATAAATAAATGGTAGTCTAAAAGTTTTTTTGGTTTTTCAAAATAATTGAAAGGTAATTGGTGATTTTAACCTAAAATTTAGCAAATAAATTATTATCATAAATGGTAGTCTAAATTTTTTTTTGGTTTTTCAAAATAATTGAAAGGTAATTGGTGATTTTCACCTAAAATTTAGCAACAATTATTTGGGATTGATGGAATTGTACAATCATGTTGCAATAAAAGTATTTGATTGTATTGAATTCATTCCTATAATAAAAAAACAATTTTATCAATCCAAAATTACAATTTTGGAAAAGTGTGCATGATCAGGTTCTAGTAATGACAAAAGGAAAAGTTGTCATTCCTAAAAGGCTTAGCCTTCTTCTAATCTAACTTTTCTAATTTTAAGATTTAAATTTTTGAATTAATTTCTATGAAAAAAAACAAATCTTATAAACTTTTAAATAAAAGGTTACAAGTAGGAAAGATATGTTAGATAATCCTAAAAAATATTGGTTGGAATCAATAGCACATGGGTTTTCCACTTATCATTTAGATAGTGTTGACATTCATTTATTTGAAGAAAGATTGTTGGGGAAGCCACTCCAAGTTGTACACTATGTTTTTCACAAAGTGAATATTAAATTAATCTAGATCTACCACTTTATGTCCACTTGACAATTAACATTTCTTCTCCTTAACGCATTTAATCCATCCCTTCCCCATTTGCATGCTCTTTTGTTACTTCCCTACCTAATGCTCAACTCCTTGAAACTCTCCCTACTAACCTATTAAACTATGTAATGAGACACGACATGAGAAATAGCGAAAAAGGATTTAGCCATCTCAACAATATATTCATTCAATGTTATCAATATATAGTACATGGATGTAATCATCTCGTGAACTTAAGAGTGACAACACACTAACAACTCATCAATAGATAAGGATGACACCTCATCAAGGATAAGGATAACAACGCATAAAAGATGTGATCTTAGACTTTGTGTCTGTCTAGGGACTCACGGGATAACAGTCCCCCCTTCAATCATAAGTATGAATAATTATGTCAGTGAAGCAACATGAACTAGTGCAAATACTAGTATCATTTCATTCTTCAATCTGAAACTTTTGAACTGAGCTTTTATGAAGATATGTCTGAAAATAAGCTAAATTTGGATGTTGAATGGTTCATTTGAAATGAATTTTGAAAGAGAGCAGATATTCTAAAAGTGAATAGTTTTCATGTCTAAACATTTTTCGATTACTTGACAATTTGATCATTTGTTAAATAATTTAGCGAAAAGAAGTTGTTGTCTTCTACTAATTGGTGAACAAATAGGATCCCCATTCTACTATCAATGAATAAATAAGAGCATTGAAGCTCTATCTAAATTTAGACACAAATAGGTGTCAAACAACATCCTAATGAATAGTTGAAGAGCAATGAGAGGATCCTGGAGTCCATGCTAGATCTTCCCAAATATGTTGATTTTATGAGATTGATTGAAGTTGAATGAATTATAGATATCATATTGAGGAGACAAGTGACCATGTTGGAATTCCCAAATTATAATTAAATTTTGATTGGGATGACTTTGAAACTTAAAGCCTAACTATCATCATTGATATCCCCCCATGTTAAGTGCAAGGCAAGAAGTATGTTGAAGGGATCCAAACTTGAGCTTTGGATTCTTCTTCAATAGCTTTTTCATCATTGTATTTGATACCATGTATTTGGTGGCCGTGTTTGACCACTAACCAATTTCATCAATGTATGT
This sequence comes from Picea glauca, assembly GCA_000966675.3. NCBI lineage: Eukaryota > Viridiplantae > Streptophyta > Pinopsida > Pinales > Pinaceae > Picea > Picea glauca. Next base: position 56,146 of record JZKD02S1915109.1, read on the forward strand.
GGTAGTCTTGGTTGGCCACTAACCAATTTCAATGTATGTGGTGGTCTTTGTTGACCACTAACCATTTGCACAATATAACCCCTCCCTGAAGATGCTCAAGAGGTTCATTGTGTCTTCATTAGTGTACTCCCCCTTTTGAGGTGCAATAGAGTACCTTTCTCATTTCATTTGTGTACTTCCCCCCTTAAGGTACAAGAGGGTACCATTTGGAGTTAATTTTCAATTTGAATAAAAATGGACATCATTCATACCAAAAAAGTATCATCTATAACAATTGATTTAAATCCATCTACTTTTATATCTTTTTTATGCAAATATGTCTTTACTCATTTATGAACTAGATGGTAAGACTTATGCAAAATGTCAAGACTTGTCGATTCCATTGCCAACAACTTATCCAACCATAATGAACTATTTTGTTTTTATTCTTCTTCCTCTTTTGACATTTATATGAAAAAATATTTGTCTTCCCATAATGAAGACAAAGATGGAGATCAACACACTAATTCTCCATGTGACCAACTCAATGACAATGTTGACACTTAGCATTCTAATGTTGAACTGGAATAGGTGAAGTGGAATCTCCTTGAAGGAATCATGCAGTGGATTTCTTTCGAAGAGTTAGGAATATGAAAGGTAACTTCCTTATCATATATGAGTATTTTTTTGTGTTTGTGGTCACCAATTTCTTCCCAAAGTCTCATGATAGGCTTGGAAAGATCATCATGTACTCGTTGGTGTTCTTCAAGCATGTTTTCTTTTGTAACTTCAAAAGAAAATTCAATTTTATACCCACTGATATTGCATCTGGTATCACTCCTTTCTTCTTCTTGTGACTCATCTTCAATAAATGGTTCCTTCTCATAACTAGTTAAGGAATCATCAATCATGTCATTCGATGTATTTGTATTAACCATGAGGTCATTTGTATCATAAATAACATCAAACATTTGAATAGATCAATTGTATCCCAAGTTGCACCAACCATGATCTCAATGTGTTGTTCTTTTTCAATTAGTTTTAGTTGAAGTGTTTCAATCAATTTATCTTTCAAATCAATTTGCTTGTGAAGATCAATAACCCAATTATCCAATTCATGTAAGGATTGCTATAGTTCTTTGATTTTTAGATTGATGTTTTGCAAATGCTTTCCTCTTTTATCCATTTTAAATTTGTTATGCTCATTTGTACTTCCTCACTCAAACTTGTGGTAAACAATGTTAGGGTGTCGGGTACTACTGATCATGCACCCCAAAGTGTGAATTTTAGAATGATTTGTCTTTGATGAAAATGACCTCCTTATTCAATTTCAAGTAGGTCTTTTTGACAAATATTCACAATACAATTCAATGACTCAACTTTCTTCTTCAATTTTTGAAATTCAGTTATTTGAAGAAAAATGTCCACAACTCTTAGCCTTTTGCTTTGTGTATGATTGAATTGATGTCTTGATTTGATAAAAAATAATTATTCTATTTTACTCCATATGTAATTATAAATTTAAGTGTCAAAACTAGAAATAAAGTAGCGATCAAGCATCCAAGAAATGATTCATTACACACAAATACAATGTCCTTAAACCTCCTTATTAAAATTTCAATGAAGATCTAAGAAAAGGATCAACAAATTAATTTTATTGTGATATCTTATTTGCAATGATAATGGCCACATCTGACGAGGTATAAATATGGTTCCCAATTTTTTGGTGTCACTTTGCACTCTGCCATTTAATTTGTCAACCTGGGGCTCAATTTACACTTGTGAGGCACCCGATGCAGTATACATAGAAAGAGAACTTTCACCAAGCTATTGGGAAAGACTAACTAAACTAAACCATGCATGGAATATAAGAGAGAAAGTTACAATACTATTGACCCCCAACCATGTTGGTGGTATCTCTCTGAGTTAGGTCTCTGAGCTCTCATAACCCTACCCCTTCGTATGTTCACCTAGCAGGGAAACAAGTACAGTGATTTTACGGCACACACACATAGTCGAAAGGAACTATCTAATATATTATAATCCACACACTGAAAGTAAACTATTATTAAATCAATGCATCATAATTAGATCAACAGACTTTACAATTCCCAACTCATAGTTTTGTTGATGACATTCAGACATTATTACAGATAGAAAGTGCACACCCGGATTTAATATATGATATCAAAATAAACAAAGGATGACAACAAAATCAATAATCTATAAGAATCTAGTCTTAACAATCCTTAGTCATCACTCTTCAACAAATTGCAGGTGGCCATTGTGCAGCCTGCATCCATCCTTCAACATGTATTCAACTCAAAAAGAAAATTAACATAAACTAACATCTATCTAGAAGCTAGTAACTAATAATTATATGCAAAAAATTAAACAACATAGAATCATACATGTGAGTGGGCCCAAGCTCACGTGAAGGCATGTTCTTATACTTGACTAAATTACCGACAAAAGATCAGAATAACACTCATAAACAACAGTCTTGTATTAATATATCATAGTTATACAATATTTCTCTCACACTTCACTACTCCCCTCTCATGAGAGTGCACACACACACACACACACACACACACACACACATATATATATATATATACAATAGATAGTTCTTATAGCTCTAAGTATAGAGCGACAATCCCCTAAGATACTGGAAAATGGTTCAAAACAGACTAGATGCCTCTATTTGATGATTTGCCCAGTTCCACAGACTTAGTATATGAGCCAATAGATTGCCCTTTTCTCCCAGATTCCACCGTCTATTTATTGAGATTATCACGCGTTGATGTACCTGTTTCCATTCTTGGATTTGTCACATGCACATGGTAGAGATGTTGAGTATCTCATTCAATGTTCATGGTCATACATTTAAAAGCCTCATGTTGATATCATTCTTAGCGCTGAAATTAAATGTTGGGACTGATATACATTAGGTGCCAAATTATGCACTCAAAGTATTCGCATGTTGTAGTATTCATGGGCATACACTAAAGGTTTTATGCTTATGCCCATTGATTGGCCCATCCGTACGATCCCTTCAATCAACCAATAAAACGTTGATGACTTTCCTAAGTCTGTGGGATGCTTCGAGAATCTTCTCGGTTAAGTATTTAGTGGAGAATGCAGTTGGTTATAACTATTGATTGCACGTGCAAGTGTATCCTCATCATATCCGTTGTATTGAGAATATTCTTTTATGCTAAGGGTCGACCCTTGGTGTCTCCGAAATATTTTCATAAAGGATTATTGTTGATCTGAAAATTATTATTGACATTGCAGTGTCTGACAATGTTAAATATTTAGGTGGTTCTGAGCTATTACATGCCTAATTCTATAGCAAGCTGCTACAAGGATTCTGAAATAGGCAAGTACATGAATTCTGCAGCAGGTAGCTACAGATATTCTGCAGCAGATTGATTTGAAAACATGAGAACCTCGCAACTGTATTAGCTACCAATGACTTTAAATTTGTGGCAAAGGATGTGCAATGATTATGATTTGAAGAATCCATAATATGTGAAAAAATACTCGTAACAACTTGTCCACACATGAGTTTTCACTTCAAAAATAAATACAGAACACGTTCATTTACTTGGCTTGTCCATATCAAATACTTTTTTTTATCTCTCTCTGTTGTTGGTTCTCGTGGAGCAACAATTGTGTGTCCTTTTTCTTTTTTTCCGCTCATGTTGTTGGTTCTTGTGTGACAACAACAAGACCTTCTATTATCTACATATTTGGCGTCTTCATCTGCATCTTTGACTTTGGATCTTCAGTGTCATTGTCATTTTGTTGTCTTGGATTTTTCATATTCTCTCTCCTGTGATTCGTTAGAGTAGCCAATTCTAACAAAACCACTATTCTTCATATTGAGTTGGCTAGACTCAATACATTGATTAACTTCAATAATTCCAAGACATGTTCAAGACCACCATTAACTCATAAGAAACAATGTGAATAAAGATCCATAAATTTTCATGTTGGAAGAAAACATGCACATATAAATAAAGGAAAGTTTGAAATCCTTCTTCTTATCCCAATACCAATTTTTTTAGTAGAACTGCCTCCGCACCTCTTTGCTAAGACGTTGGGCCCACACAAACTGCAACAACTAAATGCATCATCGTGTCAAATGCATTTTCTCTGAATAAGGTTTATTGATGATGTTTCTCGTGTAGCAACATTGATGCTTGATGTAACAACACTAATGTCCTTCCTTGAACAACTTCTGGTCCTTCTCATTTTGGGACATTTAGGGAGGTTTTGGAATGGATTTAAATTATGGAAGTGGAGTAAGACAATGTCATGGTTTAGATGAAGTGGTGAAGGTTTTAGGTTGAACAAGGATAACGATGATATGGCCATGACACATGATGGCTTGGTCCTAGAAGGTAAAGGTGATGGTACCCCTCTATTATATTCCAGATATAAAATAGTATGCAGAACATAAATAATTAGCTAGAAATGGCAGATAAATAATGATATAACCAGAACAACACCACTATAATACCAAATTATACCAGAATAACACCAGAAACAACACTTTGATTACTAAGAGAAATGTTCACTTGCCTCTTCGAGGAGGAAACCTCTAGCAGAGCAAAGCTCTATTACAATAATATCTGATACAAAACTTTTCATACCCTCTATTCCTATTTATACTAAATCTATCTATCCAAAAGAACAATATAGAGGAAGATCCTTCTAGAAGCGAAAGCTTCTATTAGGTCTTCTTACATTTGACTTATTCCTCCATGTTGCTAGGCCTTATTAATATTGACCTTTATTACATGGAAATATATTATTCTACCCACTTGACAGGTTAGGTAATTTATGCCCCTAACATGCCCTCCCCCTTAGAATCATCCTTTTCCTCAAGGCTTGAGATGAGGAAATTGATGCAGAATGTTAGCGGGCTCTCAGGTGGCATCTGCTGGAGTTGTATCTTTCCAATAAACTAACACTTCGTTGATGGTACACTGACGAAGACTATGCTCTCGCTGGTCCAAAAATGCTTGTGGCTACAACCAGATGGATCCTTCTTCATCCAACTCAGAAGGTTGGTTTGAGTTTGGCACTTAGTTCCAATCACCTTCTTTAAGAAAGAGACATGAAAAACATGATGGAGCTTAGAATTGGGTGAAGTTAACTGATAGGCCACCTGTCCAATGTGCTTGAGAACTGTATGAGGACCATAAAATTTGGGTGCTCGTTTCTGACAATGTTCGGCCTTGAGTGAAGTTTTCTTATAAGGTTGTAGCCGAAGAAATACCCGGTCTCCTTCAACAAATTGTCATTCTGAGCGACCTTGATCGGCCTGTTGCTTCATGTGATTCTGATCCATTACCAAATTCTCTTTGAGGGTACGGAGAATAGCCTTGCAAATTGAAAGATTTTGGTCAACCACTTGGACCTTCGATACACTTGGCATGTAGGAGAGAAATGAAGGTGTCTTTTGGCAATATACTGCTTCAAAAGGAATCATGCGGGTAGTTGTATGGTAAGAAGTGTTGTACCACCATTCAACTAATCGTAACCATTGAGCCCGTTGATTTTTCCTTTCAGAGGCAAAACACCTCAAATAAGTCTCCAAACACTTATTGACAACTTCAGTTTGACCATCAGTCTGGGGATGATAGGCGGTGTTGAGATGCAATTGGGTGTCGTGGAGTCTAGAGAGTTCTTATCAAAAATTCCTAGTGAAAGTTGGATCTCGATCAGAAAAAATAGAATGAGGCATGCCATGAAGCTTGAAGATATGATCCATGAAAAGTTGAGCCACTGTTGATGTGGTAAATGGGTGTTGAAGAGCACAAAAATGAGCATACTTGGAAAGACGATCCACAACCACCATGATGATGGACTTATTTCCTGATTTAGGTAATCCCACAATAAAATCCATAGAGATGTCCCTCCAAATAGCGGGTGGAATCGAAAGCGGTTGGAGTATTCCAAGAGGTTTGATGGTTTCACCTTTGTTGCGTTGAAAAACATCACATTCTGCTACAAAAGTGTGAACGTCCTTTTTCATACCATCCCAGAAAAAAAATAAAAATGTTTGACCCGATCATAGGTTTTGGTAAACCCTGAATGCCCAATTGTGGGAGTAGCATGAATCTCAGAAAGCATTGTGGCTTTAAGTTGTGACTGTTTACTTAAATACAAATGACCTTTGTAGCGAAGTTCATCGTTGTGTTAAGAGTACACTGGGGAAACTGGAGAGTTGGATTTCAATTGTTGGATCACATGTGATATTTTAGGATCATGTAGCCATTCTTAGTGCACAACTTGGAGACAATATGGTACAATGAAGGAGAGGGAAAAAAGGGACCCTTCATCTTCATAATTTCGAGAAAGAGCGTCATCAACCACATTTTATTTTCCTTTCTTTTAAATGATCTCATAATCATAACCAAAGAGCTTAGTTACCCATTTTTGTTTCTCTGGGGAGGAAGGTCGTTGCTCCATAAAATACTTGAGGCTTTGATGATCTTTCTTAATTTGGAAGCGTTGCCCCAAGAGATAAGGGCACTAGAGATACACTACATGAAAAATAGCCAACATTTCTTTTTCATAGATTGATTGGCCCAAATGGCGTTCAGACAATTGTTTGCTAGTAAAGGCCAAAGGTCCGCCCTCTTGAATAAGGACAACTCCAATTCCTCTGCCCGAGGCATCACATTCGAGGACAAAGGTTTTTGTGAAATCCAGAAGGGCCAAGATCAGAGTAGTACACATAGATTCCTTCAAATCTTGAAAAGCATGATCTGTTGCGAGAGTCCAAGTGAAAGAATTATTTTTAAGGAGATCAGTGAGAGGGGTCGCAATCTTCCCATAATTACGAACAAACTTTTGATAATAGCCGGTTAAATCCAAAAAACCACGCACGCTTTTAATAGTCTTGGGGCGAGTCCAATCCTGCATTGCTTCAATTTTTTTAGGATCCACCCGAACACTAGACTTTCCAACAATATGACCCAAGTACTCTACTTCTGAGGCTCCAAAGGAACATTTAGAGCATTTGAGGAAAAGTTGGTGTTGCGAGAGTAGATGGAGAATTTGATCCACATGGGAAAGATGATATTGTCAAGTTTTACTATAGATGAGAATATCATCAAAGAAAACTAAGACAAAATGACAGAGAAAAGGACGGAAGACATGATTCATGAGGCATTGGAAGGTGGAGGGGGAATTACACAAGCCAAAGGGCATGACCAAAAACTCATAGTGACCCTCATGAGTTTGAAAGGCAGTCTTGGGTATGTCAACTTCTTTCATATGTATCTGGTGGTAGCTAGAACACAGATAAAGTTTAGTGAAGTACTAAGCACCGCTCAACTCATCCAGGAGATCATCAATGATAGGAATGGGGAACGTGTCCTTGATGGTGAGATTATTGAGGGCATGAAAGTCAGGACACATGTGCTAATTACCTTCTTTCTTAAGTACCATGACCACAGGGGAAGAATAAGGGATGGTACTGGGGCGGATAACACCCGCTTAGAAAAATTCTTGCACTGTTTTCTCAATTTCATTCTTTTGGGCAAAGGAGTGACGATAAGGGTGAGCATTGGGAGGAAGAAAGCCAGGAACAAGGGGAATGGAATTATCATGAACATCATGAGAAGGAGGAAGTCCCCGAGGGGTGGAAAAAACAACATGATTTTTGGAAAGGATAGCTTGGAGGTCATGATGCACATAGGGTGTACCTGCACCTACCTAAGAAGTCCATGAACTTTGCAGCAAGCATATGATTTTCTATAGCAGGTTCTTCAAAAGTTACCATGGAAAAGAGAAACATCTTTGAGAATATGTACCAAGGACTATCAACAAAATATCCTCCTCGGTTTGAGATATCTTCATGAAGGTTTGAGGAAAGACCATTTATGCAACAACTTACACTACTACAGGTTCTTGTGGGGCGGTAGACTCTTCCTCTTGGAGAATTCCTTCAATTAATTTCTTTACTGTTGGTTCTTATGTAGCAACAATAGAGATTTTTGAGGCTGGTTCTTGTGTGGCAACCTCATGGTTGGTAGGCGTTGGTTCTTATGTGACAACACCTATTTCTTTAGCAAACTTGTGGTTGGTTCTTGTGTGACAACCACAAGGATGGTAGGTGTTGGTTCTTGTGTGAAAACACCTATTTATTCTTTTATGAGATCCCCCCTGTAGTTGGTTCTTGTGTGACAACCATGTGGATTATTGGTACTGGTTCTTGTGTAGCAGTACCAATGTTGTCCTTAGAATTTTTTCATTTTGTTGCTTCTGTAGAAAGGGTGGATATGTGAAGTAATACTAAGGATGAAAACATACTGCAATGTTCATAGCACATGGTTAAACATTTGAGAATGAAGGAGGTGTGCTAGACAAGATTAGCATCGGGTAAATAGCGAAAAAACCTTTATTGGATTGGTAGAAACAAGCTCCATTTATTCAACAACTATTGAAACTAGAGAGGAAGTTTGACATTGTAAGTGAGCCAAATTACTTTTTTGGGTGGGTCAGGAGTGGGCAGAGTAGAAAGCTATGGAGGTATTGTGAAGAAAGGAATTGGTTTGAAGTCATGATGTGATAGTAGTGGTCACATGAATGATATTCTGAGGAAATTTTTGGCTTTCAAAGCTAACCACATAGGCAAATAAAACTTTATTAACTTCAGCAGGCAATTAGATTTGCGTTGGGAAGAAGAAAATGCATGGGCATACCGTGGTGTTGGTGAAAGAGTATGATGAACATTAGGTCTTTGTAGTAGTAGCATTGTTGTTGTAGCAATGGGACTTGACTTCTATATTATAGGTCTTTAGTTTGAAATTCAGTTCTTCAATTGTCTTGTTCTCCATCCATCTGAAAAGTCTTGATGTTGGTGTTGGTCGAAAAATAGAACAAACTTTAGACATAGTTCGTTCAAGAACTCAACATTACATGATAGCGCACTTGTTTTCATGTCTTGGTGACATGCCCATTTCATGAAAGTTTGTCTTTGAAAATCACTCATTTGTAGATTGACCTCCATGATCCTTCTTTGACCTGCAAAAACTCGCATTTTTCTTGCAACACAAGGTGAGATTATGGACGGAAATAGATATGATGACTTTCTTCCTCCAATAAACATCAAAATGATTGCATATAAAACAAATCTCTTAAAGGATTCATTGAAAAAAATTTGTTGTTACCTGCTGAGGAGTGGTGCTCAGCCTAGGCTACTCGACAATAATTCTATTATAAATTATTTGTCTGATGTCTGATCAGAGTAATTCCAAATACGAATTAAAGTATATTCATAGGGATATATCTAGTACAAACATGTTTGGAAATTGGTTTGAAATGATAAAAATGTTGAGCAACATGTTGTAGTACATCTCTATTCTTTATTTCCAACCTTGACCAACAATCATGGTTTTTTTTGGCATAACTTTTCGTTGATGATGGATTGACTTGATTCCAATTGGAGATGAAAATAGATTCATGTAGAAACAAGTTTTTCAAACTTGAAGAATTGATGGGTCAAATATACCAAAGAACGACTTAGGAAACAAAGTTGTATCAATTCAAGATAGGGAATTAGTAATTAGGGAATAACTTTCTCGTATGATATCAAAATTAGATGATTAGGTTGTAACTAGATTCATAAGAGGATACACCCTAGAAACATTTTTTTAAATATCTATCCATTTAGTTTCCTAAATTTGATTGTCTGAACTCTGGCCTTGGTGATTAGTGATCCCAGATGCCACAAGAGTCTAATCAACAAGTTGTTTCTTCCAAGTGATGATCTGGGTTTGTGTGAATTTTTATAGGTGTAAAATTTTCAATGTAATGCACCCATATGCCAAAAATTGAAAATTCCCAACTCCTAAGTTGTCTGATATGAACCTCGCAAGATCATATGGTTAATGCAAAAATACCTGAAGAAAGAATAAAATCAAATATCTAATTCAAACATGGTATAATGATAATGGGATCTTGACATAATCATCATGGGAACATGAAGTGTCACATTATCTCTAAGATTGATATAATGAGAGTTTGACATAACCACTGTGGGAGCCACATAGTGTCTCATTATTCGTGAAACAACTTCCACATTTTTCTATGGAATTATGGTTCGTGTATAATGATGGTTTAAATAGTTGATCGAGGAACACAACCATCATCAAAACATTGAGTAGTGTGTAGTTGTCAATATTCTAGGATCAAAGGGTCTAGGTGTAGGGCTGAGGTAATCGTTGAATTTTTGTAGGCGTGTTTTTCTTATTGTAATTCTCTTCTCCACCAAAAATTTAACCTAGATCATAATTTGCAAGATATGATTAATTTATTGTAAGCCAAATTTTGAATCCTCATGCCTAGGACATCAAGAGTTGTAGTTTCAAAGCTATGAGAGGTCTGCTAAGATTCATGAATTCACAATCAAAAGTGTACCTCCTTAAAGTTTAATGAAATGGTAAGAGTTTATTTGTTATAGTATCGAGTTCAAGTGTGGTATGAGATGATGAGATCCTGACATAACCACCATGGGAGTCCAAGAGAATCCACAGAGTGTCTCATCATCTAAATTACAAAATTGATATAGTCAGAGTTTTCCACACTTGTCCCAGGAAACTTAGATGTTCTTTAACGCATTCCAAATAAAAGTGATGGAAGGCTTATGAGTTTCAAAATGCATACCTTCTTCAAATAACCTCTCCTTGATTTTTCTTCAAGTGGAATACCTCTTCCTCCTTCCAAGATTCCTGTAAAAGAGATTAGTACCGTGGGTGGCTCTTACAACGCCTCAAAAGAAAATATTATTAACTTAACTCATGCATCCTATGATGATTTTAATGCACAAAATCCCGAGCAAGGGATATCATAGGGGTAGTCGACGTTTCCCTAGAGTTCCCTTCAACTTGGTATTGCTCCTACAATGATCCTAAGGAAAAATTCCTAATTCCTTGAGTGCCTCCCCAACAACAACACCAAAATGACAAGGTATAAATATGATTCCCAATTACTTGGTGTCACTTTGCACTCTATCATTTAATTTGTTAAATCGGGGTTCAATTTACACTTGTGAGGCACCTAGTGCAGTATACACGGAAATAGAACTTTCACCAAGCTATTGGAAAAGATTAACTAAACTAAACCATGCATGGAATATAAGAGAGAAAGTCACAATACTCTTGACCCCCAACCCTGCTGGTGGTATCTCTCCGGGTTAGGTCTCTGAGCTCTCATAACCCTGCCCATCACCTAGCGGGGACACAAGTACAATGATTACAATACACACACACACACAATCAAAAGGAACTATCTAATATATTATAATCCACACACTGAACGAAAACTATTATTAAATCAATGCATCAAAATCAGATTAATAGACTTTACAATTCCCAACTCATAGTTTTGATGATGACACTTAGACCATATTACAGATAGAAAGTGCACACCCATATTTAATATATATGATATCAAAATAAACAAAGGATGACAACAAAATCAATAATCTGTAAGAATATAGTTTTAACAATCCTTAGTCATCATTCTTCAGCAAATTGTAGGTGGCCATTGTGCAACATGTGTCCATCCTTCAACATGTATTCAACTCAAAAAGAAAATTAACATAAACTAACATCTATCTAGAAGCTAGAAACTAATAATTTGTAATGTTTCCAACCATATATGATTGGAACATTGTGTTTTTATTATGTTTTAGGTGTTTTCTGGTTGTGGCATTTTGTTAAACACTTTGTTGATTTTAGTCTCTTTGGTTGCGTTGGGGTTTATAATGATGGTTCTTTGTGTATTTGCAGCAAGTAAATGATAAAAATGTAACAATTGAATTCACTCAACAAGATGAAATACAAATAGCACAAGAAATAGCCATAAATACCTCAGATCTGATTTATTAATAAAATATATCTGACCTCATACAAAATGGAGTAGATCTGGAATACAAATAAGACCATGGGGTGTATGGATGACCATGACTCCAAGATACAAGGTATAGATGAAGATCCAGGCTTCCAAAAGCCTCCTCAAGCTATGCACCCAAAATATAGAAGATCCAACTCGTACCCAACTAAAATGTGATGATATCCCTAACACAATGCGCCCCTCACTGGCTATAACAAACCCATAAATCAACCTCCAAGGATATGACCTCTAATCAACTAAAACCAAGTGCCAAAATGTATATCGAGGGTTAGAAAAACCCTTTGATGAACCTCCAAGCAATTGGGAGTGATCTCCCTCTCCAACTCACAAGATCCACTATGTACAATGCGCCCCCCTGAAGAGAATCATGCCCTCCTGAGTGATAGAATGAATGGCCTGATGAATCCACTCACACAATGATGAAAAAGGGTGCTAAGGTGATGGCTAACAACCCTAGAATGAGATCCCCTGAATATCTAGTCTCCTATGACCAAATTGAACCACTCTCTCAATATGGGTGCGCCCTAGCTCTGCAGAAATGCTCCAACATTACGCCTTGTTGCCTCAAGAGATCCTGTAAATGAATAGAACTGATGTAGAATGGTGAGGGAGGGATCTTTGTTGATCAGACGATTGAGAGGGATTCCAAAGTGTCCTTAGATTGACGATCTGCATTACTTCACAACTCCAAAATTCAGAAGTTTTTGCGTTAAACCACCTCTATTCTCCCGAAGTGTGACTTCACTGAAGTACTTAGCACTACCTCTTCACTAAGTTCAGTCTAACGACTGAGAGTGATTCCCAATGGATTCCTAGATCCACGACCCTAATCATTCGCAACTTCAGCATTCGGGTAATTTGGGGTCATGACATTGTTTTTCCCCTGAAGTGGTCAGCGTCAGAGTTGACTTCGACGTAGATCCAACGACCAGGAAAACTCCTGAATACTCTCGGATCTACGACTCACATTGCTTCATGATTGGTGAGTGAGTTAGGGTTTAATGGTGGGACATGTCTATTCTGCCATGGTTAGGGAAACCGCCAGACATCGGTTAGCCTCGTGGTTGATCGTGTCGACAAGTTTCCTTCCACCGGTTTGCAAATGGTAAGTTTGTAACACCCTGAAGCTCTGAACTCCCATAGTTTTGAAGCCAAAAAGACTTATTTCCTTTCGGGCCTAGCACAGGGTTCCCAAACCTTTGTCACACAGATCTTCCAAAAATTCTCATGGGCTACACACTGATCTCTTAGCCGTGAATTGGTTAAGGACCTGGGCATGAACCCTTGGTCATATAGGTAAAGGGTCTGAAGGAGGCACCCTACTTCCACCGAATTCAAACTTAGTCTTACCATGAAGGGAATTCAAGAGGTCAACAATACTAAAATAATCTGGCTAAACCCATCTCGACTCTTGCACTACAAAGTCCATCTTGGGGAAAAGTCCCCTTAGGAAATATCCAGCCAGTGCAAAAATTGTATCCTATACTTAGACTTACTTACAGACTCACGTTCCATAGCTCTCTAGATGTTAAACTGAGGTAAACATAAGACCATGTAAATATAACAGTTTACAAAAGAAAATGAGCATTTCTAATAACTGTTCAAACATTGTAAAACTTAACCATAAACACAGACATTCAACCATCACTTCCATTTCATTACACATAGTATGAAGATACTTATCAGAGACTAGAAACCATGAAGTGAGTGCTGAAAGGGGTTCCTATTTCCACCCAACCATAGGCACAACCACTCCTGATGGATTTACCGTTGGACACGCTCGAGTTAGACCATGATGATCTGAGAGAGACTCTTTCTCCTTTCTCAATGACGGTCAGGGACATAGGTTACTCTCCTCCTCCCACATGATTTTGGCAACTGGTTTTCTCTATACCAAGCAAGGAGGTTTGCACGAGTACTTCCACAGTCACTCGTCAGCCTTGTTTATTAGCTTGTAGCGAAAACCCTACCCATGGCTTCTTGCACCCAAAGCGATCTTGTGTTAAGAACCAAATATCAATATAGCATAGAGAATCCTTAGAAAAAGTACTCAACGCCTTGAAAAAGAGAGAATTTCAGATAATAAGCCTCCTCGAGGGGGCAACCTCCTTTTAACCCACTTAAATGTTCAAGTACAAGATGATTCAAAATGAAAATGTCTCCTTGGTATATATAGGAGACTAGGAGGTATAATTACAACTAATGGC
>JZKD02S1915109.1:116952-140288 GCA_000966675.3 Picea glauca
TATATATTTTAACATTTTAAAAGTGTTTTTGTCATAAATTTAGTGTTTTTCCTTTTTTTTAATATAATTTTAATTAATTAATTAATTTTTTTTAATGTAAATTTGCTTTTAAATTATTATTATTATTATTTTTTATTAATATCAATTGTTTTGTTTTCTTTAGTTTTTAATTTATAAAAATACAATAAAATTATGTTTATTTGTTAAATATTAAAAAATAGTGCTATTTAATTACAATTATTTTTTATGTATTGAAGTAAAGGTAAACAATTTGTTAAAAATGATGTTTTCCACTATATTTTAAAAGTATGGAACTATAAATTAATTAAGGAGACATAATTATATGAAAATTTTAATTTCAAAAAAGTAAATGGTAAAAAATATTTTCAAGATTGAAAGAAGTATGGAAAAATGACTAAAAACACCGTTGAATTTTTTTTTTTTAAATTTGAAAACAAGGTAAAAAATGTGACCCTTGAAAAAATGAGAACTCGACAAAGTTCTCGTTAAGTTGGTAATATTGTTTGTATCATTCATTGATGATTATTCTCGCAAGACTTGGGTTTATTTCTTGAAATCAAAAGATGAAGTATTTGGAAAATTCAAGGAATTCAAAGCCTTGATAGAAAACCTCTCGGATAATTGAGGAGAATACACCTCAAAATAATTTGTAAGTTTTTGCAGAGATGCCGTGATCAAGAGGGAGCTCACCACTACCTATAATCCTCCACAAAATGGTGTAGCAGAAAGAAAGAATAGAACTATAATGGAAGCAGTGAAGGCTATGATCCATGATCAATATATTCCAATGCACTTATGTGCTGAAGCAACAAGAACAACAGTGTATGTCCAAAACAGATTATCCCATAGTGTACTTGGATTCAAAACTCCTGAAGAAATGTTCTCCGGAAAGAAGGCTTAAATTGAAAATGCATAGAGGTTTCAAAATATGGAAAAGGAGGAAGAGAAAAACTCACTCATACAAGGAGTTGAAACAAATTTTAAGGTTATGTTTGAATTGTCCTTTGTAATGTTTGTAAGCCTAGCTGAGACTAAGACTAACAGGCATGTTATGTATTGACATTGTATTAAATCCATTTCTCCATTAAGGGGGAGTGTTGGAGAATAATGGTGAAATGTCGTAGTTAGGAAATTGTTAGAACATATTTCTATTGTATGCTAGATTAGTGTTTGAGTGGTTTTCAGATCCACAAATTTAGGAGGTTGTTAGGGGCTATCCTAGCCTATAAATTTGTATGCAATTTATCAAATAGTGAAAAGAGCGTGTGAGTGTAGTCTCATTGGTGTGAGAAATCGTGGCCTCACTGTTATTATGTGTGGTTAATCTCTGTTTTTTAAGTTAAATTGCATTTTGAATACATAATTAAATTCAACATCTTGAAAAACATGTGGAGCACTTGAATTATGCAAGAAACATTAACCGAAAAATATGATGAGAAATAGTAAAAAAATGTAAAACTTTTAAACTATATAGTTTATAACTCTCTTTGCTCTTTTACTACTATATTTTACAAATTAATTAAAATAATTTTTTTATAATAAACCAATAAGGCAAACCTTAAGTCTTAAACCTCACATGTAACTGCAATTAAAACTTAGAACTGGAAACAAGACTGTCACACACTCAAGTGAGACGGTGCTCACAAACCAAACTTCAAGTCCTAAACAGTAATGCAATTCACCAAGATCTTTCATTTCAAATTCTTGAGACAACTGACTTTTAATCTCTTCAATTAACTTGCATGCATTGCCTATAATAATGAGATCATCCACATGTAAAGATATTAAAGAAACATTTCCTTCTTCATCTTTCTTAACACACAGGTTATGATCATTTTTTCTTTTCACAAAACCATTCTAATAAAATAAGGTATCTAAATTTACATACCATGATCTCGGTGCTTGTTTCAAACCATATAAGGCTTTCCTTAACCTGTAGACTAGATGCTCCTGTCCCTGGTTGACAAATCCTTCAGGATGAACCAAATAAACCTCTTCCTTTAAATCACCATTTAGAAAAGAAGATTTGACATCTAACTGATGTATTTTCCAATTATGTTTTGTAGCTAAGGCAATCAATACTCTAATTGTATTCAATTTATCTACTGGTGCAAAAATATCGTCGTAATCAATTCTCTCCTTTTGTGAATATCCTTTTGCAACTAATCTTGCCTTATATTTATCAATGCTACCATTTGCTTTAAATTTAGATTTATACAACCATTTGCTTCCAATAGGGACTTTGTTTTCAGGTAGTTCAACTAATTTCCATGTTTGTTTTTTTATAAGAGAGTCATATTCATCATTCATATCATTTCTCCACTCTTCATGTTCTTTAGCTTGATCATAGTTTACAGGTTCTAAAACATTCATTACATGGGACATGAATGCATAATTATTATACCTTATAGGTGGTTTAGTTTGTCATGATGACCTCCTTGGTCCTTCACTGCTCTCATCTCGTCTCCTGCTCTGTGGTGAATCTTCTCCATTTGATGCATCATGACTACTTGAAGTGTCCATACTGCTTTCATTCCATTCTTGAACCTATACCTGTTCATGTTTCTGTTTAACCATTGCATATATTTTGACATGCTCATGTTTATCATTATGCCAAGCATCTGCATCATTCATTGTATCACCTCTATCTGCATTCTCATGAAACACCACACCTCTACTTGCAAACAATTTATGTGAACTGGGATCAAACAATTTGTATGATTTTTGATCAGTACACTACCCAATGAAAACACACTTGATTGATTTTGCATCAAGTTTTCTTCTCTCATCCTTTGGAATATGTGCAAAGGAAGTGGATCCAAACACTCTTAAATGAATGACATCGGGTTTATAACCATGTGATCCAGGTGTATATTGGTGGCCACCCACCTGTTACAACTGGCTCGTCTTGTCCGTTTTTAGTTCAACACGTTCTTCTGTACTTCTTTGTAATTGTGGGTTATACACTTATGGGGTTGTCTGAATCCATACACATCTTCCAGGTGGATACTAGTGGCCTCTCACCTAATCCAACTGGGTTATTTTGTATATTTTCATGTCAACACATCTTGCTATACTTCTAGGGTCGTTTTGGATCCCTAAATAGTGTTTTTTTGGATTGCCACAACCAAACTAGAGATAGAGTCAGAGTTTGATGACGTAATGTGTAGTTCTATGAAATACCTTTCCAACAGGCTATCACGTGCCTAAAACGGAGGTTGTATGCAAAATTTACGACTCAAAGAATTTGAGGTACCAACTTACCCATAGGGGCCCACATGACTTTTGGTGTTTCACCTCCTAGGGTTAGGTTTTTCGATGTCTAGGGTTTTGGCATTCATGAGTAATATAAAAAATGCCTCTAGAGCCTCATTATAATAATTTTGCTCAGACAGATGCATGTAGCAGCCACATCTCTTCTCAGTGATAGCTACCACCATTCAAGCAAGTGTTTCAGTTCTGCAGTTTTACAGTTTCAACCTATTTCATTTATTCAATAGAATATATTGTTCATTGTATATCTGTGTTATTATTCAAATCTTTGTGTTTATTGTATTCAATATTAATCAATTTGTTTCGCTCCTAAATCCGGATCAATGGTATTAAAGCGGTTTGCTCTTCATTTTGTTTTCTTCATGCATGTCCCTAACAAGATCTGGGTACAAGAAGTTGGGACTCGAACTAATCAAGCCGTTGCAATATCGGTCGCACCGAGCCCGACAAAAACCCATGGGGGATGAAAATAAAGGTGATGGAGCAGGAGATCCTATTAAAATGTTGCTTGAGGAAGCCCTTGCGTGACAAAGGAATGAAATGATGGACGACTTTGCACAGATCCTTTGATGGCTACCCATAAGAGAAGCATCTTCATCAAGTGGCCATGCAACCCCCTTCAAGGTACAAGTAAATTTTGATATTCCATTATTTAAAGGATTGATAGATGCGGATGTTGTAGATAAATGGTTGAATCTACTTGAAGGGTATTTTTTGGTCCACAATTTTTTCGATAGGGAAAATATTACTTTTTCACTCCTCAAGGTCGTCCCCATGTTAAGGATTTGTGGGATACTTACTTTGAACAAAAGGTCGTAGAGGAATTAGCAATATTTTTGGTGGCCCCTACATGGTATTCCTTCCAGGACTCCATTAAAGAATAGTATTACCCTGTTGGAAGCTACGAGGACTAGTACAACAGATGGACCATCCTGCTTCAAGAAAGGGACCAAACAATACCAGATTTCACCAATATTTTCCATACCCCATGCACCAAATTGGGTATCAAATACTTTGAGCGTCATCTGGTGCTCAAATACCATGGTTGTTTTCATATATACATTCAAACAAAAATGGAGTTTCTAGACATTGCCTCATTTGGAACGACTTATAGATATGCTGTCAAGATCGAGCAAAAAGTTAAGTAGAAGAGGTGAGAGTTTGGATCTAAAAACTCCTCACATCTGAAGCAGAGATAACCAATCCAAGCCACAACACAAGAAGGGAAATAAGAAGGTGAAGAAGGATGCGGGGAAATGGTGTGAGTATCATAAAACAACTTGGCACAACACTGAAGAATGTCACTCCAATCAGTCACTCGTGGTCGAGCTAAAGGATTTCGAGTTAGAGGCCTTTTCTAATTCTGAATCAAATCCCGAAGGAGGGAAGCATATTATTGATGCTGAATCCAGTGCCACTGTTGCTACCACCAAAGTCTAGCCAAGCGAACCAGAAGAACAAGAGGAAGGGGAAGGTCTCTTTCACTCACATATGTGGGTAAAGGGGGATCCACTTCATTTCATTGTCGATAGTGGTAGTAAGAAGAACCTGATTTCACCAGAGGCCATTAAGCGTTTGGACCTGCCAATGACATCGTACTCGCAACCCTACACCATCGGTTGGCTTCGCCAAGAAATAGATCTTTGTGTCAACCAACAATGTCGTCTTCCCTACGACATGAAGCCTTTCAAAGATGAGGTATTGTGTGATATTTCTCCCCTTGAAGTTTGTGATGTTATTTTAGGACAACCATATTTGTGGAAGCATCATGTTGTGTATGAGTCTAGACCCTGCAATGTTGTTACTACTTTGGGTAGAAAATTGTACATGATACCAAAGGTAGTGCCGCATACCACTATTTCTTTAATCTCTACTAAGAAATGAAGTAAGGTCATTTCACAGACTTGGAAGTTCATCTTCTTTGTGATCCATGCTCATAGTAAGCAGAAGGTCACTGCCACATCCGTGAACTATACACATATCCTCTCTTTTTAGCAGAAGCAATTGGACTAGATCGTGGAAGAATACAAAGACATCTTCTCCTCACCCACCGAGGTACCGATGCACTGCCAAGTCAAGCATCCAATTTATCTGACCCCCGATGCACCTCTACCTAATGGACCAGTCTATCATCGCTTGTTAATGGAAAATGACAAAATCAGGCATCAGATCCAAGATCTTCTTCAAAAGGGGCACATCAAACCAAACTCCTCTCCTTGCAGAAGCCCGATTGTACTGGTGCAGAAGAAGGATGGGATTTGGAGACTCTACATTGATTACATAGCCTTAAACAAAATCACAGTCAGGAACTGGTACCCCATTCCCAGGATTGATGAACTTCTTGACCAACTCAAGGGGGCAAAGTTCTTCAACAAGATTGACCTAAAGTCTGGCTACCACCAGGTTCCCATCAAACCAACTGATGTATGCAAGACAACCTTCAAATATAAATAAGGTCTCTTCGAATGGCTGGTCATGCCCTTTGGCTTAAAAAATGCACCAACCAATTTCATGAGGTTGATGGATAATGTATTGAGACCCTTCACCAACTCCTTTTTGGTGGTATATTTGTATGACATCCTCATCTTCAGTAGAACTTGGGAGGAACACATGCGGCATATTCAACAGGTTTTGAACACTCTGCAATAGCGCAAGCTATATGCCAACTTGGAAAAATGCTCTTTTGGCATTACATTGTTGATGAGCATGGGGTACATGTTGATCCAGCTAAGTTCCAAGTCATCCATAATTCGCCAGACCCGACCACACTAACCGAGCTTCGAATCTTCTTGGGACTGGCCAGCTTCTACTGATAGTTTGTGTTGGGATTCTCCCATATTGCATGGGCCCTCATCCAGGTGACCAAGGGCGGTGGTAGGGAATTGTTTTTGTGGGGGAAGTAACAAAAATGAGCATTCGATGATCTGAAGCATCGCTTGTGCTCAACTCCAGTACTCTCCTTGCCCGATCTGCAACAACCGTTCAATATTGAGATTGATGCATCTGACTATGCTGTAGGCGCAATTCTCACTCAACACGGTCATCCAGTGGCATACCATAGTGATACACTCTCAGATACTATCTGGAAATACCCAACCTATGACAAGGAAATTTATTCCATTATACAAGCTTGTCATCAATGGAAACTTTACATTTTGGGAAAGGAGACGATCATCCACACTAATCACAAGCCTCTACAGTTCATAAAAACATAAGGGAAATTGCAGAACGACCGCCTTCAGAAGTGGTCCACCTACCTTCAATAGTTTCATATCAATATCAAGTATAAGATAGGGATCTCAAATCGTGTCCCTGACTGCTTCAGTCAACATCCTGTGGCTGCACTCACCACTTTGCTCCATTCATGTGGACATGAGGCATCTGAGTGGCTGCAAATTTATCAACAATATCCAGACTTCGCCACCACCTATCAACTCTTGGGTACAGGTGTGAATGTCATCGATTTTCACATTCATGATGGACTATTATTCCATATGGGCCATCTCTATGTTCCTACAAGTGAGCATGCAAAGCTGATTTGGGAAGCCCACTATAGTAAGATGGCAGGACATTTTGGCATGGAGAAAATTGTGGTCGTTCTTCATAAACATTTTTATTGGCCAAAACTTCGATAGGACGTCAACAAGTATATCAGATCTTGCACTGGCTATGCCATTGCCAATCCAACCATCAATAATAAAGGCTTATACACCCCTCTTCCTACTCCCAAGAAGCCTTGGGAATACATCTCAATGGATTACATGTCTGGCCTTCCGTCCACCAAGCAAGGAAATGACTGTGTATTTGTGGTCGTTGATCGGTTTTTTAAGATGGACATCCTCACAGCCTGCAAGAAGAATACCACAGTGATAGATATTGCCAAGATCTTCTTCGAACGAGTGTGGGTTCATTTTGGAATACCACAAACCATCATCTCCGACTGGGACAACAAGTTCCTCAACACATTTTGGTCGAGTCTCTGGTCACTGTTGGACACCAAGCTCACTAAATCCATTGCTTTCCACCCCCAAACAGACGACCAAACAAAGGTTGTCAATCGAATGATTGTGCACATCCTGTGTCTGTACAAATCTAAGAATCCACATACATGAGATGAGAGTCTCCCCTATGTTCAACACAGTTACAATAGGTCTCTCCATAGCTCCAACAACCATAGGCCATTTCAGGTGGGGCTGGGATTCCAGCCCTTGGGTCCCATTGATGTTGCACTACCTCTTTCCACCACATAGATAAACTCTTCCCATGTTCAATCTACGGCCGACAAAGCCATCATATTCATTGAGCAGATTCAACACATCTGCCAACATGTCCAGGAGAGTTTACAGAAATTCAATGTTAAGTACAGGTTGTACCATAATCAACACAGGGTACCACACCAGTTTTAGGTTGGCAACAAAGTCTGGTTACATTTGCAGAAGGAGCATCTCACAAAGCCCCATCAGAATCTCCAACCACTTTGCTATGGGCCTTACACTATCACCAAGGCTGTGGGTGGCAATGCTTTTGAGCTCAACACTCCACCCTTCCTTGGCCTACACTCAATGTTCAATGTGGACGTCCTTCGGCCATATTTTACACCATTATTAGACACCTCAGATATCACAAAATAACTGACACCAACAGAGCTCAAACCTGAATGCATGGAACAAGAATTTTTGGCACAGGGGCAGACCCAGGGTTCAACACTCAAGAGTGCACCAACAAAACCCTAACTATCGACCCTTTCGGAAACACCTGCGAAGTAGATGAAGTCTCACCCGAGGTAGAGGTAGGGGTGTTTGTAGGAATTAGATGTCTGCAACCTTATCTAGGACACCGATATGTGATTATATCTTTTACAGGGCACCTAACATAGATCATTCATGAATATTTAACCCTTATGGTACTTCGCAGATATGACAAAGCATCGCAGTGAATGCTTAGACTAAAGATGATTCCTTAATTAGCCACAAAAATATAGATTAGATTCAGCAGATAAAGAACTAAGCATCTTAGATATCATATCTAACATTCATTCATATATCATAAGCACATAGCATAACTAGATCTATTTAATCACAACAAGCACTTAGCCAAGAAGGAAATAAACACATTAGG
The DNA here is from genome assembly GCA_000966675.3 of Picea glauca. Lineage (NCBI taxonomy): Eukaryota > Viridiplantae > Streptophyta > Pinopsida > Pinales > Pinaceae > Picea > Picea glauca. The sequence goes on from JZKD02S1915109.1 coordinate 125,365, forward strand.
TCGAAGCACAGAGAAAAATACACAAAGTTACCATGGTTCACCCCCACCCTGGGGCTACGTCCACAAAGTCTTCTTCTTTATATTATCTCAGTCAAGCAGTTACAACACAGAGCTTCAGTGACCCTTACTTCGCACAGGACAGAAGATCTGTGCAGCTCGCTAGTTCCTTCTTCCTTGCACTTCAACACAAAACTACAACAACTTGCACTTAGATTTTCAATCTCCTTACAATCATGCACAAAACACTTGCAATATACATCCAATAACACAGATCCAACTACTAGCACTAAGCCTTTAGCTATACATCACATAGATGTGCTACTACCGTCTACTTACATTGCCTAAGTATCTATTTATAGATTACAAAATGGGCCTAAGCGTGGGTAAACCCATGGGCCGACATCCCTTTCCCTTTACATCAACCCAAAACCCTAAAAGGAACCCAAAAATAGGTCTTGCTTCCCTAATTTATGCTTCACGTTGCACTCCATCTTTGGCAAGCTGTCGCAGTCCCAAAAATGGTCAAATATGACCAAGTATTCTTCAAAACTTGGTCAAAGGCCAACAGGCCCCCAACACTCACCTGTGACTCATCCTGAGTCACTCAGGTCTGATCAATTCTACCTTGAATGCCTCGAGCTTGGCTCGAGATTCTTCGACCTGCTGCAGTGCGACAACCTCTTGCTCAGTAAATTCCTGGCTCACTATGTCATTGAGCGGTCCTTCCAGGTGCTGTTCTGCAGTGATGACAACCTGTTCGATTTTAGCTCCTTGGCTTTCAAGTTCAATGAACAGTTGGCATGCCTTTTCTTGGATTGGATGAAGTTGTTGGGAGAATTCCATCACTTTACTTTACAACGTATGTGCCTGTTGTTGGGTTGTGCGTTGTTCTGCGAACCTCTTCATTCTTTCAACTGGGGTCAAAGTCTTTATCTGCGCTTGTAGCATGTCTGGATGCTGCTTTGCTTCTTGGAGCTATGCCTCAATGTCTACAATTCTGGATTCTCTGCGAGGGTTTCATAAGTCTGGGTGCTTCTAGTGCTCAGTTGCTTTCATTCCAAGGCAAAGGTTTTTAATCGGCCAACTGCGCTTCGAGCAGTGGCCTCTCTTAGATATCTTATTTCTTGGGGGGTCTTGGGCATGGTGCTGAGCTCCATATCTATGATGCGCTATTGGAGTTGCTGGATTACTTCTTCCAGTTGGGTCACCTGCTATGGGAGACAGTCTTCCATCTTCACTTCTATGACCGTCACAGAGTGCAGTGCTTTGTGAACCCTTTCCTGTACTTCAAGTTGCTCTGCTAGCAACTTTGCCTTTTCCCCATTCCACTTTGCTTTCAGGGCAAGATTTTCCCATTTTGCCTCATTCTGTTGTTCTAGAATTGCTTTTTGTGCTTGCATCAAATCTTGGGCGGCTTCTGCTGTGTCTTCTTGATCTCGTCGAAGGCGAGCTTCGACTTGGTCAACGATTTGGTGTAATTGAGTGGGCTCATTGCCTGTTCCTGATGTTCCGCTTATCAAGGGCGCTGTAGAAACTGCTTGGCTAGACTGGAGTGCTTGTTGCACTTCTTTGAGTTCACCCTTGATTCGGTTGAATAGATCCTCCTGCTTTGCTTCTTGGTTTTCTGTGAGCTCTAGTGAAACATCATTCAACGCAACAATTAAGAAGTCGAAGTCATCCGAGGTAAGGGTAGTTTTAAGCGTGGTTCGGGTGGCCTTAGATTTATTTCGCGAGGAGGGTTTTGGTGGTGTCATCTTTCTTTTCATGGAGGGATCCTCCTCCTCTCTAGGTGGAGTAACCTTGCCTCTGTTTTGTTCAACTTCTGTACTACCTAGATCGTCACCATCACCTCCCTGCATAGGTGAGATCGAAGTAGTCTTCATGGACGTGTTAGGGACATCTTCAACTTCGTCATCCTTCTTAGTCCTGCTTGGCCTAGGTGTATCTGGCATAGCTTTAGGTCTTTCCTCATCAGACATGTCTACGGGGTCTGCTGCAATAAGGAGGTCCACCGACCATTCCTTGGTAATCTCCTCCAAGTCATCTTCTGTCAGCTTGTAGTAGGATTGGAGCTGCTATTTATGCTCATCACCGTGCTTTGTAATATAGGTGAAGTGGTGGTCCGCGCTAAATTTCATCAAAGGTCTAAACCTGTGGAGTACATTTGGGGTGATTCACGGTGTAGACTGAATTACATTCTTCAGTCGGTTGAAGTAGGTGTGGAAGACAACATTGGAATACCACTACTTGTTCATGTCGCTGGAGTACCACAACGTACAAAACTTCACGGCTAGTGGTTCAAAAGGTTCGATCTCCAGAAAAGTGGCTCCCTCTGGCAGTTCCTAAGCGATGAAAGCGATGAGCATGAGCAACCAACTAAAGTGGAACTCATACCCTTGGTCTTGCACTCCTCTGCAATCCAGCTCTAACTGGTTTATAAGATACTGTGCCCAATTCATCTGTAGTCCCTCGACGCAGTTCCTTGCAAGGTCAACTATGAAGCTAGTCACCTGTGTTGGTCTTTTCTTACGAACTAACTTTCCCGCGATCAACTGACATGCAAGGTGCACTGCGCCACTCTGGATAGAGGCTACCTTGTAGCCTCACGTACCCTTCTCTACATCACCATAAGTTTCCTTTATCCGCTGTGCTAGTGCTCGGTCTGAGGTCTTGCCTGGGTAAAAGTCCCGTGGGTTAGGGCCTTGCATGCTAAGTCTTGTGATCCGATTGATCAGATTCAGATCCACAGTGATGTGGTGGTCCAACCATAAGTATCTACCATGGTAGAAAGACAACAAAAACTTGACGCATGCGTTGACTTTCTGGTGTCTGCCGAAGTGAGGGATCTTCATTATGTTGATCAGTGTGGACTTAATGAGGTTCTAGGTCTAGGAATGCGGGAAAATCTTAGGATTTCTGCCTTTGGTATTGGTTAAGTATTTATGCGGAGCTAACATGCTGTAGGTTTTGCGATCTCCAAGGTTAAAATCATTAAAATTTAGTGCTGCAAGCTTATCCTGGTCAGCACGTACTGCGCGCACCCATTTTAGAAGATACACGGTGATCAAGGTGTACTCAAAGTCTCTGGGTACATTGTCGTGGTTAATCTTGCCACTCAAAGGTGGTATGTAAACTGGCAGAATGCGCGGGATCAACTTGGCATTTGCAATATCATCTTTGTGCTTTGTTCTTGTCTCGATCATGGTTCTGGAAGGTCCTGCTCCGCGAGAAGTGGAGGGAGAATCTTGGACTCCTCCTGTTGATGATGCTTTCACACCCGCATACATCCTTTTCTCTGACATGACTCTCTCAGCCATTAGGTCAATCAAAAATTCTTCAACTACTTTCTCAACAACGTTGAGCTCGTCCGACATACAATCTTGGGTCCATTAGCTCAGGTGTGAAAATGAATTCAGAGACTACGATGAACAGTATGGGAACAAGGAAATGATCACAGGGTGAAGTAATCTCAAGTTTTTGGCTCAAATTCTCACTTAGCAAAAATTATTCTCGGTGCGTGGCGCGACGGACTAAGTAGGGGAATTTGGCAATGGTCTGCTTGCAACAGATATGGGGCCTTCATTAACTTCATTCTATCCATTCTGTTGCTGTCCAATGGTCTAGTGGGAACCCATAATTTCTTTTCAACCCATTCGGGGTGGAATTCGAATGGGTATATCAGTCCAACGACTATATTGCTGCACCATGGTGAAGTGCTAGATGTCACTGCTTTGATATCTCAACGAAGCTCAATTCTTGTGATTTTTCCTTCTGCGAAGTTTCCTCTGGAGTCTTTTGTAACTTTTCGATTTTGGCCCTCTTCTTACTTAGATTCCTAGCCTTTTTCCCAGTGAGCTTATTCTTGGTCATCCTTTTTCCATTTTGAGTCTTATCTTCTCTCGACATAGTCACTTCACGCTGCTTAGGTTCTTTCTTCAGATCCAAGGGTAATACTCCATCATATGGATTAGGTATTTCGGTCTTCTATGGTTCCTCTAATGCTCTTATAGCTTCAACATCTAGGTCCCTAGTGTTTAACAACTGAGATATGTTCTCTTGTTCCTCCATAAAGTAGGCGATCCTTCTAGTCATAAATTCCATGAGTTCTTGCTTCTTTTGTTCTAGGGATTCTTTTTCTTCTTTTCTCCGGATCTAGTCTTTTTCAATCCAGATATTTCCTAACAAAGCTGGAAATGGGGCACGGTCCTCAATAAATCTAATGACTCTGAACTCTTCCTCTGTCGAAGTTCAATGGGTACTCATAGCTATCTGGGTAATTCTGCCACATAGGGTTACCACTTTGCCTTTAAATAATTCGATGGTTCCTGGTGAAGGGACCAGAGCAGGCCTTCCTAGGGTTTTCCAAGTGATTTCTGTCATAATGTTCATCGGTGTTCCCTCATCCAGAGCACAGTCAATGTTGAAGTCTCCTATTCTCACTTCGATTTTCTCCTTTTCTTTGAAGATATTTGACAAAATGACATCCTTATGATCATCTAGGGTTTCTTTTATTTTTAGTAACATGATCTCTGATTCTTTCTGTGGTTCTTCCATAATTTTAGTCTCTTGATCTCCTTCAGAGTTTGCTTGTTCCATATTCAGTTTTTCAATTCTAGCAATCATTCTAGGGAAATCCAATACTTTATGGTCCATATCTTTACAACAGAGGCATCTAGGGTTTCTCCCAGGGCATTCCTTAACAAGATGTCCTGGTCTTAGGAAATTGTAACAGAGAGTTAATCCTCTCTTTCTCGTCCATGATCCCTAACTCTTCTTGTACTGCGTGCTAGGATCATGATGGCTAGCCTGCAAAAATTTCTATCTAGGATCCTGCATCCATTGGTTAGTCCAAAAATTCTTTCTATGCATAGGTATAACATATCTTTCACTATTCCTATCATACCTATTCATATCAAACTTTCTTTTATCTAACAATGTTCTAGTTTTCAGGCTAGGGAAAAATCTATCAAGCGTACCTAAATTCATGCTTCAGAAACAAAAAAATTCCACTTTTATTACCTATATAGAGCACAAAGCTTTCAGATCCAAAACTTGAACTATTCTTACCTTTACTAGAGGCTAGAGCTTACATATCTTACCTCTTTTCTGCGAAAATTTATACTTTTACCTTTCTTAGAGCATAAAGTGTTCAGATCTCACTTCTTTTCTTCAGTATCAACCTCTTTCTTCCAGATTTGACCTCTTTCCTTTAGATATGACCTTTATTTCTCGGCACAAAGCTTCATAGGTCAAGTAGAATATTGCGCACTAGGGCAACAGATCTACGCACAAAACTTATTTCACACAAAAAATTTTCTTCTTTAGTTCCCAACAATCACAGTTCCAGGTCCCGACAACAGAACCATTTGTTGGCATAGGGGCAGACCCAGGGTTCAACACTCAAGAGTGCACCAACAAAACCCTAACTACCAACCCTTTCAGCAACACCTGCGAAGCAGATGAAGTCTCACCCAAGGTAGAGGCAGGGGTGGTTGTAGGACTCAAATGTTCGCAACCTTAGCTGGTACACTGATCTGTGATTATATCTTTTACAGGGCACTTAGCATAGATCATTCATCAATATTGAACCCTTATGGTACTTCACAGATAGCACAGAGCATCGCAGTGAGTACTTAGACTAAATATGATTCTGTACGTAGCCACATAAATATAGAATAGATTTAACAGATCAAGCACTAAGAATCTTATATATTAGATCTAACATTCATTCATATATCATAAGCAGAGAGCATAACTAGATCTATTTAATCACATCAAGTACTTAGCCAAGAAGGAGATAAACACATTAGGTCGAAGCACAGAGCACAATACACAAAGTTACCGTGGTTCACCCCCACCCTGGGGCTACGTCCACAAAGTCTTCTTCTTTATATTATCTCAGTCAAGCGGTTACAACATAGAGATTCAGTGACCCTTACTTCACACAAGACATAAGATCTGCGCAGCTCGCTAGATCCTTCTTCCTTGCACTTCAACACAAAAATACAACAACTTGCACTTAGCTTTTCAATCTCCTTACAATCATGCACAAAGCACTTGCAATATACATCCAATAACACAGATCCAACTACTAGCACTAAGCCTTTAGCTATACATCACATAGATGTGCTACTACACTCTACTTACATTGTCTAAGTATCTATTTATAGATTACAAAATGGGCCTAAGAGTGGGTAAACCCACGGGCCAACATCCCTTTCCCTTTAGATCAACCCAAAACCCTAAAAGGGACCCAAAAATAGGTCTTGCTTCCCTAATTTCTGCTTCGCGTTGTGCTCCATCTTTGGCAAGCTGTCGCAGTCCCAAAAACGATCAAATATGACCAAGTATTCTTCAAAACTTGGTCAAGGGCCAATAAGAATCCACTGATCAGATAGTGGACAAACAGGTCAAGGGCACTCACTAATAGAGGATCCAACTTTATCAGGTTGTCAAGGCAAGACAAATCCTACACCAAGGCAAGTGGCTCACCTGGGGCCAAATCCAACATAATTTTCCTCACATGATGGGGGAACTCAACACAATGGGGACCATTGCTTCCTAAGGGGGGAGGATTGATCCAGGTGGATATTGGTGGCCACCCACCTGTTCCAACTAGCTCCTCTTGTCTGTTTTTAGTTCAACACGTTCTTCTGTACTTCTTTGTAATTGTGGGTTGTACACTTTTGGGGATTTATGAATCCCTACACATATTCCAGGTGGATACTGGTGGCCTCTCACCTAATCCTACTAGCTTATTTCATATGTTTTCATGTCAACACATCTTGCTATACTTCCAGGGCTCTTTTGGAGCCCTAAACAGTGTTTTTTTGGCTCGCCACAATCAAATTGTAGATGAAGTCAGATTTTGACGGCATAATGTGTAGTTCTCTGAAAGACCTTTCCAACGGGCTATCACGTGCCTGATACATAGGTCATATGAAAAATTTATGACCCCGGGAAGTTGAGGTACCAACTTACCCATAGGGGCTCACATGACTTTTGGATTTTCACATCCTAGGGTTAGGTTTTTAGATGTCTAGGGTTTTGGAATTCATGAGTAATATCAAAATGGCCTCTAGAGCCTCATTGTAATCATTCTGTTCAGACAAATGCGCATAGCAGCCTCATCTCTTCTCAGAGATAGCTACCACCATTTGAGCAAGTGTTTCAGTTCTGCAGTTTTACAGTTTCAACCTATTTCATTTATTTAATAAAATATATTGTTCACCATATATATGTGTTATTCTTCATATCTCTGTGTTTATTGTATTCAGTCTATTAATTAGTTCGTTCCTCTCCTAAATCCGGATCACCATGAAAAACCTCAAATTGAGTTTGAAAATCTAATTTCTTAGTTGGACTTCAATTCTTTAAATAAACAACAATATTAATAGCTTTTGCCCAAAAACCATTAGAAATGTTTTTACCTTGAATCATACTGCGAGCAAATTCCACCAATGTTTTGTTACTTCTCTTAGCGACACCATTTTGTTGAGGCGTATGAGGTACTGTAAATTGTTGTTGGATTCCATTAAATTTACAGTAATTTTTAAATGCTCCTAATGTATATTCACCACCCTGATCAGATATGAGAATTTTAATACATTTGCTTGTCTGTTTTCAACCATAGTTATGAATTCTTTAAAATACTCAAATACATCACTTTTTCTCCGTATGAAATAGGCCCAAGTATATATAGATTTGTCATCAACAAAAATAAGAAAGTACGAAGCACCACCAAGTGACCTAGTTTGCATAGGTCCGCATACATCAGTGTGAATTAATTCAAGTATATCAGTTTGTATTTTCTCTCTATGTATGGGAAATGATTCTCTATGCTACTTACCAAGTGCACATGCTTCACATGGAAAATGATCATTATTCATAACATGAAGACCTTCTACCATTGTTTTTCTTTGCAATAACATCAAGTCATTGTAATTGAGGTGCCCATACCTGTGGTGCCATAACTCCTCTGTTGACATTGATGTGGATGCCAATGCAACATGACGGTTTATTGTCACATCCAACTTATACAATCCACCAACTCTAGTACCTATGGAAACAATCCTGTAGTGATCCTGGACGTCTTTTACAACACACCTCAACTTACCAAATTCCACTTTTAAATTAATATCAGTGATAGTTGAAACAAATATTAATTTCTTTTTAATACCAGGAACATACTTCACATCATGAATTTGTCTCAATTTTCCATTAGGTAAGTTCACACTTATCACTCCATAGCCTTGAACTTTATGTGATCTGATGTCTCCTAAATAAATGTGTGTCCCATTAATGTTTTCATAATATTCATCATACCATTATTTATGATAGGACATATGGGCTGATGCACCAGAATCTATGAACCATGCATTCTCATCATCAATTTCAGTAGACAATGTAGCTTCAGAAATAAACAACTTAATATTTTTAAATCCCTCATTGACTGAAGTGTCTTTATGTAAAAAATTTCCATTATGCCTTTTATATCTTTCATTTGACTCACGATTCTTTCTTCTATAACAATCTTTAGCAAGATTTCTGGGTTTGCCATAATATTCACATTCAATATTTCTCTTAACATAAGAATTAGGATGTGCCATTCCTTTCTGCTTTGCTTGAAACCTACCTATGTTCTTGTCCCACGGTTTACCTCTGTATGATATTTTACCTCTTGCAATCAATGCCAAATCTGAGTCACTTGAGTCCAGATCATATGATCTAGGTGGATATTGGTGGCCACCCACCTGTTCCAACCGACTCCTCTTTTCAGTTTTTAGTTAAACACGTTCTTTTGTACTTCTTTGTAATTGTGGGTTCTACACTTCCAGGGTTGTCTGAAGCCCTACACATCTTCTAGGTGGATACTAATGGCCTCCCACCTAATCCAACTAGATTATTTTGTATGTTTTCATGTCAGCACATCTTGATGTACTTCCAGGGTTGTTTTGGGGCCCTAAATAGTGTTATTTTGGTGTGCCACAGTCAAACTGTAGACGGAATTAGATTTTGATGCCATAATGTGTATTTATATAAAAGACATTTCCAATAGGCTATCACACGCCTAAAACAGAGATCATATGCAAAATTTACGACCCCGGGAAATTTATGTACTAACTTACCCAAACGGAGCCCACACGACTTTTGGCATTTCATCTCCTAGGGTTAGGTTTTGGATGTCTAGGGTTTTCACATTCATGTTTATCACAAAAAGGCCTTTAGAGCCTCATTGTAATCATCTTCTGGTGAATGAGCATAGTTGTCACATCTCTTCTCAGAGATAAAGCTGGCACCATTCTAGTGAGTCTTGCACTCTGTATTTTTACAGTCTCTTTACAATTCTTTTATTAATAGAAATCGAGTATTGTTGTATTTCTTCGTTTCTGGAAATTTCCATGAGTATTTCATTATAATTTCTCTGCTTTCATTTCATTCTGAAAATAATCTGGATCAGTAAAGTTGCCACCATTCTAGCGAGTCTTGCATTCTGTATTTTTACAGTCTCTTTACAATTATTTCAATAATAGAAATCGAGTATTGTTGTATTTCTCCGTTTCTAGAAATTTCCATGAGTATTTCATTATAATTTCTCTTCTTTCATTTCGTTCTGAAAATAATTTGGATCAGCGGTATCAGAGCAGGCTACTCTTGATCATTTTTTAACGCATTTCCATGATGAGGTTCGAGTATATCCAGTTGGGTCTCGAGTTTGTATCTTTTGAGGACAATCACTCTCGCACACCCAAGAAACCCTTGATGGCGACATAAAATAAAAACAACGGAGAATAAGACTCTATTAACCTGTTGCTTGAGAAATATCTTGCGCGACAGAGGGACGAAATGATGGAGAATTTTTCACACATTCTTCAACGCCTTCTGATATAAACAGACACATCTTAATCAAGCGACCATTTTGGAGGAACCTCTCCCTTCAAGGTACAAGTTAATTTTGATATTCCCATATTTGAAGGTCAGATAGATGCATATGCCCTAGAAAAATGGTTAAATCTATTAGAAGGTTATTTATCTGTTCAAATTTTTTTCGACAGGGAAAAGATCACCTTCGCACTCTTCAAGGCTCTCCCCCATGTCAAACATTGGTAGGAAACTTACTAGGAGCCAATTTTCACAGAGGAATCTAGAATATATGGGGTCGATCCCACTTGGGATTTTTTGTGTGGATGCGATCAAAGAACAATACTATCTTGTTGATAACTATGAAGACCAGTACATGAGATGGACCACACTATGGCAAGAGAAGATGCAAACAATGTCGTATTTCACAAATACTTTCCATACATTGCGCACTAAGCTGGGTATAAAAGACTCCGAGTGAAATATGGTTCTGAAATACCGTGGGGCTCTGCATAGGTATATCCAAACTGAAATGGATTTCCTAAACATCTCATCATTAGGAGCTGCCTATCGACATGCTATCAAAATTGAGAAGAGATTTAGGCACCAGAACAAATGTGAATTTGGGTCTGCGAATCTGCAACAACCAAAGCATGGTAAATATGGCCCTAATGAACAACCTCTAGAAAACTAGTCCAAGACACATGACAAAAAGGGTAAAGTAAAGGTGAAGAATGACACTGGGAAGTGGTGTGACTTTCACAAAATCCCCTGGCACAAAACCGATGAATGTCACTTGAAATAGTCATTGGTGGTCGATGTCAAAGACACGGAGCCGAACCCTGATTCATAATCCGATTCAGAAAATATTGAAAACAGACAGATCATCGATGAAGACCCCACTACTACTGTCACGGCCACAACAATTCAGCTAGAAGAACTAATAGATCCTGAAGAGGGGGAGCGCCTCTTCCATTCACAGATGTGGGTGAAGGGGACCCCATTGCATTTCATTGTTGATAATGATAGCTAGAAGAACCTTATCTCAGCTAAGGTCATCAAACAGTTGGGGTTGTCAACAACACCACACCCACAACCATACAACATCGGGTGGCTTCACTAGGGATGAGATATTCACGTCATCCAACAGTGTCACCTGTCCTATGGCATCCATCCCTTCAAGGACGAGGTAGTGTGTGATATTTCCCCTCTTGATTTCCGTGATGTTTTTTTGGGCCAACCATATATGTGGAAACAACATGTTGTCTATGAGTCTAGACCTCGTAGTGTTATTATTCCTCTGGGAGGTCATCTCTACAGGATACCAGAGGTAGTTCTGACTACTGCTCCACTAAAACAACACTGCAAGGTAATCTCTCATACTAAAAAATTCATCCTCTTCAAAGTCTGTTCAAAGGATGCATAGAAGAACGCTACAACCACTGCAACCTCAACAGCTTCTATCCAACAAAAAACAGATTTTCAAAGAGAGAAGATATTGTTTCTTCACCTACAATAGTTCCTACACAATGCCCCGTCAAACCCAGAGACAACAAGTTGGTGGAACATATTCAACCCCTCCAACAACATGTTTGTGATAGTATTCCATAGAGAAAGCAACATAACTTATCCAACAAGGCACACAACTCACCAAGATTTAGATTCAAAAAATGCTTTCCCCTCTTCCCTAGGCACTCAACACAATGGAGACCATTGCTTCTTAAGGGGAGAGGATTGATCCAGGTGGATATTGGTGGCCACCCACCTGTTCCAACTAGCTCCTCTTGTCAATTTTTAGTTCATCACGTTCTTTTGTGCTTCTTTGTAATTGTGGGTTCTACACTTTCGAGGCTGTCTGAAGCCCTACACATCTTCTAGGTTGATATTGGTGGCCTCCCACCTAATCCAACTGGCTTATTTTGTATGTTTTCATGTCAACACATCTTGATGTACTTCCAGGGCCGTTTTGGGGCCCTAAACAATGTTATTTTGGAGTGCCACAGTCAAACTATAGACAGAGTTAGAGTTTGATGGAATAATGCGTAGTTCTCTAAAATACCTTTCCAACGGGCTATCATGCGCCTAAAACAAAGATCACATGCAAAATTTACGACTCCATGGTTTAATGTACTAACTTACCCAAACGGGGCCCACATGACTTTTGACGTTTCATCTCCTAGGGTTAGGTTTTTGGATGTCTAGGGTTTTGGCATTCATGTTTATCATAAAAAGGCCTTAAGAGCCTCATTGTAATCATCTTCTAGTGAATGAGCATAGCTGTCACATCTCTTCTCATAGATAAAGTTGCCACCATTCTAGTGAGTCTTGCACTGTATTTTTACAGTCTCTTTACAATTCTTTCATTACTAGAAATTGAGTATTGTTGTATTTCTCTGTTTCTGGAAATTTCCATGAGTATTTCATTATAATTTCTCTTCTTTCATTTCGTTCTGAAAATAACCCGGATCAATAAAGATGCCACCATTCTAGCGAGTTTTTCACTCTGTATTTTTACAATCTCTTTACAATTCTTTCATTAATAGAAATCGAGTATTGCTGTATTTCTCTATTTCTGGCAATTTCCATGAGTATTTCATTATAATTTCTCTTCTTTCATTTCATTCCGAAAATCATCCAGATCATCATAATTCTTCATTCTCTCTTCTTCTTGAAGAAGAATTCCAGCCAATTAATCAAAAGTAGGGGGTGTTTGTCTAGCAAAGAGTGCTGAAATAAAGACTTTATAATCTTTCACTAAACCTTTCAAAGTGATAGTTACTAAATCACTACTAGAAACCTTTTCACCAATATCACCCAGCTTATCACTTAAATCTTTAATTCGGGATACAAAATTGCTTATGCTTTCATTGGCTTCCATTTTGATAGATAAGAGCTTAGTTTTTAAGAATAAAATCCAGTTTGCATTAGAGGTTTCATACACACCTTTGAGAACGTCCCAAGTCTCTTTGGAAGTTTTACTGTCTCTTATATGAGGAATTATGTTGTCCTTTACGGACATTCACAACACCACTTTCGCCTTCTTTTCCTATTTTTCCCAGTATGGAATTGAGGTAACAATTGTGGGATTGGGCTCGTCTCCTTTGACAGTCATCCATAGGTTATATGCTTCAAGCACTGTTATCAACTTAAATTTCCGGTTAACATAATTTTCTCCATCAAGTTTGGTGGATTCATTAATTATATATGAATCAGCGAGAGGATTTTCCATCTTCCACCAAAAATAATTCAACAAGCTTATCAAAAGGAGCTTAATAAGAAATTTAAAACAAATAAGTGTTGTTGGATTTTGCTGGCTTTTACCTCCCACGTGGGCTCCTTCTCTCTTGCAGGTCGCCCTTCTCTGCTGGCAAGTAGCACCTTCACATGTCTGCAGCTTCACATGTCCACGATTTCTTTAATCTACGACGACTTTATTCACTGGAAACGACGTCTATATTCAACAACGGCTCTATGGAAGTGACGACTCTATTAAACAATGTCTCTTTTCATTGGAATCCATGTTGCTGTAAATTCTGGCAACGACAACAACAATTCTCCACGCGGGAAACAAATCTTCTTTTCAAATCGGTCTTCAAATTAGGTGACCGTGGGTTCTAGACGACTGTGAGTTCGTGTCCACCTTCACACGTTCACCTTCACTACAATGTGGTGCATGCACTCCATGCTTCCACACTTAATACAATTTTATATGATGGCAACAACGCTTCACTGGAAATGATGGGAGCATCGACGACTTCAATGCTTCAAATCATGGCTCCTCACAACGTTTTTAACCTCAAATCTGATACCAAATTAAAACTTAGAACTAAGAACACGCAGATCACACACTCAAATGAGACGGTGCTCACAAACCAAACTTCAAGTCCTAAACAATAATGCAATTCGCCAAGATCTTTCATTTCAAATTCTTGAGACAATTGACTTTTAATCTTTTCAATTAACTTGCATGCATTGCCTATAATAATGAGATCATCCATATCTAAAGATATTAAAAAAACAACTACCATAAGGAAGAATAATATTGTAACCATGAAAATTTCATAATTTCACTTTTTTTTTTTTTAATTATGAAACTAAACATTTTTCATAATTTCAATACTACCCCTCATAGTTACATAAAATCTAAGAAATCTCATCCTAAGATTCTTATCTAGTAGGTAAGGTCAGCGCCTTCTACTCCACTCTCTTCATACGTTAAAGAAGGCATATTTGTAAAAGACGAGACATACCATCACAAAATTAATGAATTACAAGTTGCAATACGTACATGCTAGCTCATCACAAGCTCAATACGAAATACACAACAAGGAAAAAAAAAAGGAGAAAATGAGTCAATGAAAATGGTCATCAAGCAAAATAATTAATTTATTTGTCTATTTTGTGTGGGTACCCAAACTAATCAGAGCACGTGCGTCTTTTGAGTCCATCGACGAGGGGATAGAAGCATAGATATTGTGATTTTGATAAAAAAAATTATAGTTTTTTGAGATAGTAAAATTTATTATAATTTAGTTGTTAAATGATACTTGTTAATTATTATTGGTTACTATTTGTAAATGCATTGTTATTAAAAAGACTATGTTTTTAGATTAATATATTTATGAATCTTGGATCATTGAACATAGATATTATGATTTTTGGAAAATTTTATTTTTATAGTTTTTTTAAAGTAGTAAAATTTATCATAATTTAATTGTGAAGTGATATTCATATTAATATAAAACCAAATAATAACCCAATTACAATTTAAACTGAAAATAATATATATATATATATATATATATATATATATATATATATATATATAAAATAAATAAAACTTCATTAATTTTTTTTTTTTTTATACACTCTTTTATAATTTCTTATGTAATTTATTTATTTATTGTTTTTTGATTTTTCTTAAATTCCATCACCATTATAATCATCTATTTTTCCATTAAGCTCTCTCTATCGAACCTCAAACCTTCCAAAATTAAAAAACAAGCCAAGTCCTCTAATAGACCATACCCAATGTTTATGGATTTGAGGTCCTCACATTTAAG
>JZKD02S1915109.1:182955-214461 GCA_000966675.3 Picea glauca
GACCGTCGGATTTCCTAACTACAAATGCATACTAATGCATACTAAAGAAACACACTTTTACCTAATGACATATTAGACCAAGTAGATCTTAACTAACTCCTAAGTGTCTAAATATGTATTTTATTGTTGGTTGTATAGTTTTGGACCTTTTGGAGATGCAGTTTTGGCCCATGAGTGAACTAATGAGTGTTTTGAAGATGCTGGATTCCTGTAACCATTTGTAGATGAAATTCCGGTGATAACAAATGCCCCCTAATGTGTGAGGTTATGAGCATACGTATAGCCGAAATACATCAATTTTTATTCTACTGAGAGTACCTGTGTAAGAGAGAGCGCTGTGGGGAGTGTCAAGAGTGATCCATTGGAAGGAGAGGGGAACCTGTAGGACCCAAGCCTTTCCCAAGGTGTGGGAGAAAAAATAAAACTGTGTACAAACGAGGCGGGCATGCCCCATGCTCGTGTCATGTAACTCAAAAAGATGTAATACAATAACTGAAGTTATGTTGTGGACATAGATCATTGCAGTGCCCTCCCAGGCGGTTTGATAATAACAGAGGACAATTTTGATGGTGAAAAAAACTCTGAAAAAGGGCAAGGACACCTGTGAGAAGTGTCAGTAATGTGCAAACATTGATAGTCTATCAAATTTCAGAGGTCTTCGGCTAAGATAAAACAACAACAACAGTCGCAAAGTAAGACCCACCGTAACATGAGATAATGTTGAAGTCGAATGTTATGGGGATCAATGATAGTAGAGAACAATGGTGGTTTTCCTTTTGTCGTCCGAGACTCCTCATTGTAAAGGTAATGAGAGTCAATATACTGTCACCCTTCTGGAAACCGTGCTGATGTCGACAGAAAGGGAGACACGACTCTAAGAAGCAAAGAGATTTCTAAAATCCATTAGATAAGATCAGGAACTGATGAGGTATATGGATGAAGTCAAGATGCAGTGAGACTCAAGACTTCCCTTGGTTGGGGAGATATGCAAGGTGGTAGCAACTGTAAAACTGAATCTAGTGCCAGTGGGACGACTAGACGAGGGTGAGTTGTACCCTAGGCGTGAAACAATGGACAAATGCAGAGATCAAAAAGGTGTATCAGTTGTAAGATGCTCGGGGTTTATGGATAGTGGCATTGATGCCGGGAAGTGAAAAATGCCCCAACCAAGGGTGACAAGGGTTTCTTTGCCGAAAAAAGGGAAGGTCGCTAAAGACGACAACATAAAGCTATGGAAATACGAAAAAAGGGTTTGTACAACTATCAAAAGAATAAAAAATAAGTTAGGATAACTGTGCAGATACAGAAACGGGTGCCCCAGTGTAAGATGGCTTGGCCTGATGATGGCGCAAGTTGCTTGGAAAACAAGTGGAGGGTTAGGGCCCCATAGGTGGGTTTCTGTATTAGGGAAATGTATGGAGGAAAATCTGCAGAGGGGAAAACTGGCGGTGGATGAAATGGATGGTTAATGATACTGCGGGGGTGCAGTCAGAATAGAACCATGATGAAGTAACCTGGGAGTCCATTTTGGGTAGGTTAGAAAAATGAGGAGAAGGAGTACGTGGTTGGTTATCGACATTATGTAAGACTATTGGGACTCCCATCCCTAAAGGGTGAAAACAACATGAGTGTCAAGATGACCAGGGGAGCTATGAATGGGACAACTCATGTGGGGGGGAGTGCTACCAGGTGACAATATCGAAATGCAGTGGAGGTGATAGTACTACAGAGACAGATATAGGGATCCTAGAGACAAAGAGAGAAGGGTGTGACTGGGAGATGCATTGTGAGATTTAGAGGGAATGACTACATGCCAATGTCGATGATATACCTGAAGGGATACTGCTGTCGTATGACGATCAAGCACCTACAAAAATGAAAACTGAATACTTGACATGAACAATATCTGAAGAGAAAAGATTATATAACAATTATTCAATAATGTAAGCATGCGTACCTGAGCGTAATATGAGAAAAAAATGTCCCCCGGGGGATGAGGATGGAAAATGGCCCAGGGAATGGAATTATGTGGGTAACAAGGTCCTGATCCCATGGTTGAAGACAGATCAAAAAATGGGCGCCCAGAGCTCCCAGAATTGAGTTTGGAATTTTTGGAAAAATGGACTATATATATATAGCTCGACATAAACCAAATATCGAGATATTGTGGGTTAAAAATGATAGTTGGGCGTATAATTTTTGTGGGGAAATGAATTAGGGAAATGGGGGGATTTGGGGGTAAATCCTCATATAATTCATTAAGGAACCATGGGAGAGTAGGGGGTGCCTCCGGTTACGACGAAAAGATATGAACCACATCAAGTGATGGGGTAGGGGTACACACTGGTTCTGTTGGAGGGGGGGGGGTGTAGGGTTTTGAATAAGGGTCAGTTGGCGACGCCTGTATTCAATGATCATAGGACATTGACATGTGAAATGATCAAGTGATTTGCATAGAGAGCAAGGATGCATCATATGTTCATTGAATGAGGTCGTGACATAATGGATGTCGGTGACATGTGTTGGGGTGGGTTCTTGCTAAAAGCTCTGGCATACGACGGTTAGCGTCTATTGGAATTGAGGTAAAGTTGGACAATGGTGTGTATAATGGCCATATTCTGAACAGATGGCGCATGCAAATTTGGTTCACAATCCTTGCTATTTGTGTTGGGGGAGATAGCGACAGTACTGGATAAAGCGACGAGCGGTGGTGGTGCTCGAGGGAGTTGAATTAGATTGCGTAGCTCGGGTAGAGATGAGAATTTTTTGGTGGGGTGTCTGTCTTTCTCGCATAGCGTGCAAGGAGGTTGGACGCATGGGGGAAGTGAAGCGGTGGGTTCTTTCTTTTTTCGTCTGCCCCCAGTAGTAGAAAGGGTGCTAGTGAGTGGGAGTGTGGGTGGGATGGTGGGGGTAATTATGGGAATTCGCATCAGGATTCCTTCTATTTGGGTAGGGAGGGATGGTTGAGGGACCATCTTAGGTGGATGTAGATACCATACTAGGATTTCCAGCACCATATTAGGAAGGGTGAACGTTGCGGCTACTTGGAAAGCTTGCACACCTGGTGGGGGGTAAAAGAAAGGGATTTGGGTAATGGCTTGGGGGACTGTTTCCCAAGCCGGGATATGGCTCTGGGGGAGGGGAAGATCAAGAATGGGTAGAGCTGAACAAGTTCCAGGAGATTCCCGAGGGAGGGATTCTGTGACTATTGGGACGTTAGGGATGAAAGAGGCCTCGGTGGGAGGGAGAGTATCTTCAGATGTCGTTCCGTTGGTGGAGATGACACATACTTGTGCTAAGGGATGGATGAGCGATGGTGCTTCATGGTATGTCCCTAGAAAGGATGGGTCCTTAAAAATTTCGGGGCCCATCTTGTTGAGTGGATAGGCGTCCGGATTAGTGTGGACAAAAGGGAGGATGTTGTCGACGTTGGATGAAGGGTTAGGCTCATAATGTGATACTTGATCAATGGTAGTGATATTTCCATTATGGGGAAACATCATAGTTCAGAACACAGAAGAGGCGACTGCCTTCATAGCATACATGTAGCTATGACCAAATAAAATATTATAGTCGAGTGGGGCATCGATAACCT
This sequence comes from Picea glauca, assembly GCA_000966675.3. NCBI lineage: Eukaryota > Viridiplantae > Streptophyta > Pinopsida > Pinales > Pinaceae > Picea > Picea glauca. Next base: position 186,551 of record JZKD02S1915109.1, read on the forward strand.
CAATGTCAATAAGGATGGGTTTTCCCTCGAGTTCGACGGGGATGTTTTGGAAGAGTCCCTCGGGAGATGAGGATCGTCCGTCGTAAGCCCTCAGAGTAATGGAAGAGGGTATTAGCTCCAGAGAGCCAAGTTTCTGCCATACGGTTTTGGACATGATGCAAGTGGATGCACCTTCATCGATAATGTAGTGGTGGACTGTGATATTCCAAATTTTAACCAGTATTTGAAAAGCAACAAGAGCGAGAAGATGGGGTTCCCCACTGTCAAGATCAAATGTGATGAGATGAGTATTGGCAGGGTTGACTTCCCCCAAAGTGGAAAGTAACGATTTCTGTTGAGTAGGACAGGTTTGAAGAACTTCTAAGACTGACATGGCAGTGGGGGATTGTGCCAAGTCATCGACCAGACTATAATTGTGGGCTTCCCTAGCTTGAGGGTTGTGGACATTCCTGTGCAACATGATGCAAGGGATGTTGTTGGCACAAGGGCAGAACCAAGGTTCAACACTTCAACAACGCACCAACAAAACCCTAACTACTGGCCCTTTCGACAACACCTGCGAAGCAGATGAAGTCTCACCTGAGGTAGAGGCAGGGGTGGTTGCAAGACTCAGGTGTCTGCAACCTTAGCTGGGACACAAATATGTGATTCTAACACTTAGAAAACACTTTAGCATAGATCATTCATCAGTATTTAACCCTCATGGCACTTCGCAGATGGCACAGAGCACCACAACATTCACTTAGATCTAGGTTAAGTTAGCACTTAGCAACATGAAAATAGGTCTAGCACTCAACACTTTCATATATGTCAGATCTACATCCATACATCTAAGAAGCACAAAGCAAAGTAGATCTATCTAAGCATATCATAGCAAATCACATAGCATAATCATGTCAAAGCACAATACATGGAAAGATACAACACATTAGGTCGAGGCACCAAGCACAACACATAGGTTTACTGTGGTTCACTCCCACTCTGGGGCTACGTGCACAAAGTCTTCTTCTTCTTTATTAGCTTTGGTCAATCTGATTACAACACAGAGCTCAAACTTGTACTCTGCATAGGACATGAGATCTGTGCGCACCTTGCCAGATCCTCCTTCCCCGAGTAGATCTAGCACAAAACCTTCTTACAATCCGTTCACTCAACACTTACAACACTTGCACTCAGCTCTGCAAGTCGGTCACACAGTATACACAAAGCCTTTTCTAGAACTTAGCTTCTCTGCCTCTCTTACATTGCCTAGCTACTTATTTATACTTTACAAAATAGGCCTAAACATGGGTAAACCCATGGACCGACATCCCATACCCATTACATTATCCCCAAAAAACCAAAAAGGACCCAAGAAAGGGGTCTAGCTTCCACGATCTCCGCTTTGCATTGCGCTCCATCTTTGACAAGCTGTTGAAGTTCCAAAAACGATAAAATATGACCAAGTGTTTCCTCAAACTTGGTCAAGGGCCAATAGGCCCCCAACACTCACCTATGACTTGTCCCGAGTCACTTAGATCTGGGTAAAGTTGCCTCAAAGGTCTCAAGATACTTCGACTTGTCTCTGTGCTACTACTTCCTGCTCAACGAACTCTTGAACAACCGCTTCGCTGATAGGCCCTTCCAGTTGCTGCTCGACTGTAACAACTATTTGTTCGAGTAGTGTTCCTTGGCCTTCAATTTCTTCAAACAGTATATAGGCCTCCTCCTGGCTCGGCTAGAGTTTCTGGGTGAATTCCATCACTCTGTTTTGCATGGTAAGAACAAGTTGTTGGGTGTTTCGCTATTCCTGGGATCTCTTCATCCTCTCGATAGGTGACAGGAGCTTGAGCTGTGCCTGTACTGTATCTGCGTGCTGCTTCACTTCCTGGATTTGGGACTCTAGTTTCTTCAACTATGGGTCTTTAGATAATTTCTCATATATCTGTGTTCTTTTGTTACTTAGTTGTTTTCATTCTACAAAAAGTGTTATAATCCTCTCGACTGCACTTTGAGCATCCAATTCTCATTGGTCGTGCACTTCTTGTAGAGTCTGTGGTATGGTCTGAAGCTCTAGTTCCATGACCCTTTGTTGAAGCTGTTATATAACTTCAGCCAGCCTCATCACTTGACGCTCTATGGGCTCTTCTGCCTTCTTCTCTAAGCTGGTCACAGAGTGAAATGATCTATTGACTGCTTCTTCAATTTCGATTTGCTTCGTGAGCAGCTGCTCTTTCTCTTTTCGGACCTTCACTTGGTCTTCTTCAAATTTTGCTTGAAGAGCATTCTTCTCTTGTTGCGCTGCTTGACGTTGCTCAATAATTTCTTCCTGTGCCTTCTTGAGGGCATGGGTGGCCTGCGCTTTTTCTTCCTAAGCACGTCGAAGGCGTACTTCGACTATATCAACAATGTTGTGGAGATGGAATGATTCATCTCCTTCTTCTGCAGTTCCTTCTGGAAGAGGCATAGTAGAGATTGCTTGGCTAGACTGGAGTGCCTGTTGTACTCCTTGGAGCACGATCTCAATCTGGCTATACATTTTTTCCTTCTTCTCTATTATATCCTTTGAAGCATCGTTGAATTCTGCAACAATAAAATCAAAGTCATCCAACGTGAGGGCAGTTCGCATATTAGTTACAACGGTTCTTGGTTTCTTTCTGGAGGAAGACTTCAGAGGTGAAACCTTCCTTTTCTTAGATGAGTCTGCTTCGTCCTTGGGTGGTGGTACTTCAACTTGCTGTTGCTCAGATTCTGCACCTTCTTCGTCATTACCTTCTTTGTCTGGCATAATGGAAGCCATCCTTATAGATATGCTATCTATATCGTGAACCTCTTCGGGTTTCTTCATCTCCTTTGTCTTCTTTGTTCTACTGGGCCCAGGTGTATCTTGCGCAGCTTCTGGGATGTCGTTGTCTGAAATTTTTGCAGGGTTTGCTGAAACAAGGAGGTCCGTTGACCACTCCTTGGTGATCTCTTCTAGGTATTCTTCTGTCAGCTTATAGTAAGACTGGATCTGTTCTTGGTACTCATCAATGTGTGGGGTTAGGTATATAAAATGGCAGTCTGCGCTGAACTTTATCAAAGGTTGGAACCTCTGTAAAGTGTTCAAGGTTATGCGAGGTTCACTCCTTATGGATTCTTTCAGTTGATTATAATATACGTGGAAAATGACATTCGATTGCCATTTCTTGCTCATGTCGTTCAAGTACCACAAGGTACTGGACTTCGCAGCTAGTGGCTCAAAAGGGTTAAGGTCCAGGAAAGTTGCGCCTTTTGGTAGCTTCCATGCCACAAATTTGATCAGTATCAAGAACCAGCTAAAATGGAATTCTTGCCCTTGATCTTGAGTTTCTCTGTAGTCAATCTCTAGTTGATTCACCAAGTACTTTGCCCAGTTCATATGTAGTCCCTCTGTGCACTTTCCTGCGAGGTCAACTACGAAGCCTGATACCTGTGTTGGTTGATTCTTATGTACCAGCTTCCCTGCGATTAATTGGCAAGCGAGGCGCACTGTGCCACTTTCAATAGAAGTTACCTTGTAGCCTCTCGTGCCTTTCTCAACATCGCCATAGGCCTCTTTTATCTTCTGCGCAAGAGCGCGGTCTGCGGTCTTTCCAGGATAATACTCATGGGGATTAGGGCCCTACATGCTAAGCTTGGTGATCCTATTGATCAGCGCCAGATCAACAGTTATGTGGCGGTCTAACCATAGGTATCCTCCGTGGTAACTTGCTAGCAGTAACTTTACACAAGTATTCACCTCCTGGTGTCTGACGAAGTGCGGTATTTTCATAACGTTTAGCAGAGTAGACTGCGCAAGGTTCATCATCCATTTCTGCGAGATGAGCTTCGAGTTCTTTCCCTTAGTTCGCGTCAAGTACTTATACAAGGAAATCATGCTATAAAATTTACGGTCCCCCAGGTTGAAGTCACAAAAATTCAACGCTGTAACCTTGTCTTGATCTGCGCGGTAAGTGCGTACTCCCTTCAGTAAATATGCAGTTACTAGGGTATATTCAAAATCTCTAGGGACACTGTCCTTATAAATCTCACCACTCAGAGGGGGTATGTAAGCTGGTAGAATGAATGGCACTAACTTTGCGTTGTCTATGTCATCCTTATGCTTAGTTCTCGTCTCTGCGCCGGATCAAGATGTTTTAGCTCGAGCAGTCGACAGGGAGGCTTTCACTCCTCTCGTCAATGAGGCTTGGATTCCTATGGACATTCTTCTTTTCGATATGACTCTCTTAGTCCTTAAATTGAGAAGGACTTCTGTGATGGATTCCTCAAGCATGGTGAGCTCGTCGGACATACACACTTGGGAAAGATAAGCGAGGTCACGATGGTCTCAAAACACTACACTAGGGTGAACGATCTGCTTGCAATGATCACTGTATACAATTATGAGTTTTGCGGAATTCAAGTTTTCAGTTGGAAAAAGTGTTCTTCATGCACGACACGACGAGCTAAATAGGAAATTCATCAACGGTCTGGTTGCAACGGGTATGAAGATTTCATGAGCGTTGATCGATCTGTTATGGCACGGTCCAACGATCTGGTGGTGATCCTTTAATGATTTTCTATCTGTTCAGGGTGGAAGTCGAATCGGCATATTGGTCCAACGGCTATATTGTTGTGCCATGACGAAGTGCCAGATGTCGCTGTTCTGATATCTCGACGAAGCTCAATTCTTGTGATTTTTCCTTCTGCAAAGTTTCCTCCAGAACCTTCTGTAACTTTTCGATCTTGGCTCTCTTCTTACTTAGCTTCCTATATTTCTTCCCAGTGATCTTCGTCTCGGTCATCCTTTTTCCATTCTGAGTCTTATCCTCTCTCGACATAGTCACTTTGCACTGTTGAGGTTCTTTCTTCATATCCAAGGGTAATACTCCTTCATCATATGGATTAGATATTTCGGTCTTCTGTGGTTCCTATAATTCTCTTATAGCTTCGACATCCAGGTCCCTGGTGTTCAAAAACTGAGATCTTTTCTCTTGTTCTTCCATCAAGTAGGCGATCCTTCTAGTCATAAATTCCATGAGTTCTTGCTTCTTCTGTTCTAGGGCTTCCTTTTCTTGTTTTCTCCAGATTTTGTCTTTTTCAATCTATATCTTGCCTAACAAAGCTAGAAATGGGGCATGGTCCTCAATAATTCTAATGACTTTGAACTCTTCCTCTGTTGAAACTCCATGGGTACTCATAGCTATCTGGGTAATTCTGCCACATAGGGTTACCATTTTTCCTTTAAACAACCCTATTCTTCCTAGTGAAGGAACCATAGCAGGCCTTCCTAGGGTTTCCCAAGTACTTTTTGTCATAATGTTCATCTGTGTTCCCTCATCTAGAGCACAGTCGATGTCGAAGTCTCCTATTCTTACTTCGATTTTCTCCTTTTCTTTGAAGATCTCTGACAAACTGACAACTCCATGTTTATCCAGGGTTTCTTTCATTTCCAGTAACATAATATTTGATTCTTTCTAGGGTTCTTCTATAATCTTAGTCTCTTGACGTTGCTCCATATTCAGCTTTTCAAGTCTAGTAATCATTCTAGGGAAATCCAGTACTTCCTGGTCCATAGCCTTACAACAAAGGCAACTAGGGTTTTTCCCAGGGCATTCCTTAGCAAGATGTCCTGGTCTTCTGCAACTGTAACAAAGAGTTAATCCTCTCTTTCTCTTCCATGATCCCCAACTTTTCTTGTACTACGTGCTAGGATCATGATGGCTAGCCTGCAAAACTTTCTTTCTAGGACCCTGCATCCATTGGTTAGTCCAAAAATTCTTTCTATGCATAGGTATAACATATCTTTCATTATTCTTATCAGATCTATTCATATCAAACGTTCTTTCATCTAACAATGCCCTAGTTTTCAAGCTAGGAAAAAATCTATCAAGCATACCTAAATCCATACTTTGGAAACAAAAATTTTCACTTCTTTTAGTTCTATAGATTACAAAGCTTTCAGATCTAAGAACTTTTAACTATTCTTACCTTTATCAGAGCACATAGCTTACAGATCTTACCTCTTTCTGTAGATCTGAATTAGAAACTTCCACTTTAACCTTTCTTAGAGCACAAAGCGTTCAGATCTGACTTCTTTTCTTTAGATCTGTCCTTCCTTCTTCAACACAGATATTTTCGGATCAAGTGGATCACTGCGCACTAGGGCACAGGTCCATGCACAGAGATTTTACAATTTTAGGACAAACTTTCTGCACAAAGCTTCTTCTTCCTCAGTTCCCAACAATCATAGTTTCAGGGTCCTGACAACGGAACCATTTGTTGGCACAGGGGCAGAACCAGGGTTCAACGCTTCAACAATGCACCAACAAAAACCTAACTACCGACCCTTTCGGCAACACCTGCGAAGCAGATGAAGTCTCACCCGAGGTAGAGGCAGGGGTGGTTGCAAGACTCAGGTGTTTGCAACCTTAGCTGGGACACAAATATGTGATTCTAACACTTAGAAAAAACTTTAGCATAGATCATTCATCAATATTTAACCCTCATGCCACTTCAAAGATGGTGTAGAGAACCACATCAATCACTTAGATCTAGGTTAAGTTAGCACTTAGAAACAAAAAAATAGGTCTAGCACTCAACACTTTCATATATGTCAGATCTACATCCATACATATAAGAAGCACAAAGCAAGGTAGATTTATCTAAGCATATCATAGCAAAGCACGTAGCATAATCATGTCAAAGCACAACACATGGAAAGAGACAACACATTAGGTCGAGGCACCGAGCACAACACACAGGTTTACTGTGGTTCACCCCCACCCTGGGGCTACGTCCATAAAGTCTTCTTTTTTATTAGCTTTGGTCAATCTGATTACAAAACATAGCTCAAACTTGTACTCCGCATAGGATAGGAGATCTACATGCACCTCGCTAGATCCTCCTTCGCCGAGTAGATCTAGCACAGAGCCTTCTTACAATCCGTGCACTCAACACTTACAACACTTGCACTTAGCTCTGCAATTCAGTCACACAGTATACACAAAGCATTTTCTAGCACTTAGCGTCTCCGCCTTTCTTACATTGCATAGCTACTTATTTATACTTTACAAAATAGGCCTAAACATGGGTAAACCCATGGGCCGACATCCCATACCCATTACATTATCCCCAAAAACCCAAAAAGGACCCAAGAAAGTGGTCTAGCTTCCACAATATCTGCTTTGCGTTGCGCTCCATCTTTGACAAACTATCGAAGTTCCAAAAACGATCAAATATGACCAAGTGTTTCCTCAAACTTGGTCAAGGGCCAACAAATGTGAAGAGTTGTTTCAGTATTAGGGCACAAAACCATCAAAGGTGGGCCAATAATGACTGGGGTGGCCTCCAAAGTAGTGGGAGTAGGGTCAAAGGGTGCACTGTATTGAGGACCACACGTTTGTAGAAGGATTTCTTCCTCATTAGTGAGGAGGATAGTTCGATCTGTAGAAGTACCCAGGTTGTGATATGGTCCTGCCTGTGGTGGGGCAGGTTGCATCTCTTGTTGGGTGTTCATCACCCCTTGATGTGGTTTGGGGTTTTGCAACACGTCCGGGGGTGGGTGTTGCACATATTGTTGTGGGGATTGTTGGGGGGCAGGCGGTATTGGGGGACGTGGTCCATTTTCAGATTCTTTCATCTGTTTAAAGTCTGCTATTTGAGGGAAATGGTGAGTATAATGGCCATACTCACTGCAAAGGGCACAAGGGAAGTTTGTTCGAATATTGTTGTTGTTCTTCCCTTGGCATTTTTTGTTATTTCCCCCTTGGGGGTTCTGGTTCCCTTGGTTTTGTTTGCCCCCGATAGGTTGGTTTAACTGGGGTTGGTTTTGGTTTCCTCTTGGTCTGGGATTATTATTTTTTCAATTTTTTCCTTTCTTTCTGGTATTGTTCGACTGATGGGATGGATTAGCCGTATTCAACTATGCAAAATTTCGATACTGCTGAATGGGAGAGGGTTGAACAAAATTAACCCCAACATGTGGTTGTTCGTGTGGGGAAGGAATGGGCTGGGGGGGGGCAGGGAATGGAAAGTATGGATTATTCTATGGTAATGATCCACAGGATGTACAGGAAGGCATGACACTTTCACTAGTGTTTAGGGTGTAAGCAGAGGTAGAGGGGGTACCAGAACTAGGTTGGGTCGCGGGGTGTATTGTGGGTGCTGGCGGTGATCCGCTAGTGGGTGGAGGAAAGGTTAAGGGGTATGTTTGTGGATAAGGGGGGCGATTATAATAAGGGGGTCCGCCATATTCTGGTGGATATTGAGGTGTGCCATACATTGGTGGTTGTTGGGGACGTGAATTGTGGTGTGTAGTGGTACCAATCAATCCATCTACTGAGTGAGACATCCCAAGTTTGTCCTGGCCGAATGGAACGAGTCTCGGGGCATCAAGTAGGACCGTATCCAAGTACCCTAACTATGAGTAAATGAGTTCGAACTGTTGGGCCTTGCTAATGGCTTCTTCTTCAAATTGGGGGAAGGTGGCAGCCATGTCTTTGGCAAGGAGGGAAACAAGTGATTTGAGGAACCAATTGAGACATTGTTGTGGAGTAGCTTCAACTTTGTAGAGACTACATCGTCAACACCATTCATGAATGTGGTCAGCAATGTGCATGGCGGGGGTTTGTTTAAATTCCAAGAGTAGTTCGAGGCCATTGTCATGATAAATTGGTAGTTGAAAGAAGGTCAAGAATGATTTGGCCAAGGAATCAAAGGTCACATGGGATCCAGATTTTTATTCTACATACCACTTAGTTGATGGGCCAGTGAGTGTATGTTGAAATAACCTTAATCAGACAGAATTGTCCATGATGTTGTTTGAAGAGCACCATAAGTGAAAGGTCATGATATGGTTGACGGGATCATCTCCTGGTCTTCCTTCAAACTTGGGGATGTCTTAAGGCAGTTTGGTAGGCATTGCAGGCCATGTGGGGTCATGCAATATAGGATCATTGGTGAGTTTAGTCAGATCCAGTATGTTGAGGGAAGCCAAGTATGGCATCTGAGGTGGTGGCGAAGGATTAGTTCCAGCCATAGTGTGAGTGTTTTGTGTACTTGATCCTTGAGGGGGACTAGGCGGGTTTGTACTTCCCCCTTGAGAAGAAGTTGGCCCCCCACTTCCGTGTAAAGGAGAGTGTGGTGATGCTTGACCTTGGGAAGTGGAACCAAGCAAAGTGGAACCAAGAAAAGTTGATCCCAAGATAGTAGCACTCACAGGGGTGTGGCAAAGTATGGCCGATGAGTTGGCAAGACTAGGAACTCCCCCTAGAATGGGAGGGAGATTTAGCAAGCGTCTGGAACGACAGGGATTCTGTGGGTCCCCTATGATGTCCGAATAACAAAGTGGATGTGTGCAAATGGTGATGAGAGTAATTAATGAACAAGAGACTTTGTCTAATTTGGACCTTCACAATATATCTCACAATCATATGTAATCACACGCACAACATACATAAATCAATTGATAAAGAAGCATACATGTGGGTAGGTGGATTTTGTCCACGTGGGATAACAAAGAAAATAAATACTTGTGTCTTAAAAGACGTAACGTCCTTCCTCTCAAATAACACTGGACCTTCCAATAGCACTCAATAGTGGGGTCTGAAGCCACCGGAAAAGGAACTAGTGAAGGATGAAGTAATCAGTTATAATGAGGGGTAGAGGGTGCATATCTTGAAAGAGATGGTGATATTTCCCAATAGCCACACAAAATACGATCAAGGTGCAATTGCARCCCACAATTTCCACCTGGGTAGATGTCCTAAAATTTGGTCACTAGGTACCTCGGTCAAAGTGCGACATTTACATTTTTGGCCTAAGAAATGGGTYACGAGCCGAATCCCGTCCAAGAGGTGGGTGCCTCAAGGAGGGACGCACAGAAAAACCAGACCCATCCTTGTTAGGGACATACCACAAAGCACCACCGCTCATCCATCCCTCAACACAAGTATGTGTCGTCTCCACCAACGGAATGACAACTGAATATGATGGATTCCTGTAACCATTTGCAAACGAAATTCTGGTGATAACAACCATCATCAAGTCCTTCCATGTAATTGGGGATGGTCTAGCCTGGAAAATTGGAAAAGGAGAAAAATTACGTCTTGGCTCACATCCTTGGCCAGGCAGTGGGATTGCCCACACACTCTCACAGGAACTTCAAGACCACCTACATGCATAGGGACTTTTCAAACTCTCTCAAATTGCAGACCTGGGCACTACAAACATTTGGCACCAAGGATGGCTTAGAGCGGAGACCCTTGGGATAAATGGTGAATTAAAAAAACAATGGGAAATCTATCTTTTTGCACTCAAGAGGTCAAACATAAGACTCATGGATAGTGAAAACGAGCTGGTCTGGAAAAAATCCCCTCATGGTGTGTACACACCAAAAATATGATACACAACCCTTAGTGTCGACCTCCTATGAGAAGAACCACACTGGTGGTGGAGGAGACTTTGGAAACTAAAAACACCATTGAAAACAAAGCTCTTCATGTGGACAACATTATCAAATAAGGTCCCAACTTGGGACAAAATGCGGAATTGCCAAATCGAAGGACTAGGATGGTGCACATTATGCAAAAGGGATTCAGAAACTATTCACCATCTACTCATCAACTGCACTTACAATAAAAAAGTATGGAAAGAAGAAGCACTCATCTTACAAAAAATCCTTACCTGGAATGGAAATACACTTGACTCCACCTGGAAGAACTGGCTAAATGTTACCACACAAAACCCACAAAAATCTCTGCCACTACTAATAAATTGGGGAATTTGGATAGCCCAGAATAAAACTATATTTCAGGAAAAATACTTGGCACCAGAAATAGTAGCAGCCCAAAGTCTCACCATACTTGATCAACTCCCCAATGAAAAGACTACTCACAAATATCTTCTCGCACCCTCTCCACCCATAAAGCACTCCACAACTTGGGATTTCTTCGACGAGGCAACACAAAACTCTCTCTATGGGGGAGGCATCTACCTTCACCTTTCAGACACTCACTCCTTCAAGATAAAATTGAGACTTGGGAATGGCACCAACAACTTCGCAGAACTGATGAGGCTCCTCCTACTTCTCAAACTATCAAAAGAATTACATTTGAAGGCTTTACAAATATTTGGGGATTCTATGACTGTAATAAAATGGGCACAAAAAAGACAACACTGTCACAACATCTTTTTACAACCCATATTAAGAGAGACACACATGCTGCTGAATACTTTTGACTCCTTATCTCTTCAACATGTCTACAGGAGCATGAATACAATAGCAGATCAACTGTCCAAAGATGGGCTCATCTTAAATTTTGTCCAATAGCACTTCACAGAAAAAAAAGAAGATACAGAATAGAGATACTACCATAGGCCTTTCATTGAAGATCATACAATCTCCACAACACGATAAATATACAAAACTGTATCTCTATGTCTATTAGACAACAACACTATATATTCCTATTTTTCTAGGAAAACAAATTTTTGTAATATTTAACTACTCTATACATAGCACTGAACAACTTCGGGAAGCAAACCGTATACCAACATCTGATTCGCTCAGATAGATAAACCTTTTCTGGTGCAAACCATCACACTTTCTACATGCTCACAAATGTACTAAATAGCACCTACAAAATGTAATTTTGTCTCTCCGGATGAATAAAATTAAGCTTTTTTTGAGAGGAAAAAAAAATTGATAATTATTATTGATTACTATTTGCCAATACATAGTTATTAAAGAGATCATATTAATATTTATATTGATAATTATTATTGGTTACTATTTACCAATGCATTGTTATTAAAAATATCACGTGTGTTAAATGATTTATGATCAAAATGCCTATGGATTTGAACATTTACATATTTTCTTAAAAAAGAAAATATAAAACCAAATAATAACCCATTTATAATTTAGAATAAAAATAAAAATATTTTTTTAATAATTAAAACTTTATTATAAATTTTAATTTTTTCATAAATCGTTTAAAAAATACATTAAAACTTTTAAAAATTATTTTTTAATTCAAACACTTATCCATTAAGTAAAATAATAACTTTTTAACCACTAAAATAAAAAATAAGTTATTTATTTATTATTTTTTTAATTTCTTAAATTCCATCACCATCACAATTATAATCATCAAATAAATTATTTATTATTTTTTTAATTTCTTAAATTCCATCACCATCACAATTATAATCATCAATTCTTCTATTACGCCGTCTCTGTGGAACCTCATACCTTTCAAAATTCAAGAAAAAGCCCAGTCCTACCATACCCAATGTTTATGGATGTGAGGTCCTCACATTCAAGAATTTCTAAATGCATCTTCCATGAAATATATAAATAGAGATGCATATAGAATTTCTTTCTCTGCAGATCATGTTTAGTTAATCCTTGTTTCATTAGGAGTATACTTTTCATTTGCAGAAACTGTTTCATATACAACCATGGAAATTAATGATGCTTGGGATTTAGAGGGGAATTTTAATGGGACTCTTGTACTTCCAGCGATTTACACGAACACTGGTGACTCTGGTATGTTGATTCAACCAGATGGACAAATTGAAGATAGCAGAGATATCAATGCAGATTCCATGTGTATAATGGACCAGCTTCCCCTTTACAGTACCACTGAAACTTCATGGTATTCCAATTCGTCTGAAGATATGGATGAATTTGACCAGTTAGATCACGGCAATATCTTTCATGGCCATAGCCATCCACAGGCACCCGAGAGTACTACGTTGTACAGGCAGACTGCATTCGGCTCGTACTTAAGACCTGCCCTCTCTCTCTATGTTAAAACTGGCAGAGAGAATTCAATGAAAAGATGCTTCAAGTTTCTCAAAATAATCGACGAGAACAGAAGAGAGTTGCAGAGGTTAAGTCATGCTGCCAATATCCGAGAGCAGCATGAATTCAATGCCCCTCTTCAAAACAAAGCCGCCTTTCTCCATATGATTGCGGAGCGTAACAGGAGAGTCAAAATCAAACATTATTTCTCGTTACTGCATTCTCTCCTACCTCATGATTCCAAGGTATTATAATTTTTCAATTGTTACACTATTTTTTTTCAATCACCAGCACAGATCCATCATATGTCTAGATGGGTTATCAAATTCCCGAAGAAACAATTCTCTAAATCTCGTGGCATCCACTATCTAACCTTAGAATTCCTCTCTTCCTGCACTAAGTATTAGAATACTGAGCACTAGGGCTTTATTGTTTTTTTTTTTTGGCTTTATATCTATAATGGTTAACATTCCTGAGAGGTTAAAATCTCAAATCTGTGACAGAAAGATAAATATTCAGTACTCTCAAATACTTCCAAGTATATGAGTGAATTGAAGCACCGAGTGGAGGAGCTCGAGCAAACAAATCGTGCCCTGGCAGAATCGTTGAGAGTAAACATTTCAAAGAAAAATGTGTGTACCAGTTTTGATCAGAGACTTGAAGAGCAACATGGAACATTTGTTTATAGCAGTGATGAAGTTGTTTTGGAGCAATCCAAGAAAATCCCCAATCAAGTAGACATGAGAATAAATGTTCAGATCGACCCACTTTCGAGCCCAACGAGTCTCATGATCGTCCTGCTCGAGCGGTTAAGAGAATTGCAATTGGAAGTTGTATCAGTCGAGTCTACTGTGCAACAATTCTACTTGGAGGCTCATCTTCTTATTACACAAAAGGTATACTGTGTCCCTAATCTTGACTTTCTTGCGTTATATACTGAACGTTTTGAATCCGTTTTGCGTTATATACCCATTTAATAGCAAAATAAAATAAAATAACTTGAGATTCTTATTAAGTAGGTACAAACTGGCCCTAATCTAAATCTAAATCCCAGATTACTGTAGCACAACCCTTGTTCAGTATTTTGTTCAAGCTCAACAAAATAATCTTAAATTTCTGGGTTTATAAGTATGGAAGGTTTTGAATCACAACCCTTGCTCAGTATTTTGTTCACGCTGAACAAAATAATCTTAAATTTCTTGGTTTATAAGTATGGAAGGTTTTGAATCAGTTTAAGTACTTATTTTACTATTTATTGGAAAAAAAAGGAAAACTGTCCAAAGTCTTATAAGTATGGAAGGTTTTGAATCAGTCTTAGTCCTCATTTTACTATTTAATGGCAAAAGGAAAACTGTCCAAAATCTTATGAAGTAGTATCTATGGAATATGTTTGGACTTGCAGTGACTGAAATTTTTGTATTTGAATGTGAAGGGCGATCAGTGGGAGAGTTCCAAATGGAAAAATGTTACAGATGTGGTCAGACACACTCTCGTTGTGAATAAATGGATATGACTATACCTTATGTCACTTGCAGACCCTAATCATTTGTGCTCAAATTCTGTAAACTTTGTCTCAGCGTTTTTCTATGAGGAAAACATGTGCAAGAGCTGTATTTATGAATAGAGATGAAGGAAGTTTAATGTGCACTGATGTGCATTATACATGTTTAATGCAAATTAAGCTTATTTTTTAAAGGTTGGAGATTTAAATTCAGTTTTGTGAGCAGGTATTTACACTTGTTTATGTAATGCTATTTTGTTTAAGAGTTTTGTTTAAGAGGAGGTAGCATTTCATTTCAACCAATCCACAGTTATGTTAATGAGATATCAGTCTTTTATGTCTTTTATGTCTATTTTAACCTATTTTAATGACATAATGATCATGATTTGTTGAGACTTATAAACTTCTGATTAACTCTTACAAACAATGTAAACAAATTGATCATGATCTATGAATAAAGAGTTGATATCAATCTCTGATGAAATTAAGTAGTGCCCAACAAACACCCCAAAGAAATTTGGCAAAAATTTTTAATATTTAACTTAAATATTAAAATGTGAAAGAAGATAATCATTCCTTCTAGCAACCACCTGATTTAAACCTAATTAACAATATTTATTTAAACATTACCATCCTATATCAACAATATAATATTTATTTTTTCTAAATAATCATATAATAAGACAGAAACCTAATTTTCAATTTAAAAACCTAAACATAAAAATACAGTCAAACATTTCTCAATTCCGAAATTTAAATCTAATTCAGAAATTTAAACCTAATTGACAATATTTATTTAAACATTACCATCCTATATTAACAATTTCAACAATATAATATTTTTTTTTTAAATAATCATATAATAAGACATAAACCTAATTCTCAATTTAAAAACCTAAACATAAAAACACAATCAAACATTTCTCAATTCAAAAATGTAAACTTAAAATACAGTAAAAGATTTATCTATCAACATTACCTATCAACATCAGTATATTATTCAGTTATCATCCAATGGCTTTTTTGCAATTTGGGAAACAATTCAAAGATCCAAACATAGAAGGACATCAACATTTCATAGCTGTATCTGTTAAAACATCTTATCTCATATGGTTGAGAAGATGTAAATAGGGTTGGTTAATTTCATTGGAGCTTGGGTTTAACTCTTAACATTAAAGTAATTATGGTTGCATGAAACCAAAATGCATTCTTTTGTGTTATTCTTACTCCAAATTTTATAAAATTTGGGGTTTAAAGTGAATTTGTTTGTTATGATTAGAGATTATAGTTCTATCTTGATTATATATTTTTAATTCATTTATTTTGTATTTATTTTGAATGATGTGTTATATTTTTAATTCATTTATTTTGTATTTATTTTGAATGATGTGTTATGTAAAAAATTTTAAAAAATGTTTCATAATGTAAAAGAATTGTCTTTTTGCAGTTTTGTAATATTATTAATTTTTATAATTATAAGTTTTAGGGTGAAAGTATATTTTGATAAATTTGAAATATAATTGAGTAGATTCAAAAACCATTAATTATTTACAATTTAAAAATAAAAAACTTATCTTTTTATGTTAGTATAATTTTAGCTAAATGGGAAAATAAATGATGGAAAAGCTAGGGTTTCCATGATTGCTTTACAAGCAATCTTTACCCATCCTCCATTAAAAGGACGTTGAAAAATGATTTTGATAAAAGGTGTTCACTGTTGGGACATTCAAGATGATATATTCTTCTTTAAACTTAAAATTGAAAATGACTTTGGAGGCTTAGAAGATGACTTGGAGGCTTAGAAAATGAATCGTAAGCTAGGGTTTGGTGGTGAGCTTACGATTCATTGACACATCATGGACGTTTTGAGGAGAATGAGGGTTTGACCATGAATAAAGTGACTTGGATGCTTGACATGTGGCTTTGGGAAGCCTAACTACACTCCTCCAACACCAACGACTTGTTCCTAGTGCCAAAACGTCCCCTAAAGGGGTGGCATCACCTTGAATTAGGGTTTCTTTATGTGTAAAAGTAAATTTTAAAGTGAATTGTTTAATGTTATTTTGTAAAAGGGGCAAGATTAGGGTTGTTGACCCCTAGTCTTGTGGTTTACCCTAATATTATGTGGACAAACTATTTTGGAGACATTTTGTATAAATAGAGATCATAAGATCTCATTTCATAATATAACTCTCCCATTGTGAGAGGTCTTTGGCTGAAATTTTCGCTATCCTTGGAGGATTTTCTCTCTTTGGCACATTGTTATGGTTTGTTCTTGCTATTGATGGTGAAAAGTGATGCGCTATGCTTGGAGATTCTTTCTTATGCATGTGGATGGACTTAACTTGGAAGATTAGGGTTTGATCTAACTTCTTGTGGAATTGGTAAGGGAAAAATATTCATTTATTGTCTTTAGTCTTTCTCTTTCCATGATTGTTGTTGGTTAAAACCCTTGGAGGAGTATAAGGGCATACACCCTCCCCAAGGTTTGTTTTCTTGTTCCAGAAAGGTCAATTTTTACAAGGTGTCTTGGAGAACTGCAAGAGCGTACACCCTCCAAGGTCACCTTGGTTTGTTTTGTAAATCCTAGGAAGTAAAAGGGATTACACCCTTAGGGATTTGTAGATCAATCATTTTCATCCAAGTTTCACTTCTCAAGGTCAATTACTTTTCAAGGTTGTGCCAAGAGAATTACAAGGGCGTATACCCTCTTGGCATCTCCTAGATTGACTTACCTAAATTTGGGGATTACAAGGGAGTACACCCGCAAGAGCTTAGCCAAGCCATCTCTTTCGTTGACCCCATAAAACCAATAGTAAGGCACTAATCATTTTTTCAAATTTTCATTGGAGATATAAAGTTTTTGCATTGGTAAACATAACAATTTCACCTTTTGAAGCTCTCTCGCTTGGATTGTATACTTGATGCTACTAGCATCCTTGCCTCCTTGAGGCTTCCTCTTTCTCCAAACAATTATTGTTGTTGTTAACAACTAACCTTACATCCATAAGGTTGCATAAACCCTAACTGTTCTAACCCTAATATCTCACAAACTAACCCTAGACTTAAGCTAAACTTTTGTCGTCTTATTTTACTTGTTATAGCGTACTTTTTGGGAAGATTTTGGGAAAGTTTCATTGGATAATTTTGTTGTTGTAAGACATTGTATGCTATAGCCATAAGGCTGATAATTTTTATTGCATAAATGTTTTGTAACAACCTTGTTTGAGTGCTAAAGTTTCATACTGTTTGTGCAAGCTAGACTATTCAATGTTGGTTCATCTATTTGCATGATTAATTGAACTTGTAGAAACTTTAATTTGACCCTTTTGTTATCATTATATTGATGATAATTAACATTGTTTGATCACTACAATTTAGGGAAAACAAGCTTAAATTATTTGTGCACCTAATATACCATATGCAAGTGTGTCTTTTCTTGTGTCTTGTGCAGGTACAAACACCCTTTGTGGGCATCCAAAGACTTGGCAACCTTAAGCCACCCGAAAATGAGTCATCATAGCCATCTTTCCTTTTCCATCATTAACCTTTAGTGAAATACTTCTCTTCTTTCCATCCCATCCATATCAATCCCCCCAAGGTCACCGAGATTGCCTCCCTAGAGTGACTTAGTCACCCTTGAAGTGTAGGACCTATCTCGAGGTGACATTGGGTATAATATCCCTTAGTTTTTTCCATTTTGGTGGTTGGGTTAAGGATTTTCCCAACCTACAACTTGTGCAATAACAGTTCTAACACTTCATATCGAGTGATAATGCCAATGTTTTGGGCATGAAAATGGTGATCATGGATTGAATTGGATAATGAATCATTATGCTTTGAATTTATACTTTTTTCCTTGTTCCATATTGGTGGTCATCATCATCTCCTAGTCAAGTGTTGTCACTCTTGGGAAAAGTTGTACTACTGTGGGGCTTAATAGGGGTAATGTGTCCATATCCCTTACCATACATAACATATTCCAATTGTCCTTTATTTTGGGTTGGTTGTTATATGTATCCCAAAAATGTTCATGCTTCATAATCCCATGAGAAGAAGGAGCTTGCATACCTGTGGTTGATGCAACTTTATAAAAAAATGATATACAAAGATAAAAAAAACCCTAATTCAAAATGCAAGGAAAAGAAACAAACAAGAAAAACAAGGTCTTAAAAACCAAGAAAGAAATTAAGCATGAGCTCTACCCCCTCACTAAGAGGTCGTCACCCCAAGTCCTATGCAATGAATGCATATCTAACAGAAGGACTTAGCAAATCAAATGTCAAAAGTAAAAAAAGGTTGAAGCAATAAAGAGAAAGGAAAATAGGGGTTTGAAAAGACACAGTTGTAATACCCACGTTTCCCTCAACTTGTAATTAATCATTAATTATGGTCACCATGCTATGGCATGGGAACAATGTAAATGTATTATTGTTTGAATTTCCAATAACTGACTGTGGGGGTGAAGCCTTAAAGTATTGGCCATGATATCACTAGAGGAAAGAAATGGGAAAATTATGGAGAGGGTTCATTATGTCAAATGACCCAAATTTCTCCTTGCTGAAATGATATGCCTCATCCTAACCCCCAAGGAGAAATCAATTAATAAGAAACGGACCGGTGGTTGAACCATCAACCACCCCCATGAATGGAATCATGGTCTAGCTGAGGAGACAGGAGGTTGTCAGCCTGAAGTACCACCGAGTCCTATAGACCCAGACTGACCTGAGTTTCCTTCTGACAGAAGGAAAATGACAGTTCCATGACCATCCCGAGGAGGAGAAAGGTGAGGGTAATACAGGGGAAGCAGACGAGAGAATACACGTGGGGAAGAGAGAGGGTGTGAGGCTCTTCAGCTCAGGAGAGTAACTGAAATCTTGATAAGTTGTTCTGGTTACTGGAGATAATAAGAGAAAATATCTATGAGAACTTAGATAAGAGCGCGAACTGAGCAGGAGACTGCGAGCTTGGTGTTGAGGAGGCATCTGATAAACCTCGCAGAGACTGTGATTGAGAAGGAATCCTTGAGAAACTATGAAATATCCCTAGTGATATCATGGCTTGGAATGGGGGTGGCCAGAGTACTAAGAGTGAATGCCTCTGAGCCTATGGTTGGGTGGAAAGGCACACACCCACAATCAGTTCGTTGGCTACAATCTGAAATAGATAAGTATTCTCATATCCTGTTTATTTGAACTGTAACTGTAAATTAAAGTTGGATATCCTATGAATGTTTTAGGTATGTACATGTTTGCTTGATGATTAGACTGTGTTCCTTTATCTTTTCTTGATTGTGTATTTAAGCAAGTAAGGAACTATATAGTTTGTGCACGTAAATGCTAGAGCCCTGTAGTGGCTCAAGTTTAAGTAGATGAACTTTGAGTTTGTCGACCTTGGTTATAGTTCCCTGTATGCATGCAACACTCCCATCTGTTTTGAGTCTCCTGGGAGAATGAGTCTATTAAACTCAGGAGAAAGAGCGCAAAGCACGCGCCAACGCCTAAGTCTTTCAGAACTGATGAATCTCAGAAGGATAGCGAGATTTAAGTCTCTAAAGAGAAGATCCTTTTGTTTGGAAGATGAGTAGACGAGATCTTTTCGGGAGGATCCAAGGTCTGTCATGACCGTTGGATTTGGAGAAGGAGCATAGGTGTTAACTCCTCAAATCCTTCAGTCTTCGTGAGTTCATCGAAATTGTGTATTCATCGTAAGGGAGACGTATTCTCTTAATTCCCCGAAGTCCGAAGTGAATTGGGACCGTCCATTGGATAGTATACGTGTTGTTAGATCCCACGGTTCAGAGAGTGGCACTTCGACAGTTTTGAGTCATTGTGTTAATAGGAAGAGGAACTCCCAAAGGGTCAAATATCGAAGTCCTGAAGCCACGACAACCACAAATCTGTGGGTCTACGTGGATAGAACCTGGCCGTCATATTTAGACTATGGTCATCCCAACATTGACCAACTACAGGATTCACGAGGAGGTTGCATAGAAAAACTCCTAAATGTCGAATTATCGAAGTAATGGGAGCCATAGATCTATGGATCTACGTGGCCAGATCTCGACGATGAGATCTGAGAGATGTTAGAAGGATATCATTCTGGAGTGACGTGACCTAGTGACATCATCCATGGTGATGTGGACCCACGATCAATGTGCCATGTGTCACCTGGATTCAAGCGTTTCATACACCCTATAGGTCCATTAACACATGCCACATGTCACCTAGATTCAGGCATTTCATACACCCTATAGGTCCATTAACACGTGACATGTGTCACCCTCTGAAACATCATCTCTGGCAATTAACCGTTTGGTCCACATGGTAGGAGATCTCATAGTATGGAGATTTGACACTCCGGAGGAACTTGGCCAAGAGTCTTCAAAGTGTGAAGACTCCTGAAGTCACGAATGATGGAGTAAATCTCGGTCATTGACAGATAGGGGATGCGTGGCGCCAAATCCTTTAGTTCAGAGACTTGGCACCTCGTGGGAATGGAGGTGTGGTGTGTCGATAAGTTCTAAAGTCACTAATTAACGAGAGTCGTCGATCTGAGGGAGATTTGGGACCACTTGTGATCGTTGGATCTACCCCATGGTCAATTCGACTTTGAACTACTCCTGGAGTAAGGACTCAGGAGAGGACTACACCATGAAACCCCTAAATGCTGAAGTTGTGAAGAAATGGAGGCCATAGATCCCGAGGTCTACATGGACGCATATTAACTGTGAGATCTGAGGGTTTGGAAGGTTGTCATCTCGCATTGACATGGCTTACTGATGTCATCCTAGGTGAATGTGGAACCGCAACTAAGGTGCCATGTGTCACCCTTATATCGTTGATTTACAGACCCCTTATGCGTATTAGAGCATGACATGTGTCACCCCTAATGAGGACACATGTCACCCATGGCCCTTGCCGTGTGTTAGTGTCTGGTTCGTGCCTGCCTGGCCAATGTGCTTGGTGATGTTTCCGAGACTTCGAGAGTCTGGATAACTTCGAGAGTTCAGAAGATTTGGGCATAGTATGGTAAAATAATTTTCAACGTCGATCGTTGATCGCTGAACATTCAATGACGATCACCGATTGCCGAAACGTTGAAAACATAGGATGTCGATCACCTTTTGTCGAACGTTGAACGCTGAAAAAATGGATGTTCAACGCAAAACATCGAACGTCGATTGTCGAATGGCCAAGGCCACATGGCGAGATTTCAAGACTTCGGGGAGTAAGAAAAGGGGCGTTCAACGTCGAACGCCGAAGACCCCAACTAATGATGCCCGAATAACTTCAGGAGGCGATAAATTACAGACCAAAGCTCATATTTTAGTGTAGTGGCAAACATTAGAAAGCTCGTGGTGAGCAGTAGCCAATGGAGAGTCCAAAATTAGGATTTGAGATGGTTAGGAAAAAAAATTGATGCCTTATCCCTAGAAAGAGTATTTAGGGGTCGAGTGTGTTACAAATTGGTATCAGAGCATGGAAACAACCCTTGTCCTGCTTGGGCTCATGCACGAGTCACATAAAAGTATTATTAGAAAAAAAAAATTAAGGGAGAGGGCGTACTACCCTACCCTATCTAGCAGAGCATGATTCAGACACAGACCTGGATAGGTCGGAGAACAATCAAAAGGCTAGGATAACATGAGTCTGTTGAGAGTACCACTGTCATATGGAAGTTATCTACACAATTTCATTGAAAGGATCAATAACAATAATAATCACTGCTTTAATGAAGGATTAAACCTTGTAGATGGGTATAACCCCTCACGATCAGAGGAATGAGTCTGGTGACCATTCTCTGAAAAGGGAGAGCATGCGTAGCTCTCGGGTTTTGAAGGGAACCAAGAAACAATTTTTTGTTTCTGGGTACAAGAATTATTGGGCATGGTTTTTCTAATTAAGTTGATAAACAAAGTTGTAGAAATATTGAGTGATTGAGTGAGAAATCACAACAACCTCCCTTGATTGGTGGATAGGAAACTAGTATGCCAGAATTTTGTGGGAGGAGGAGAGTGACCTTTGTCCTTGACTGTTGCTGAACAGAAGGAAGAATTCTAGGTGTAATGGTTAAGATTGATTATGACCTAAAGATACTCTGGAGTTCTGAACTAGAATACTTAGTAAGTAACATAACTCGAAATTGTATCTGGGCTTTAAGGGAATAGTCCAAATGTTGTTAGACATTAAAATTTATTATAAATGAGGTAAAATGGTTGATTAAATGTTGATCCTGAATGTGGTAAAGGAAGTGTTGGGGCACTTATAGAAACCCAATGGGTCAGATTGACATCTAGAGGTGGATGATAACCATATCAAAATAGCTTGGTATACTCAGATAGCTATAAGAGGGAGTTTAGGAAAAGATTCATTTGTAGAAATATGTTGACCAAGAATGGTTTGAGGCATGAAAGAGAAGCTTGATAAGCTATCTTGTTTTCTTGGGGAACGATTGGATTTTCCCAGATAATATTTCTAGGCTATTGAGTCATCTTATAACACCAGAGGCAAGAATAATTTCTTGCTGGTTGTTGTAATACAGAAGAGGGACATAGTTATGATTATGTCTGTTAAACTGGCCATGTTGATAACATGTGAGTGACTGAAATCTCCCAAACGAGAGGGAAGCTCAGTGTTGAGTATCTCTATGGAACTTGTCTTGAGAATAACAGTAAGATCCTTGGGAGAAGGATCTTGAAGTATGATATGTCCATGTGCATGTATGACATGGAAAGGGTTAAAGAAATGAGATTACATGATGTATGTTCGGGCTAGCTGTGTATAGGATTGAGTGCATGGAATTAATGCATTGTGAAGATTCTTGCTATAAATCCTGATATTAATACCAACTAAGTATGAATGATATTAAATGTGCAAGTGACACACATGTATGATGTAAGAATATATGTATACCAAAGACATAATATGGTTTCCTTGATGAGTGATATGTAAGGCAAGAATTACACTTGCCAAGATTGAATGAATACCATTGATGCATGGCCGACTCTATTTTGAGGTGTCATGAAAGATTGGTTTTGAATGGTAGCTTGAGGGGAATGTGTTCCATTCCCTCAGGAAAGGCTAGTATAAAAAGATGAAAGAGTAAATGAGCAAGGATGCTCTGTTGTCATGACAAAAGGCAACAAGATTAATCCTTTGAGGACTGCATGAGAACAATTATGAATAATCATAAGTTGAGTGATTTATGATTATGCATGTGGTTAAGTGCATCATGGATGTAAGTTAGAAAAACAAGGAATATGTGTGGACATATAATCTGGATGCATAAAAAAGATGCATGTTTATATTCCTTATGGAATGCTTGGTAAATAACTGAAGCTAATTCAAGGTTGAGGTCATCACAGATAGAGAAGGATATGCAATAAGGAAGTTGCATGTTGAAGGAGTTCCCTGTGGAAGAACTGTGTGAAGACATTGTCAGGAGAACTGAGTCACAACCTTAATGACTGTTGAGAATTGAGTAGTGGGATACAAGCCTATTTATATAAGAAATCATGGATTACATTCTAAAACAAAAGATATGAGTGGAAAACTAACCAACGAGTGTAGACCATTTTGATAACCGAATGGTAAGGTGCATCGTGCACAGGGTCATGGCTCCTTATGAAAAAAAGGTTTTATATTAAAACATGATGATGTATCCTAAGAGTTAGGGTATGCCTAACCAAGGATGCTCAAGGAAAAAAGAGGAACACTCTTTCCACCCTAAGAAATCTGAATTGCTTATAGAACTGTAGGTCTTAGATGAGCAGCTATGAAGAATAAGTACAACTGGATAAAGGAGAATAAGTAAGTGAGTGAGTTTGAATGAATAGGCTTGGTTGAAGCCATATTAAACAAAGGCAGTGAGGCCTTGGAAAATAACCCAGTTGGACTAAAGGTCCCAGGCTATGTAGGAGTTGGAAAAGGGAAGATATCTTAACTCCTTTCTTGTTGTATTTTATGTTTTCTCTAGGACGAGAAACCAGTGTGCTGATGAAAGGTAAATGTTTGACACCATAGCGATAATGGTTGTATGACTGTAGAAACAATTGAGAATTTCTTGTGTTTCACTCATGGAAGAATTAAGGATAACGTGATGAGGTGCATAGAGATATGCTAGGACATATCTGAAAACTGTTTTGTTTATTTAAAAGCTATGATGCTTGAATCTTTATTTTACATGATGAATAACATATTTATGATGTATGCCATCTATAGAAAGAAATTGGAACTGTTGAGGAAGACAATTGCCCATGATGAACAACCTCAAGAAAAGGATGACTATGAGAAGGTGGTTGAAAAAAAATTGCTAAAGGGGCTTTAAAAGTTCCCATAAAGCACCATTGATGAGGTAATATCAGAAAGGGTGCTAGCAACTAGGATGGGTATAAAAATGTCCATACCCATGTGGCATAAGGTATGAAGGAATTTGGTAAGAATCGCTTCTGAAAGGATTTCATTATCCTAAAGATATGAAAATAATTGTGAGTGGTTGTTGTATGCTATTGCTACCCAAGCGAGGTAAGATTCAAGATAGAAGAATCTGAACAAAAGAGAGAGGAAGTATATGCCAATCAAGGATGAGTTGTAATTCTTGCAAGAAAATGCATGAGTAAAGGGTACCATGGGTACAATGAACAATATAGGGAGATTGGGGAATAAAGGTGCTCACAGTTAGCACATTGCATGGAATTGATTTGAGGAAATGTAGGTTTGCATAAATGGAAGACCACAAATTTTCCATTGGGGAAGGAGTGCCTTCCAATATTTTACTTACCTGGTATAGGTGTTAAAGAAAAAAGAAAATTGGGTGGCCATGAGTGTTGGAACCCTGGTTACTAATGAAGGAAGAATTCTTGGGAGCATTCAAGAGAAAAATTTAGTTTAATGTGTGTTGATCTGGGATCATGATCAACATGTAGCAGGAAGCATAGTTCTAATGTAAGAGTGAACAACAAGGAATCAACCATATGCTGAAGAGGTTGGTTAAACTCCAACACACCATAGCAGAATGCTTGTCACCAAGTGTGGCAACTTGAAAATCAATGCAAGGGTGCATTGGGTATGAATGTGGCTATGAATACTGGCACATTGATTAAAGTCATTTAATATTTGAATTGTACTTGGAAAATTTAGTATGTTGAAAGGATTCTTACATAAATAATAATATTTCTCTTTTTCTTTGTACCCTTGAATAAATGAAAATGACTTGGACTGTTAGTATGAATTGTTTGAAAATATAATGTGCATGAAAACTAACAACTTGTTTGGTTGATGAATGTTGAAGTTGAAGGAGGAAAAAGGGTCTTGGATATGGAAGTATTGTAAGCCCATAAGGAAGACCAATTTCCTACTGAGCTAAACTGATATGGGAAGGAGAGTCCCATACTTGTGAATTTGGTTCCTGTTGTTGTTCCTGAGTCTGTACTAAGGCTTAAAGTATAGTGTCAAGGCATCCGAAAGTATGTAAAAGATGAATACAAAGATAAGTCACCTTCGGTATGAGAAACTAGAGCAGATTTCTACATTCTCGTCGTCTAGCTTCCAACTGTTCTTGAGCAGTTATGTCACGCTCAATGGCTGTCCATGAGAGTTCTAATTCCTCCCAGGTGTTAGCAGTTTTAAGGATTGTATCAAAGAGATTTAAAGTGATATGAGTTTGATTAGAGATCCCGGGTTGAATATTTGGTTGAGTTGCTGCAGGGACAGTCATTGAGGAACAGTACCAGTATGGAAATGATTCACTGTTTCAATTTAGTCGAAATAAGAGAAATTTTTGCATGAAGAACCAAATAGGAATGCAAATTGAAGGCCCTTTCCCGTAACTGTATTATCTTTTAGTAAAGATGTGGAATGAGAGAAAAACATTTAGCTGTGGGTAACGTAAGATTCCTATCAGTAGAAAACTCACACATACACAAAAGAAGAAGTTGACATAGAAATAATTGACATAGTGTAAATAAATATAAAATTCTGTAAATGCAAATTGGTCTTACACCTGCTGATAGCTGGTGCAAAGGAAGGACAAGAAACAATTACAGAAAAAGTAAAATCCCTTCACTATAGTAGTGGTCGTACTAAATTATAGTGATACACATCAATTATGTAGAGCAAAATGAAAAGAAACAAAGAACATAACGAAACAAACTTGTAACACAGTCGTGACGGAATCGGGAATCTTCAAATTGCTTGTATTAACTTCTAGGATGCAAATCTCTATTACACATTACCAAAAAGTCCAGCCCTTGGTTCTTCTTTTGGTGATATATTTATACAAATTTTCCCTTCCTTACTCCTATTTTCAAAAAAGTGCCAGCTGCCTGCCTTTACGTGACTCAGTGCATATTATACATCTATCCATAAACTGGATGCAAGTTGTGAAAGTTCTACTTGGCAGCTGTGAGGGGCGAAAACACTCCATATCTTCTATTTTATTTCAAAAAAGGGCCAGGTGCTTGTCTTTGCATAGACTCAGTGCATATCCTACATCTGTCCATGAATTGGGATACAAGCTGTGACGGCTCTGCTTGACAAATGGCTTCGACAAAATAACACTCTTGGGCTAATTGTGGAAGTTTATTCCCCATATGTTCATCAACAATATCAAGGGCGCCGAGTTGTGTGCTGGGTTGAATCAAATGTTCATCAATTTGAGACATGTCTACCCTGTCCATCTTAGAGATCTCTGCAAAATTTCTCTCATTTTTCTCCTTCATGTCGAGGGAGATCTGCTCTATATTCATCTGCCTTAGCGTCTCTGAGTCAAATTCACCCTCCATCCCTAGCAATTCACCTTTTATGGCATTGCAGGCTTCTTCTACCAAATTTGTCACTTTCTGGGCCTGTTCCTTACTTTAAGTAATATCATGTTCCCAATTCTTTAACAAAATATTACCCCTAGTCTGTTCAGCAATGGTGAGCCCGGGAGACCCTGCTGAAAACCTATTGTTGGTAGCTATCACTGCTTCTTGGAAGGCGATCCGAGCATCTTCTACATTTCTTTCCTTGACAATCAGATTCTCAGAAATCTGATGCATTAACAAGCAATTTTCTCGAAACTCCCCCACTTTGTTTAGTAGACTCTGTTGAGCAGAAGAGATCCTGCTCCGAATGTCGATTGCTCGGGATTTAACAATCTCGATGTCAATCACCTTGCTTTCTGCGACTTCTAACTGAGCTTGTAACTGTGTGATTGTATCCCTCTGCTGACCCGACTGCGTCCGACCATCTCAGATCACTGAATTCGCTTGTTCCAGCTTGGTTTTGAGGACTTCGATTTCTTTCTTATCGACCAATTGGGCCAGCTCTATTTCTCCACTCGCTTGACTCTTAGCATCTTCCGCAGCCGAAGCTATTCGGGCTTCAAGAGTCTTGATCAGTCGATTCTTTCTCTTGAGCTGATTTTTCAACATCACAACCGAGAATTGGTTCGCTGACGCATATGCTCCTAGCGTCCCTGCTATCTCTGTGGCGAATTCATCACTTTTCTTGTTTTTTCCATCTGTCATTACTTTGAATTTTTTAATAGTGGACTCTCCCTCTTGACAAAATTCCTGCTTTACTACATCTTTTCTCTTTCTGTCAAAAAAGAACTCATTAGGGGGGAGTTCCTCTG
>JZKD02S1915109.1:215570-241369 GCA_000966675.3 Picea glauca
ATAAACGACCAGGTGGGTACTGAGCCGCTAGTCCGTGGTGAAGTATCTGAGATGTTTTCTGGACCCTACGCTGCAACCTCAACATTTGCTTTCACTGCTCTCCTTGGGGCCATGGATGACGCTTGCTTTTTCGCTCTTCTGCAATAAACCTGTGTATACATGCGGAAATGAGTTCCCTCGGAGAAAGGTGATCTCTGTGCGCTTATGAGAAATGTTTTAAAAGGAATGAAACTCTCGTATATATTTGAAAACTCTGTACCTTTTGAAATAAGTCTGTCAAATCGCAAATAAAACCAAATTTAATGTATAAATCTGATCTTATTTACTCGTAGATTTACCCCAATTCTTCATTAATGTCATCAATGTTCGGCGGCTTGACAGGCAATCGGGTTATGGAGAGCAAGTAAATTCCTCGTGAAGTGTGCCAACCTCGATACGCGGGATGTATCTCGCTTAATTTCATTTTCCTAAAATTTCAAATCTTAACGACTTAAAGAATTTTCTTGTCTTTCGCTGTATCGTGAATTTTCTTTTCAGATTTTGACTCTCCAACTCGCGAGGTTGCGAGTGCCGATTTTTCCTTAATTAATAATAACCGCGATTTGGCACATTCTTAATTATATAACTAACCTAATCGTCATATCGCGACTCGGGAATTCGAAGACAAACTTTTGGGAGAATGATATGCCGAGTTGCGATATCATGATGTGGCGATAATTAAGACTCGAATTAAGAGAAGGAAGTCTTAGATTAGGCGATTAATTAATCTCGCTATAATTATGTCGCGACTTCGTGAATCGGATTTTTGGACACCTTAACTTGATGAAAGAAAGCGCCGGGTGACGAAGTGCCGAGAACCAAATTTAACCATGGTTAGTTTTTTTTTTTTTTACCCTTAGTCTCTGATTGAGGTTATCACAAAGTCATTGTGTTCTCGGCTATCGGGGCTGCAAGAACAAAAACTCAGGTCTGATGGATGCCGAGGCGCGAAACCCCGACGAAGTCTAATCAGAGGTTAAAGGTTTTACCCTAGTTAATGCCTCGGACGAAAATTAGAACCGAGTTCGCATTTTCATGACTTGGGACTTGTGAATTCAAGAAATAAAGTGTCCGACTTGCAAGACCCCGAAATAAATCAAAAGAGCAAACATACTTGCAAAAAATGGACCCTTTATGAAAGTGACAAAGCATTGTTATTCATGGGACAAGATTTCAGAGATTTATGATTTCGGAAGGAGAAGAAAAGCAACTTTAGATCTCAAATATCAAAAATTGAAAATTGTGCGAGGTGAAAAACAAGGGCGGCTCCAACACCTGTGTGGAACACATCTGAAAATAAATGGGGAATGTGGAAATCTGTGGGTAACAAATTTGCAAGAAAATTATGAATTTGAAATTGATGATAATTTCCCATAATTTTGTATACCTATGATACAAGTGAGATGAAAAATATCTGTCTAGGGAGGATAGATGAAGGATTTCAAGCTGGAAAGTGTGAAAGATTCTATTGTTGAGACATGAGAACCCTATGGTAAGCCATGATTTCCCTAGAACATGCTGTGTTGTGGCAAAAAAAGCCGAAGGGATGCCTCGACAGAGAAATTCCGAGGGACGCCTCAACTATAAGGCTCAAGGAAGTTTCTGAAATTCTTATTGTGCGAGAAAGCCTTGGCAATGAAAGATGGATCGCCCGAGGAACTGTATAACAGAAGGATATGCCTGAGCCTTGGCCTGGAAGGTGAGTGACTGCAAGGAAGAGGAGACTTGATAATTCTTATAAACTATTGATTGAGATCATGCACACAATGGGTATGTCCAGGAAAAACAATGAGCCAATAAAAATAAGACATCCATGTGGATACGAATCCATGAACTGCACAGATGAGTATTGTGCTAAGTTATGAAGTTTTCTTGAATTTTATGCAACAATAAAATGTTTACGCATGAAAGTTGTGATTAATATGCTTGTTGTCCAAGGTTATTAAAGACAGGTGACGAAGGCCAAGAGTCTGAAAAGGACCTGACCAAGAAAGAGGGTCAGTACTTCTTAAGAAGTTGGATGAGAAAGGCATGATCGTTGTTACTGACAAAGAACACCGAGGACGATGTTCCTTTTTAAGGGGGAGGGGATTGTAATACCCTTGTTTCCCCTAGCTTGTAATTAATCATTAAATATGTTCACCATGCTATGGCATGGGAACAATGTAAATGTATTATTGTTTTAATTACCAATAATTGACTGTGGGGGTGAATCCTTAAATTACTTTCCATGATATCACTAGAGGAAATAAATGGGAAAATTATGGATAGGGTTCATTATGTCAAATGACCCAAATTTCTCCTTGCTGAAATAATACACCTCATCCTGAGCCCCAAGGAGAAATCAGTTAATAAGAAAAGGATTGGTGGTTGAACCATCAACCACCCCCATGAATGGAAGCATGGTATGGTTGAGGAGGCAAGAGGTTGCCAGCCTGAAGTACCACAAGGTCATGCAGACCCAGATTGACCCGAGTTTCCTTCTGACAGAAGGAATAGGACAGGTCCATGACCATCCTGAGGAGGATAAAGGCGAGGGGAATACGGGGGAAGAAGATGAGAGAAGACACACGGAAAGAGAGAGGGCATGAGGCTATCCAATTGAGGGGAGGAACTGAAATCTTGAGAAGTTGTTCTGGTTACTGGAGAGAACAAGAGAAAATATCTCTGATAACTTACAGAAGAGTGTGAACTAAGCATGAGACTGGGATCTTGATGTTGAAGAGGCATATGATAAACCTCGCAGAGACCGTGACTGAGAAGGAATCTCTGAGAAACTGTGAAAGTTCCCTAGTGATATCATGGCTTGGCATGGGGGTATCCAGAGTGATAAGAATGAATGCCTCTGAGGCTATGGTTGGGTGGAAAGGAGCACACCCACAATTAGTTCGTTGGCTACAATCTAAAATAGATGAGTATTCTCAAATTATGTATATTTGAACTGTAACTGTAAATTAAAGTTGGATATCCTATGGATGTTTCAGGTATGTGCATGTTTTCTTGATGATTAGGATTTTTTCCTTTATCTTTTCTTGATCGTGTATTTAAGAAAGTAAGGATCTATACAGTTTGTGCACGTAAATGCTCGAGCCATGTAGTGGCTCAAGTTTAAAGAGATGAACTGTGAGTTCGTTGACCTTGGTTATAGTTCCCCGTATGCATGTCAACACTCCCATATGTCTTGAGTCTCCTGGGAGAAGGAGTCCATTAAGCTCAGGAGAAAGAGTGCAAAGTGCGCACCGACACCTAAGTCTTTTAGAACTAACAAAGCTCAGGAAGGATAGAGAGATTTAAGTCTCAAAAGGGAAGATCATTTCATTTGGAAGATGAGCGGACAAGATCCGTTCAGGAGGATCTAAGGTCTGTCATGACCATTGGATTTGGAGAAGGAGCATATGTGTTAACTCCTCGACTCCTTCAGTCTTCGCAAGTTCGACAAAATTGTGCATTTGTCGTAAGGGAGACAAATCCTTCGATGTCCTGAGGTTCGAAGCAAATTGGGACCGTCCATTAGAAGGTATATGTGTCTCCAGATCCCATGGTTCAGAGAGTGGAACTGATACAGGTGGATATCGGTGGCCACCCACCTATTCCACTGGCTTAAAAAATAGTTTTCCACCTTGGTAGTTTTTTGGGTTCCAAACTTTCGGGGCCATTTTGAGGCCCTAAATGACGTATTTTGGGGATTTGGGGCCCAAGTGACTCCCAAAGGCACTGACCTAGGCTAGTCAAAATTGTTCTTCTCAGTTAGAACTTTCCTATGGGCTATCGTGCGCCTAAAACAGATATTGTATGCAAAAGTTACGATCCTGAGAAGTTGATGTACTAACTTACCCAAACGGGACCCACATGGCTTTTGGCGCTTCATCTCCTAGGGTTAGGTTTTTGGATGTCTAGAGTTTTTGACATTCCCATTTATTGTAAAAATGCCTTCAGAGCCTCATTGTAACCATCTTCTTGTGGATGAGCGTATCCGTCACATCTCTTCTCAGAGATAAGCTGCCACCATTCCAACAAGCTTGTTTTCCACTACATTTTATAGTTTCAACTTATTTCCTTATTGAATAGAAAACCAGTTTTACTGTATCTCTATTATTCTGTGTTAAACATATTTTAATAATCTGTATTCATTTCATTCTTCTCATAAAATATGGATTAGGCACTTCGACAATTTTGAGTCATTGTGTTAACGGGAAGAAGAACTCCCGAAGGGCCGAAGACCAAAGTCTTGAACCCACGACAACCGTAGATCTGTGGGTCTACATGGATAGACCCTGATTACCATATTTATACTATGGTCATCCCAATTCTTACCAACTCCGGGAGTCACGAGGAGGTTGCATGGAAAAACTACCGAATGCCAAATTCCCAAAGTAATGGGAGCCATAGATCTATGGATCTACGTGGCCGGATCTCGATGGTGATATCTGAGGGATGTTAGAAGGCTATCAGTTCGAAGTGACGTGACCCAGTGACATCATCTAGGGTGATGTGGACCCACGATCAACATGCCATGTGTCACCTAGATTAAGGTGTTTCAAAGACCCTATAGGTACATTAACATGCGACACGTGTCACCCTCTAAAGGGGTCACATGTCCTCTCTGCATTGCCATGTGTCATCTCTGGCAATTACCCATTTGGTCCATGTGGCAGGAGATCTCGTAGTCCAGAGATTCGAGACTTTGGAGGAACTTGGTCAAGAGTCTTCAAAGTGTGAAGACTCCCGAAGTCTTGAAATATAGAGTAAATCTCAGTTGTTGATAGATAGGGGACGCGTGGCGCTAGATTCTTTAGTCCATATACTTGGCACCTCGGGGGAATGGAGGTGTGGTGTGTCAATAATCTCTAAAGTCATGAATTAATGAAATCCTTTGATCTGAGGGAGCTTCAGGACCACTCATGATTATTGGATTTACCCCATGGTCGATTTGGATTTGACCTACTTCGGGAGTAACGAGAGGACTACACTATGAAACCCCCGAATGCCGAAGTTGCGAAGCGATGGAGGCTGTAGATCCCGAGGTCTACATGGACACATTTTGACCATAAGATTGGAGGATTTGGAAGGTTGTCAACACAAGATAAGGTGACGTGGACCCACCATTAAGATGCCACATGTCACCCAGATATGGCTGATTTACAGACCCCTTATGCCTATTATAGAATGACATATGTCACCCCTAACGAGGACACATGTCACCTCTGGCCCTCATCGCGTGTTAGCTTTTGGTTCGTTCCCTCCTGAACAACATGGTTGGTGACGTGTCCGGGACTCCAGGAGTCTAGATAACTTCGAGAGCTTGAACGATTTGGGCATAGTATGGTAAAATAATTTTCAACGTCAATCGTTGATCATTGAACGTTCAATGACAATTGTCGAACGTTCAACGACGATTGTCGATTGCCGAAACGTCGAAAATGTAGGACGCCAATCACTGATTATCGAATGCTAAACTTTGAAAAAGGGGTGTTCAATGCAAAACATCGAACGTTGATTTCCGAATGGCCAAGGCCACATGGCGAGATTTCTAGACTTTGGGGAGTAATAAAAGGGGTGTTCAGTGCTGCACGCCGAAGACCCCAACTAATGATACTCGGATAACTTTGGGAGGGGTTAACTGGCAGACTAGAGCTTAGATTTTAGTGTGGTGGTGACTGTTAGAAATCTCATGGTGAGCAGTAGCCAATGGAGAGACAGTAATTAGGATTTGATATAGTTAGGGAAAAAAAATTGATGCCCCATCCCTGGAAAGGGTATTTAGGGGTTGAGTATGTTACAACGGTGTTGAGGAAAGGGTACCTCATTACATAAGTGCTCCCTCTAAAAAGGCACTCATCAAGATGACCACCATACATGGCCTTTCATGTCAATGACATCCACCCATGAAGTAAACCCCAATCCATACCACATACCATTGCACATACTCCTCGATGGGTTCCTTGGGAAACACTTCTTATCTTGGATACTGTCACACCTACTAGGGGGTAATAATGATCCTCCCAAACCTAAACTTGGAAAATTGTATAACTATGTAAGCTAGTGCGAAGTTTTAAGATGATACTTTATGAGATCTATCTAATGGATTTTGTATTGACATGACTCACTTTATTTGTTGTGTTTGAATTGTATACCTTACCAATGGTATTCATGATGCATTAGACTACTTGAACCCCTCATCAGATGATGGATTTCACATAGTCACATGCTTCATTGACACTTGAATCCTTTGGACGATATTGAGGGGTTACAAACATACTTTCATGGAGGTTGTCCCCACCACTTGAGAGAGGTCATTCCGCACTTCTAGGAGGATGTTTAGCTTTTTGATGACATGCCTCCCTTGACAAGACACCCTAGCATACATGGGGTATGAGTTTGAGCCTTTTGATGATGATACATTACATGATGATGGTGATTTAATACCACTTGATGGAATGTTGCACCTTTGAGAGGATATTGGGCTTCTTGATGATGATTTGGCACCTTTTGATGAGATGCCACACCTCTTGGGGACATGAAAACCACTTGGAGATGAAATGTTGCACCCCTTCATGGAAAATTTTCACTTTTTATCCCCTAGGCGTCATTTTGGAGTGAGCCATCCACCTCATGAGGTCACACATGCCACATGTGTGAGATTGAGAGCACATTTATGTGGGACGATTTAATGTTTGAGATACTTTAATTCATCTTGGAGGCATTGTTATGGGTCTTAGTGACCTATCCACTCATGTATCATGTATTTTTATATATTGTTGCATTTTCTCTAGGTTTTATGAGAGATAAAGGAATTATTTTATGTTTATAGGGCTTCTATTGTGTGAGAAGGGTGCTATATCTCTCATATAAATAAGAGAAGAACTTCTCACTTGTAAATCATTGCTACTTGTGGAGATACATCACTACTTGTATACTTCTACATTCTCTCTTATGAAAAACGCCATAGATGGCTAGTTAGAGCAACATTTTGGAGAAGACGTGCTTGTGGATGTTTTGCTACTTCATGGATATTCATTGCTAGGGTTTTGATGGATGAAAAATTGCTTGAGTAAGTGGTCTCTTGTTATCTTGTGTTTTTTTTTATGAATGCATTTAAGTGTAATTTTTCTTCTCTAGTGTTGGTTATGCATTCTCTTGAATTTTTTTTTAACAAGCCCTTTTTCTCAAGGCTATTAGAAGGTTACTAGTCAAGAACCTTCCCTTGAATTTCCCTTAATATACTAGGAGGATATTATAAGGTTAGTAGTGAACAAAATCTAGATAACACCCTTGTAATATCCCCGACCATCAACCCCTTTGTCGGGAAACACTACTATGCGAAACAATCTCATAAATATAATATGCATTAAATCAAATTAACACATTTTAACATGGAGTTACTGCCGCCATTCAGACTTAAATAGAATTAAAAACAATTCAAACTTGCAATAGAATACATTATATCATTTCAAAACATAGACATGCATCACATATAAATTAAGTACAGAATAATACTTATCTTTTAAACTGGCATAACACCACCAAATGTGTGAAAACCTTCCATGAACCTCCCATCCTTATTTTGCGTTGCTCATCACTCTTAGAAATAGGTCATCCCCGAGCTAGGACTAAGCTCCACTGGGAAAGGGAATCCTAGGCTAGGCAAGGTCAATAGGAAGACACACAGTTTATGAGGATGGATTCTCTCCCAGGAGCCACTTATGCCCACTGCTCATAGACTCTCATTCCCCACATTCATGTCCCACCCCAGGAGTATACACCTTCACTGTCACTAGGACAGTCCTTCATATGCTAAACCTCCCTTGCCTTGGGCTTCAGCAACAGGTTGGACCAGAATTCTCCAAGCTCTGTGGCAGCTACAGGACCCCTTCCAGGAGTTCTTACTTCCTCCACACACTCTCTCACCTGGAGAGAGTCGCTCACAGGCTTGACAATGTGTTTCTTCAACCACAACCACCTATCTCACCTAGAGAGAGTGTTGCACACAGGCCTGAAAACTTGCTTCTTTAGCTTCATTCCAGCACAAGGAGGAAAACAGTAAGGCTCAACAAGGAACAAATGACGGTAGCCAATCACACTCAACCAAGGGACTGCATGGCCACAAAAACCCATAGTTAAAACACACACGACATAGGCAACTACAGTATGCTCAGGTTTCACAGAAGACAACAAACCAAATAGTTAAGCACGAACTCGAATTTGTAGTGTGGATAAACCTGGGTTCATAGGACACATAGGTCAACCTTTCCCTCTCGATTGGTTTCTCAGATGTGCATGGTTATGCAGAGGTCCAACGCAGAGGTAAAACAAGTATAGACTGAGGATGTGTCGAATTCTCAGGAAAACATCACAGGATGACCTCATGTTTTCATGTTTCAGAGCTACATGAGGTATGCAAAGGTTGAACTCGGATTTGCAGTGTGGATAAAACTGGGTTCATAGGACACAGAAGTCGACCTTTCCCTCCTGACTGGTTTCTTAGATGTGCGTGGTTATGCAGAGGTAAAACATGTATAGACTGAGGATGGGTCGTCTTCTCAGAAAAACATCACAGGATGACCGCATGGTTTCGGGTTTTAGATCTGGGTGAGGTATACAAAGGTCGAATATAAAGGCCACGAGATTCATGGGAATACACCAGTCGGCTTCACGGTTCTGGTTTTCAGGAATGCATGAGAGTATGTAGATATCAAACATAGACACCACACGGTTCAGACAATGGACGCAAGAATGAAGGATGAACCCCCATCATGACTCAATTCTTGGGTTAAATTGCATGTGACTGGGCCGACACATGTCGCCCATGAAGCTGCATGCACTCCATCAAGTATTCTTCTTAAGGACTCCATCAAGCTTAGCCCCCATCCCAACCTTTCATCCCCCTTTCCCTTACCCATTTTGTGGAAGCTTAGTCCCCCATCACTCTTTCTTCATGGTCGTTTGGCACGTAACGATGTTTATATATTATATTAATGATCTGCATAATTACATATACAAAAACAGGCTCTTGGACTTTAACTCCTAGGCTATTTGGTCTAATAAACACATAAGCCCACCAACTTATATACACTTGGATCACTAGCCTATAAAACATGTTTACAATACATAGAGATAACTGGGGCATGTCTTTGGGGTATTACAATCCCCTTCCCTTATTTTTGCACTGTCCTCAGTGCAAATTTTACACAACATCAAAAAGATTTCCAAAATATTGAAAAAGATGCGGGTATTCTACCTGCATAGCATCTTCATGCTCCCATGTCGCATCCTCAGGACCGTACCAGGTCCACTAGACCTTTACAAGCCCTATGGATCGATTCTGGAGTTGTTTCTTTTTTCGGTCCAATATGCCCAGAGGATGAACTTGCAAGACACCTTCTTGATCCACCTAAATCACATTCCAATCGATAACATGATTAGCATCAGGTATATATTTCTTAAGCAATGAAACATGAAAAAGATTATGTACAGTCATGGATGCAGGTAATGAAAGCATATATGCAACTGGCCCAATCCTTTCTAGGATTTCAAATGGCCCACAAAATCCGGCTACCAACTTGGATTAGCTTCCCAGCTTCAGGGAACTTCTATTGGATTTTACTTTAAGGAAAACATGGTCACCCACTTTAAACTCTTTGTGGGTTATGTTCTTATTAGCATAAATTTTCTTCCTGTCTTGGGAAGCTTTCAAATTCTGCTTAATTTTCAACATTTGTTCTTCCATTTCCTTGAGCAACTCTGGCCCAACCACTGTTCTATCAGTTGGATTATCCCAACTTACTGGAGTATTTCACTTTCTGCCATAAAGTGCTTCAAATGGGCTCATCTTCAACGATGCTTGATACCCATTGTTGTAGGTGAATTATACCAAATGTAGCTAGTCTTCCCATTTCGATGGTTTGTCC
Source organism: Picea glauca (assembly GCA_000966675.3). Lineage (NCBI taxonomy): Eukaryota > Viridiplantae > Streptophyta > Pinopsida > Pinales > Pinaceae > Picea > Picea glauca. Next base: position 225,518 of record JZKD02S1915109.1, read on the forward strand.
ATCACATACATCTTTAGAATGTCTTCTATTAATTTGTTCACCCTCTCAGTCTTCCCATTAGACTCGGGATGATAGGTTGTGTTGAAGTTTAGATTCGTTCTGAATCCTTTGAACAACCCCTTCCAGAACTTGGAGGTAAATTTCGGGTCTCTGTTAGACACAATTTTCTTGGGAATACCATGCAATCGTGTTATTTCCCTCATAAAAATATCAACAACATTAGCTGCCTTGTGAGTATTCTTTAGTGGAATAAAATGGGTAGATTTCGTAAGCTTATCCACTACCACCATGATTGAATCATACTGCTTTCCTGTTCTGGGCAATCCTGTGATGAAATCCATTGTCACCACTTCCCACTTCTACTCAGGAATGGGTAAAGGTTGCAGAAACCCTGTTGGGTGTCTGTGCTCATATTTAACCTTCTGTCACTCCATACATCTGGCGATGTATTCATCAATCTCTTTCTTCATACCTGGCCAAAAGTAATGGATCTTGACTGCTGCCACAATTTTCTGATATCCAGGGTGCCTTGCATAAGGCACATTATGCATTTCATTCAAAATCATAAGTTTCAAGTCCTAGACATTAGGTATATAAATTATTTTCTTGTACATAATTGTTCCATCAGTTTCCAATTTATAATTTTTCACTTTCTGTGGCATCTCACCTTGTTGTAGCTTTGGTACCAAATCCCTGTACTGAAAATCTTCATTTGCAGCTTCCAAAATTTTGCTTTTAATATCATTTCGGTACATGCTAATGGCTGTAGCATGTAATTCATGTACTCTCTTCCTAAGTACATCAACCACTTTATTCTCCTTCCCTTTTATATGCTTGATATCAAAATCGTACTCACAGAGAAACTACAACCACCTACTCTGCCTAGCATTCAAGGTTGGATGATCAAACAAATACTTCAGACCGTTATGGTTTGTCTTCAGTTCAAACCTTCTTCCCATGAGGTAATGCCTCCATTTCTTTAGGGCGTGTACTATGGATGCCAACTCCAAATCACGAGTTACATAGTTCCTTTCGTGCTCTTTCAACTTCCTGGATTCATAACAAATTATGAATCCATTCTGACTAAGGACTCCTCCCAGGCCTTCTTTGCATGCGTCTATGCACACCACAAAATATTCATTTGGGTATGCAATCCTTAGTATTGGAGCACTGGTTAACAGTTTCTTAAATTGTTGGAAGATTCTCTCACAATCCTCTATCCATTGAGATTTCTGCTCTTTCCTTTGCAAGGAAGTGATAGGGTGAGCTATCCTCGAGAACCTTGCGATAAAACTTCTGTAATAACCAGCCAGACCCATAAAGTATATGAATTCTGTCATTCTCTTTGGTGCTAACCATTCTCTGATGGCCTTAATCTTCTCAGGATGTACATCTATCCCATCCTTCGAAATAATATGCCCCAAGTAATGGATCTGCTCCTGATAAAATGAGCATTTTCTCAACTTGGCATACAATTGATGCTCTCTTAGCACTTGCAGCACCATCCTCAGATGTTGTTCATGCTCTTCCTCCAACTTGGAATACACCAGAATGTCATCTAGGAAGACTATGACAAACTTGTCTAGATAGTCCCTGAATACACCATTCATTAGGCACATAAAAACAAAGTGTGCGTTCGACATCCCAAACGACACCACTGTGAACTCGTAATGACCATACCTTATTCTAAAGGCGGTATTGATGATATCTTCATCCTTTATCCTTACTTGGTGATATCCCAACCTGAGGTCTATCTTCGAAAATATCTTCGCATCCTTAAACTAATCGAAGAGGTCATCAATCCTCGACAGAGGATATTTGTTCTTCATCGTTACTTTGTTCAACTCTCTGAAATCAATACACAATATCAACGTCCCATCTTTTTTCTTCACAAATAGGACCGGGGCTCCCCAAGGTGACACGCTTGGGTGTATATACCCCTTCTTCAGAAGCTCTTCAAGATGCAATTGCAACTCTTTCATCTTTGGCATACTCATTCTGTAAGAAGATTTTGATGTTGGAGCTGCTCTAGGCATCAAGTATACAGAAAAATCAATATCTCTCTTCGAGGGTAATCCGAGTACCTCCTAGAATACATCTTCAAAATATTTTAGTACCACATGGTCTTCGACATTTGAGACCTCATCCTTAGATGCTTCCTCCACATGGGTTACAAATAATTGACAACCTTTCCTGTAGCACTTCTTCAGTTGCATTGCTGAGATTTCTCTGATAGCAACAACTCTGGGAATTCCTTGGACTATTTTCTGATTTTGTTCCTCATCCAAAAAAGTGAATGCCCGGTTACGATAGTCCAAGATGGCATGGTACTGGTCCAACCAATCCATCCCAATTAGACAGTCATAAGAACCTAAAGGCAGAACATTCAATTCAGTCTTTGTCCTCAGTCCATTCATGTCCACTGGACATGACTTAACTAACTCAGTGAATTTTCTCTTGGTTCCTGTAGCCATCTGCACTAACCAAGAATTTTCATGTTTTCTTCTTGAAAATTGCAAAATTTCCACCACTCTAGGATCTACATAACTATGGCTAGCCCCTGAATCAATTAAAATAATAATTGGTTGGTTGTTGATCATACCTTCTACTTCAATCATGTGCGACTGATATTCAGCTTTCTTATTGTCCAGGTGGGCGCAGATCCTTGGCATTCTACTGCCCATGTACTCCACTTTTTCATCTTACTGTACATTGTGGACAATCTCACTTTATCATTTCCGTGGGGGAAATCTCTATACCTATGGTTCCCTTTACAACCCCAACATTCCATAGGTGGAGGTCTTGGCATTTGCCCACCCACTTCAGCCTTCCTGGGCTCTCTAAACGATGGATGTCCTTGAGGATTGTTTCTGAAAAAGGGTGGCTTAGTTCCCTTCTTCCTCTGATCCATCTTGAATTTCTTATTGTCTTCCCAAGATTTCCAGAAAGTAGGCTTCTCTCCTTGCTTCTCATATAAACATTTCTCCCTTCTTATAGTTTCTTCCATAGTCTTAGGATCATCATACTGAATCTTGTCACCAATGGAAGGTGGAAATCCACTTAGATACCTTTGAATCTTGACAATCTCATCCTTGATGAATGAAACATACTTCAACAATTCCAAAAATCTTCGCTCATATTCATCAATGGTCATACTACCCAGCTTGAGTTCAAAGAACTATTTCACATTTCTATCATAATATCTTTTAGTTAAATATTTCTTCTCGAAATATCTATTGAATTCTTTCCAAGTGATATCTTTCTCTCTAATGTGATACACCTGCACAAGATGATCCCACCACATGGATGCTTTTCCTTTCAGTTGATACATTGCAATTCTTCCTTCTGCATGAGAGGAATAATTTTGCAGTTAGAGTTTCAACTCCTCTACGCTCGCTTTTTCCCGAAGTTCACGATCTACCAACACATGTCCTTCGCAATCAGATGGTTGCGATCTACTTTGAGACTTTGGGAGTTTGTCACCCTCCACACTTGAAATCCTCCGAAGTGACTTTCCTTTTCTTCCTTGGACATAGATACAACGGTCTAGACTCCTTTCCTACAATCTATGGTGTAGATCTCCTTTGGGACTTCGACGCTTCGACTTTCGTCCTTTCTCATAACTTTGCATCAAGCTTCTTCGATGTCGTGAAGTCTGAAGGGCTTCCCAAGTTAACCCTTCTACGCTTTCTCCAGATCTGACGGTCGTAATGGACTCTCTTTTTTCCTAAACAGATCCTACGGCTCCAACACCCCAAGTGTTGAGCTCTCTCTCTCTCTCTCTATGGTCAAATACCACACCGACTGCGGTTTTATTCTACCTCTACTCCTCATGAGCTTCATAACACGACCGAGTAACCCCTTGGCACTCAGAAGCATTCTAAGGTTTGAAATTGGTTCCATCCGAACTCCATTTCCACTTGAAACCATGGGTCCAAAGACCACTTATTTGGCCCATCCAGGTTCAACGTTGAAACCATGGGATTTGATACCAAATTGTAACGTCCCTGGCCATCAACCCCTTTGTCGGGCAATGCTACTATGCATAACAATCTCATAAATATAATATGAATTAAATCAAATTAACACATTTTAACATGGAGTTACTGCTACCATTTAGACTTAAATAGAATTAACAACAATTCAAACTTGCAATGAAATACATTTTATCATTTCAAAATATAGACATGTATCACATATAAATTAAGTACAAAATTAATACTTATCTTTTAAACTGGCGTAACACCACCAATTGCGCGCAGACCTTTCACGAACCTCCCAACCTTAGACCGTGCTACTCATCACTCTTAGCAGTAGGTCACCCCCGAGATGAGACTAAATTCTATCGGGCAAGGGAATCCTAGGCTAGGCAAGGTCAACAGGAAGACACATAGTTTATGAGGATGGATTCTCTCCCAGGATCCACTTATTCCCACTGCTCACAGACTCTCATTCCCCACATGCCTGTCCCACCCCAGGAGTATACACCTTCACTATCACCAGGACAGTCCTTCAGCTGCTAAACCTCCCTTGCCTTGGGTTTCAGCAACAGGCCAGATCATAATTCTCCGAGCTCTGTGGCAGCTACAGGACCCCTTCCAGGAGTTCTCACTTCCTCCAAGCACTCTCTCACCTGGAGAGAATCGCTCACATGCCTGACAACCTGCTTCTTCAACCACAACCACCTCTCTCACCTGGAGAGAGTGTTTCACACAGGCCTGGAAACCTACTTCTTCAGCTCCGTTCCAGCACAAGGAGGACAATAGTAAGGCTCAACAGGGAACACATGACGACAACCAATCACACTCAACCAAAGGACTGCGTAGCCACAACAACCCACAATTAAAATGTACATGACATAGGCAATTACAGTATGCTTAGGTTTCACAGAAGACAACAACCCAAATAGTTAAGAACGAACTCGGATTTGTAGTGTGGATAAACCTAGGTTCACAGGACACATAGGCCAGCCTTTCCCTCCTGACTCGTTTCTCAGATGTGCATGGTTATGCAGAGGTCCAACACAGAGGTAAAATAGGTACAGCCTGAGGATGCATCGACTTCTTAGGAAAACATCACATGATGACCTCATGGTTTTGGGTTTCAGAGCTGCATGAGGTATGCAAAGGTCGAATATAGAGGCCATGGGATTCATGGGAATACACTAGTCGGATTCACGGTTCTGTTTTTTAGGAATGCATGAGCGTATGCAGAGATTAGACACAGACACCACATGGTTCAGACAACGGATGCAAGAATGGAGGAAGAACCCCCATCATGACTCAATTATTGGGTTAAATTGCATGTGCCTGGGCCGACACATCTCCCATGAAGCTGCATGCACTCCATCAAGTATGTATTCCCTTTTGCACACGTTGGAGCTGCATGTGTTGCCTCTCCCAGGACTTAGGATAAAATCATACCTTTCACACCATTTTGGAATAATAATAAACTATTATTCCCAAGGACTTAATCCCTCAAGCTTAGCCCCACTTCCAACCTTTCATCCCCCTTTCCCTTACCCATTATGTGGAAGCTTAGTCCACCTTCACTCTTTCTTCGTGGTCGATCGACACACAATGATGTTTATATATTATATTAATGATCCACATAATTACATATACAAAAACAGGCTCCTGGCCTTCAACTCCTAGGCTCTCTGGCCTAATAAACAGATAAGCCCACCATCTAATATACACTTGGCTCACCAGCATATAAAACATGTTTACAATACATAGACATAACTTGGGCATGTCCTTGGGCTATTACAACCCTAGATCCACACTTTTCTCCAAAGGAGTCCTTAATTAACCCCATATGCCCAAAAATATAGTAGGCACTAGTCACTCTCCCAATAGTCAATTATTAAAATTAGAATTTTATTCTCTTTTTACACTTTTAGGGTTAAATTAGGGTTTTGTAACAACACATATTCATTTTTAGCCATAAAGAATCTACACGTTTTTACTTTTTATGTATGTTGTTGACCTAATAAACACTTGAAAACCCTAAAATACATTGTTGATTTACCATTACAACAATCTAGGGCTAGATGTCTAGGGTTTTAGGCTGTTATATGCCTCTTAAATTTCTGATTTTGTTGATGAGTAAAACCCTAATTTAATTCATGGTTTATCCCTCTTGTTTCATTAGTTTATTACTTGTTAAAGGAATGATTTTATTGTTGTTGTAATAACTTGTGTTCCTACTTTAATTTACTATGTTTTTCCAAGTTTTACTAGATGCTTTAGCTTTTTCTTATTTTCTAGTGTTTGGGGATCCTCTTGAGCCTTAAGTTGACTTGGAAAACATCCTAGATTGACCTAGATCCTCATCTCTTCAAATATGGAAATTTCTTTTACTTACCACCTTATCCTTACATTGTCTATTTTATTTCATTGATGGTAGATTAAGTAGTTAACTGGGAGGCCCTAGAATTGATAGTGTCTTTCCTAGAGATTCTTGGATGCCACTAGGGAAGCCTCCCTTGTGTTGGATTTACTCCTTCACTAAAGACATGGAATTTGTTGCCTAGGTGACAGTAGTGACATATTTCGATGTTCCACTAATCGTGTGCCTTGTGAGGGATTTTCACTAAGATGCTACATTGTGTGGTAATAGACTCAACAAGGCGAGATATTTTAAACACACATTAGATTGCATTTCCCCATGTATACAGTATTTTGAATGGGGTTTATGCTTCATTGATTAGAGTGATCTCTACATCTCTTAATTTTTCCATGTTGACCTGCATCCTAGTTCACATGTTGATTTGCACCCTAGAAACTTGCTATCATATAGTACGACCATATTTCCTTTAGAAAATTGCTTATTCTTAATGCATCTATCATGCCAAGCCTTTTATCTTTCCTTTTCAATAGTGTGATGGATCTATGCGAAGAACTTGTCTTCTGCATGAACAACAACCTTGCCAACCTCTCAACCATTTATTCCTCATTAGACGTGTCTACATCTTGAGATATAAATAAAGTGGGAACCATAAACACAACATGCACCACTACTTGTTTTTTTAAACCAATATGAACTATGTTTTCTTTTCAACCTCTTGTTATGTAGGCCCATAGAACTATTGGTATTATCTCATCCTAGTTATCCTAATTCACTACATAGACTTTGGTGATTCTGTGGTCCAAAACATTATTGAAGACATCCACTATGCCATTGGCTTGTGCATGATAAGGACTACTATTGTGGTATTTGATCATAATATATCTATTCAAGGCTATAATGACGAAGTTCAAAAAATGTTTATCTTTCTCACTCGTTAAGCTCCTTGGACAACCAAGCCTTGAACACTTTTGGGATTGCATTTTATATTTATCTAAAGCTCTTGAAAAGTAGTTTATGTATAATATTTCTCACATGCTCTTGGATTGAACAATTTTCCATTTTCATTGAATCCTTCTTGCTCAAGGAGGTATTGTAGCTATTGATAACCTTATCTTGTTGGTTTAGATCTTCCTAAGCCTTTGCTTTTGGGCTTGGAGATTGCATCTCATGGCAGTTTTAAGCATCTCTCTATTCATACTTTTGATGGTCTTCTTCCAATCCCTTCATCTCAAGGGAACACTTCAACACCAACTTGTGAGATAAGAGATTTCCTTCTACAAAGGGGACATGGACATCATTGACTACTTTCATACTTGCATTTAATGTAGAGTTTATTGCATGCATTGTTTGCTTGTTTCATTTCTTTGTACATATATTTGTGGAGATTGGGAACCTTTAGGTTTCTTCAGGGAAATCTAGTGATTTCAATTGTGCCAAGGAGGCCAAACTCTCCCTATTATTTGTTGTCCTCTCTTTATTTCTTCCCTTGAATTCTAGGAGATTGCTCATGTAGATCTAACATATTTAAATGTTCTTATCCAATTAGGAGAATCAATCATGTATCTTTCCTTCTATTTTGCTTGATCACCAAAGTAAAGAGGTAATGAACTCTAATGCTCGTTGATCATTGATTTCATTTTGGTTACGGGAAAAGGTAAAACCTTTCATTAAATTCTTTTACATCTACCTTCAACATTCTAGATTACTTAAACTCTAAGCTAAGATCCAAAGAAGCATGTTAATAAACCACCTTTTGTTTACTTTTTTTTTTTTCAATTTTAATTATTACTTAGTTAATCACAAATAAATTCCTTGTTAAACAAAATAAAAACCAACCCCTCATCAAATATAGGTTTTTAAACAAAATTAAACCCTAAATTAAACCTTGTCATTTTTCATTAAAACATGCTCTAATAAAATTAGTTGAATAATATCCTAGTTTTGATTGATGTAAATCAACCTATGTTTTACCTTAAAATCCTTTAAAATGAATATAAGTCTCTTTACTACTTTGCTATTCTACTTAAAAAAAAATTAATTAAAAGACAACTTTTATAATAAACAATATAATATAATACAATTAAAAGACAACTTTTATAATAAACAATATAATATAATACTTAAATTTTTTTTAATTAAAGGACAACTTTTATAATAAACAATATAATATAAAATATAAGACAAACCTTTAAGACTTAAGCTCATCAAAACCATGACATTTTGACATTTTCATAGTTTGAATACCCCTCATAGTTCCATAAAATTTGGAAAAACTCATCCTAATATTTTATCTAGTGGTTAAGGTATGGGCCTTCTACCCCACTCTCTTCATACATTAAAGACGAGATCTTTGTGAAAGACCAGGCATACCATCACAAAATCAATGAATTACAAGTTGAAGTACGTGTACAAATTCAATAAGTTACAAGATGAGTCACATTTTGAAATACGGATCAAGTCATAAAGAGGTGAAGATGAGTCGCATCCTTCCTGGGTCAATGAAATAGATCGTCATCAAAATAAAAAATAATTGATTATTTTTATTTTTATTTTGTGCGGGTATAATGGTTGGAATTTCAAAATCAAACAACATATCAAATTTGACAACTTTCTAATTTGTTTTCGCACTTTTAATAGAAGATGTTGATAGTCTTAAATAATTTTTAATGGTATTTGATGGATAAAAGGGGTGATTTGCCTTCCGAATTTTATCCTTGATAGGTAACCATACTAATTCCATTCTTAGTAGGTAACCATACTAATTCCATCCTTAGTAGGTAACCATACTAATCAACTTTGTGTGTCTTTTGAGGCTATGGAAACGTAGATATTCTCATCACTTAGTATTTTATTTTTAGAGTTTTTTTCAATATGGTAAAACTTATTATAATTTAGTTGTAAATTGATGTTGATAATCATTATTGACTACTATTTGCAAATGCACCGTTATTTAAAAAAAAATTACTAGGGTGAAATGGCCCATTAATAATCTGTAAGGAACAAAGTTTCATTCCAGCAAATCACCTCTCTGAAATGACCCATTGATGATCCTTAAGAGGCAATGTTTCATTCCAGCAAAATACCTCTAAGTCTTGGCCTTACATACTAAAGAGAGTTTTAGATTTCACTCCATGACTAAATTTCAACCAAAATAATATCATGCCAAAAAACAATATAAAACCAAATAATATTTTTCAATAACCAATATAAAACCAAATAGTATCTCTCAATAACAATTTAGAGTAAAAGAAAATAATAAAAAACAATCTAAATAAATAGAACATTTTAATTATATTTTAAAATTAAATTAATTTTTTAAAATTAAAACTTTGTTATAATTACTCATTTAAAAAAATACGAGTCACTTTAAAATAAAAATATACAATAAAATTTTTAAATTTAATCTTTAAATTAAAGTGCTTATCAATTAAAAATTATAACTTTAAAATATAAACTATAGTGAAACTTTTAAATTTAATCTTTAAATTAAAGTGCTTATTAATTAAAAATTATAACTTTCACTAGTAAAAGAAATTGAATTTGTTTATTTCTTAATTTTTTTTTTAATTTTTTTCAATTTTAATAACATAAAATTTACATATATAGATTATTATAAATTTAATTTTTATAATTATTTTTGTTTAAGTAATTTATTTAATAAAWTTTTTAAAAATAATATAATTATAATTTTTTTTAAGTTCCATAATTATTACTTTCATCTTCATTAATTATTTAATTTTAGACTTTTAAACCTTTCAAAGTTGAACTCCCCATAAGAGACTACCATATATTGATCTTAGATTTTTCAAAGTTGAACTCTCCATAAGAGAGGGCCATATATTAACCCTTTAACCTTTCAAAGTTCAAGGCCAAGCTAAGAGACAATTTTGTCTTTATTAACCCTTAGACCTTCCAAAGTTCAAAGCCAAGACCTCCCAAAAAATAACTAACATAATTTAAATAATAAATAATTAGACCTCTCATTAGTCTATTTTTTATTTTTATTTAAATAATTTATTTAATAAAAAATTAAAAAATAACATAATTATATATATTTTTAACTTTCGTAACTATTACTATCATCATCATTAATTATTTAATAGCCTAGTCTCTATTAACCCTTAAACCTTCCAAAATTCAAAGCCAGGTCAATAACTATTAGACCTCCCAAAATTCAAGAACAAACCAACTCCCCCTAAAAGACTCTCATATATTGACCTTTGAACCTTTCAAAATTCCAACTACCTTAACATAGCGTCCATCTCTATTAACCCTTAAACCTTCCAAAATTCAAAAACAAACCAACTCCCAAAAAAACCCCTCATATTTTACCCTTTGAACTTTCAAAATTCCAACTACCTTAACATAGCGTTCATCTCTATTGACCCTTAAACCTTCCAAAAGTTCAAGGACAACCCAACTCCAATAGGAAACCATACCCAATATCTATGGAATTGAAATCCTCACTCATATATATATTTTTCAGGTTATTACTTTTTTCTTAGATTTGATTTCTGGTTATTCTTAACTTATTAAGTATATTTTTCATTTGCAACTCATTTCAATATTGTTCTCAAAGCAACTGTTCCATATCCCACGATGGAAATTAAGGATGCTTGGGATTTAGAGGCGGATTTTAACGGGAGTCTTGTACTTCCAGGGGTTTACACGACCACTAGCAACCCTGGAATGATGATTCAACCAGATGGACAAATCGCAGTTAGCAGAGATATCAATGCAGATTCAATGTGTATAATAGACGAGCTTCACCTTTACAGTACCACTGAAACTTCATGGTATTCCAATTCGTCTGAAGACATGGATGGATTTTACCAGTTAGATCACGGCAATATCTTTCATGGCCATAGCCATCCACAGGCACCCGAGAGTACTACGTTGTACAGGCAGACTGCATTCGGTTCATACTTAAGACCTGCCCATTCTCTCTATGTTAAAACTGGCAGAGAGAATCTAATGAAAAGATGCTTCAAGTTTCTCAGGAAAATCGACGAGAAGAGAAGAGAGTCGCAGAGATTAAGTGAGGCAGCCAATATCCAAGGACAGCAAGAATTCAATGGCCTTCGTCACAACAAGGGCGCTATTGACCATTTGATTGCCGAGCGTAACAGGAGGCTCAAAATCAACCAACATTTCTCGTTACTGCATTCTCTCCTACCTCATAATTCCAAGGTATTATAATTTTCCATTGTTACATTTTTTTTTCAATCACCAGCACAGATCCATCTCATTTCTGAATGACTTATCGAATTACTGAAGAAACAAATCTCTAAATCTCATGGCATCCACTATCTAACCTTAGAATTCCTCTCTTCCTGCATTAAGTATTAGAATACTGAGCACTAGGTCTTTATTGTTTTTTTGGCTTTATATCTATAATGGTTGACATTCCTGAGAGGTTAAAATCTCAAATCTGTGACAGAAAGATAAATATTCAGTACTTTCAAATACTTCCAAGTATATGAGTGAATTGAAGCACCGAGTGGAGGAGCTCGAGCAAACAAATCGTGCCCTGGAAGAATCGTTGAGAGTAAACATTTCAAAGAAAGAAGGGTGTACCAGTTTTGGTCAGAGACTTGAAGAGCATCAGGGAACATTAGTTTACAGCAGTGATGAAGTTGTGTTGGAGCAATCCAAGAAAATCCCCAATCAAGTAGACATGAGAATAAATGTTCAGATCGACCCACTTTCCAGTCCAACGAATCTCATGATTGTCCTGCTCGAGCGGTTAAGAGACTTGCAATTGGAGGTCGTCTCAGTGGAGTCTAATGTGCAACCATTCAACTTGGAGGCTCATCTTCTTATAACACAAAAGGCATACTCTGTCCCTAATCTTGACTTTCTTGGGTCATATATTGAACGTTTTGAATTAGTTTTATACCCATTTAATGATTTAATAGCCAATTTTTTTTAACTTAAGATTCTTACGTAGTTGTACTTGGGTAAGGTACAAACTGGCCCTAATCTAAATCCCAGATTAGTGCAGCACAATCTTTGTTTATAAGTATTGAAAGTTTTGAATCAGTATTTTAAATTTCTTGGTTTATAAGTAGCTGAACAAAAAATCTTAATTTTTTTTTTTGTTTATAAGCATTGAAGGTTTTGAATCAGTATTTTAAATTTCTTGGTTTATAAGTAGCTGAACAAAAATCTTAATTTCTTGTTTATAAGTATTGAAGGTTTTGAATCAGTTTAAGTACTTATTTTATTATGTAAAGGCAAAAGGAAAACTGTTCAAATCTTATGAAATATGGAGTATGTTTAGAGGCAAAAGGAAAACTGTTCAAATCTTATGAAATATGGAATATGTTTGGACTTGCAGTGATTGAAATTTTTGATGTAGTATCTGTGGAATATGTTTGGACTTGCAGTGATTGAAATTTTACTTTCAAATTTGGAATATTAACTTAAGATTCTTATGAAATAGTTGTACTTGGGTAAGGAACAAACTGGCCTAATCTAAATCTCAGATTAGTGCAGCACAATCTTTGTTTATAAGTATTGAACGTTTTGAATCAGTATCTTAAATTTCTTGGTTTATAAGTAGCTGAACAAAAATCTTAATTTTTTTTGTTTATAAGTATTGAAGGTTTTGAATCAGTATTTTAAATTTCTTGGTTTATAGACACAAATCTTAAATTTCTTGTTTATAAGTATTGAAGATTTTGAATCAGTTTCAGTATTTATTTTACTATGTAAAGAAAAAAGGAAAATTATGATAAAGGAAAAAGAAAAATTATGAAATATGGAATATGTTTAAAGGAAAAAGAAAAACTGTTCAAATCTTATGAAATATGGAATATGTTTGGACTTGCAGTGATTGAAATTTTTGATGAAGTAGTATCTGTGGAATATGTTTGGATTTACAGTGATTGAAATTTTGGTATTTGAATGTGAAGGGCGATCAGTGGGATAGTTCCAAATGGGAAAATGTTAGAGAGGTGGTCAGACGCACTGTCGTTGTTAATAAATGGATGTGACATAATGTCACTTGCAGACTGTAATTATGTAAAATGGAAAATGTTAAAGAGGTGGTCAGACTCACTCTAGTTGTTAAAAAATGGATGTGAGTACAGTCAGTATGTCACTTGCGGAAAATGTTAAAGAGGTGGTCAGACTCACTCTAGTTGTTAATAAATGGATGTGAGTACAGTCAGTACGTCACTTGGAGACTGTAATTCTGTAAAATTTATTTCAGTGCTCTATATACCAGTTCTTGAGATCAAGTTTAATTGCACTAATGTCAATTATAAATAAGCTTAAGTTTTTTTTTTTTTAAGGTTGGAGATTCAAATTTACTTTTGTGGAAAGGTATTTATACTTTTTAATATAATGTTATTTAGTTTAAGAGGAGGTCGCATCTCATCTCAACCAATTAATTACTATGTTATATGTTAAAATGAGTTATTATTCTTAAAAAAAAATGAGTCATAAGGAGATGGCATCTCATCTCAACTAGTTAATTACTATGTTAAATTTTTTGGAAATAAATTATATAGGAACTTATGGATGCTTAAGAGTTTAACATATCAATTGTAAGAACTGAAACTGGATGAGAAGGATAACAATTATTTCTCCAATCACCCAATCTAAACCCAATTAATAATATTTATTTAAACATTACCATTGTATATCAACAATTTCAACAACATAATATTTAATTTTACTGCATTATCATACAATGAAACAATTCAGAAATATAAACATAAAACTACAGTCAAACATTTATCAATTTTGTCAACATAAAAATATAATGAAACATTTGTTTGTTGATATACAGTGAAACATTTCTCAGAAATGTGAACATAAATCATTATGTTAAAATGAGTCATGAGGAGGTGGCATCTCATCTCAACCAATTAATCACTATGTTAAAATTTTTGGAAATAAATTGTATAGGAACTCACGGGTGCTTAAGAGTTCAACATTCAATTGTAGGAACTGAAACTGGATGAGAGGGATAACAATTATTTCTTCAACAACCCAATCTAAACCCAATTAATAATATTTGTTTAAACATTACCATTGTACATCAACAATTTCAACAACACAATATTTGATTTTACTGCATTATCATACAATGAAACAATTCAGAAATATAAACATAAAAATACAGTCAAACATTTCTCAATTTTGTCAACATAAAAATATAATGAAACATTTGTTTGTTGATATACAGTAAAACATTTCTCAATTCAGAAATGTGAACATAAAATGCGGTCAAAAATTTCTCTATCAACACTATAATATTCTGTTTTCATTAAATGTTTTTTCAAAGCAGTTTGTGAAACAATTCAAAGATACAAGCATACCATCAACATTTGGTGGGTGCATGTTTTAAAACATTTTATTTATCAATACTTGTTAGCTCTAATATGGAAAGGTAGGTAATGCACTTACTACTTAAGGATTGATTTTATTAGACAAAATTTTTGATTGACTTAGTCTAAACTTTCTATCTTTTGACATTTTTTTATTATCTGAATTCAACAATATAAATCACAATTTTCTATTGTTTAAATTGCATTTTTGAATGCATAAATAGATTCAACATTCTAAAAAACTGCTAGAACACTAGGATCATATATAGACTTAACCATTTAAATCTGCAAATCTAACAATTTATAGAAAGATTTTAGATAAAATTAAACTGAAAAACAAGGCCATTAACATAATTGAATAACTTAAATAATAAGTTACTGTAAAAAATACTGTGGCAATGGCCATGATGATCTTGGTCGAGAATATGTACATACTGTTGGTTAATCTCATTGGAGCTTGGATTTTATTATTAACATTGGAGTAATTATGGTTGCATGAAGCCAAAATGCCTTCCTTTCTTATTCTTCTTCAAATTTTAGGGTTTTAAAACTAATTTGTTTGTTAGTAGCTGCTTTTATGCAGAGATTATAGTTCCATCTTTGAGTATGTATTTTTTATTATTGTTTTGAATGGTGTGTTATGTAAAATTATTAAAAGAATTTTTTTTCATAACATGAAGAAATTTTTTCCTGGGTGGGTGGAAATAAAAGGAATTTCTATATGATATAATTTTATTTTTATTTTTCTTAAGTTATATAATTTTATGATTTTTTTTATAATTATAAGATATAAAGTGAAAGTATTTAACAATATTTATTTAAACATTACCATTGTACATTAACAATTTCAACAACAAAATATTTAATTTTACTGCATTATCATACAATGAAACAGTTTAGAAATATAAACATAAAAATACAGTCAAACATTTCTCAATTTTGTCAACATAAAAATATAGTGAAACTGTTGTTTGTTGATATTGTAAGTTTTAAACCTTCGAAGTAAAGCAATGCATATATATTCTTAAGCAGTACATAAATTAATCAAATGGCTCATACACAGAATACACAAAGATCTTTACCGGAAACCCTCAACCGGGAAAACCTTTCTTTTTCATTATATTGAATTTCACCATTCGCCATACAATATATACAATGTTTT
>JZKD02S1915109.1:311042-348218 GCA_000966675.3 Picea glauca
CAGTTTTGTCCCAACCCTTTAGCCTTGCCTCAAGCTTTAGGATAAATTCAAGCAGCAGCAGTTGGAGGACAAAAGAAGAGGAGGAGCCCAGGATCAGGATCGAGGAACGGTGGCCTATCTCAGAAATCATTGTAAGTTGATTCATATTGAGATTAATGAAAAAGATACTTTTCCCGTCCCGAATACATCAGTCTCATCTATGTTAATTGATTTATGTTTTATCTCTAACCCCCTAGTAGATCAGTAGCATGCATGCATAGTTTTGTCTTGATTGCAGGAAGCTTTGTGGAAGGAGCAGCAGCAGCAAGGAGATAACAACTCAACGGAGGATCTACTTCAACCGTCGATAAAAAGGTTAGTTCATTCTTCCCGTATTTGCCTGAGAAAAAGGGTTGAGATTTTGGGTAGAAGGTTAAAAGTTAAGTCTTAAGGGTCATGATCTGCGTATAATTTTAGAGCCCTAGCTTATTAGTCCGTAGGGTAGAATACCCCACAACACCATGATCATCCTTCTTTCCAATTCGTCTTGCTGCCAACAATAACTGATTATTTTTATAATTATATCGCATGAGCTCCTCTCTGTGTCATAGGTTTTCTTCATCTCATCGACAGGCACTTTCTCCTTTGTTTTGTCATCCATGTACTGTGCATGACTCTCTCCCATGGATGACAGACCTCTGATTGAGGAAATCAACTCAACGTCGATTGATACAGGTTCCTCCATCCATAAAACTCCTCCATGGAGGAATTCCATTTACTTCTTGACGCAATTGTTTATTCCCCCCCCCCTACAAAAATGGGGAATTTCTACCAATTTGAGGATGCATGTGTTGGCCAAGCTAGATGCCCATGCCTTTGGTTGAAGTATAGGATCCCCGAAGGGTCCTATGCCAATGTTGTCCATGTATACCTACTGCGCAAATTCTAGGAATTTTATAGCGTCGACCACCTTGTGGTCCGAATACTTCAAATTTTACACGTAACCCAAAAGTGTTGGTGTGGCCTACACTCCCTCTGGAATGTGCGGTAATACGATGGCTACGTCGGGCTTCTCTCGCGGGGACTGTGCCATGGGTTTTTTTCCTTTTCTTTTGACTAATGCACTAGAGGTCCCAGCCTCCGCTTGTCTATGCTCTATGCCCGAGTCGGGATGCCTGGTTAGATATTCAACCAACCCTTCCTACTGCTATGCAAACCCTTCTTAAGGTTGTAGTTTTGGTGCTGCACCTTCCGTGTGTGTGTTGGATTCAACATCTGTTCTTTGGGATTCTTCGGCCCTCACAGGTTGTTGTAGGTTTCCTGCATCGTTTGTTTGACGACCCTGCGCACTATCGATCTCCATCAAATTCGTTGTTGGATCTTGTGCTTCTTCTACCACTAGTGTAGGGCTTGCTGGTTCAACGCGTGGGGAGGGAATTGTGTCCACATCGACTACTCCCTCTCTGTGAGCCATTTCTTTCTCGACCTCTAAAGTTTCATGTGGTTCCCTAATGTTGTTGTGGATTTTCCTTGTGGTTTGGCTCAGCGCACCAATCTTTGGTGGTGCCATCATGGGTATTTCTTGCTTTTTTCCGAATGGGCTTCGACTGATTAACATTGTGCACTCGTCTATTTGCTTTAGCTCCATGTTCTCTCTATCGTGGCAATTTCACAATTTCACAATAAGTTATAATCTGTCTATGTTTCCCATTTATATATAAGGTGTCATCAATGTCATGAAACTTCTCAGAGAAGCTTCCATGGCTGCGGTTAATGAAATAACGCTTTATGAGTACGTTCCATTTAATTTTCATAAATTTCACCAGTAGGTGCCCTTTTCCGTAACTGTCATTTTTCTCTTTTCTAATCATTTGTCCTTTTTCGGGTGTGATGCAACTTTTTAAGTGCATCGTGCATTTCTACTGTGATTTTTCTTTAGTGTGCAGTATTTTGCTTCCTGTTACCGATTTGTTGCATGCAGACCTTTTTCCGTTTGTCGTGCTAAGTCCACTTTTTCTGCGCACCATGTTTACTAGTGATTTTTGTGTTTTCTTTATTTTCTGGTTTTGTTTTTATTTTTCCTTATTTTCTCTTTATTTATTTTTGTCATTTTTCTATCCTAGCTTTTACTATATTACACTATGTACATATCTTTCTTATTGCATTGTAACTTTTAATTATGAGGAGGTAGACTGTCCCTGTACAGTTTCAATTGACTCTCATTGATCATTCCCTCCAGTTATGTTCCTTCCAGATCCTTTAGCTGTATATATCCCCCATCTATGATAGTCTTTACTTCATAGGGCCCTATCCAATGCATTCTAAACTTACCAGGATATTGTAAAAAATTATTGTCATAGAGTAGGACTAGGTCTCCTTCCTTGAAATTCTTCCTCTTGATATGTCTATCATTCCAAGATTTGTCTCTTGATTTCTGTACCTCTTGATGAAATCCTACCAGAATTCTATCCTCTTCCATATCCATTAGTTGATTTAGCCTTTCCTTTACTGCGCCTCTTTCTGTCATGTTGGTAATTGTTGCTACACACAAACTGGGTACTCGAAATTCTAATGGTACTACTGCTTCCTTCCCATACACCAACGTGAATGGTATTTATCCCATTAGCTTCTTACATGTAGTCATGTATTCCCATAGTACTGCTGGTATTTTTAAGTCCCAATCATCCCTATTGACATTGCATATCTTTGTAAGGGAATTCTCCAAGATTTTATTGAAGGCTTCTACTGTTCCATTTTCCTGAGGATGGTAAGGTGTACTCTTTGGGTGATGGAATTAAACCTCCTTAGTCATAGTCCTGATAGTGTTGTTGATGAAGTGAGTACCTTGGTCACTCATCAAAATTCTTGGACATCCAAATATGGTGATCACTTGCTCAAACATGAAGTGTTTTGTTGTCTCTGCACTATAGTCTTTAACTGGTTCTACTTCTTCCCATCTTGTTAAATATTCTATCACAGTAATGATATATCTCTCTCCTAACATTTTTGTTGGTGGATGTATTGGCCCAACAAAGTCTATTGACTATTTATCAAATACCTAGAAATTTACTTGTGGTCTCAGAGGCATCTCATCCATTTTGTTAGGTTTACCAAACCTTTGAAAGACATCAAATTTTTGGAAATATTCCTTAGCATATATGTGGAATATTGGTCACCATAGTCTTGCATGAAATACCTTCTGCATGGTAAATTTTCCTGCATAGTTTCCTCCAACTATTCCCTCATGAGCTTCTTCCAAAATTCTAGGCCTTTCATGTTCTAGTACACACCTTCTCAAAATACTATCTGTGCCCATTTTATATAAGTGTCTTGCAATCAGTTAATAGTATGAAGCTCCAAATGCCATATTTTTCTTCTACATAGTGCTAAATTCTTATTGCGCAATCCCTGTGCTTAAGTATTCAATAATTTCATCAAAATATTCATCATCTATTTGTACTAAAAACAACCGTGCATCAGGAAATTTGTCTTCCAAGTTGGTAGGTTCCTCTCCATTGGTGGCCCTTGATAGGTGATCCGGTCTTGCATTCAACTTCCCTGGTTTGACTATCACTTCAAAATTAAATTCTTGAAATAACGACAACCATCTACAGATCCTCCCCCCCAACACTGACTTGTTGACTAAATATTCTAGGGCAGAATGATATGTGAACATCTTAAAATGTTTTCCCAACAAATATTTCTTGAACTTCTGAAGTGCATATATCATGGATAAACCTTCTCTTTCTGTGGTGTTGTAATTCTTCTATGATTCTGACAATTTTCTGCTTGCAAAGGATCATATAGGATGGTCTAATTCCCCTACTCATGGATATGCCAGAATTGCTCGAAGTGTTATAGTTGATGCATCTACATGCACATGAAATTTATTTTCCTAGTCTGGGAATACTAGGATAGGTGATGTGACCATATTATCCTTTAAGGTTTGCAACCCTTATTGACAGTCCTCATTCCACTGAAATCTGGTATTCTTCTTGAAGTTTTTCCATCAGCATAGTGATCTGTGCATACCCCTTGATAAATTTCCTGTAATATCCTATATGTCACAGTGTTTCTCTCAACCAACGCACTAATTTTTGCAGCGCTAAATTAAAAATGACTGCAATCTTAGCAGGATCCACCAATAACCCTTGTTTACATACTATATGTCCCAAAAATATTCCAAAAAGTGTCCCAAAAATACATTTCTTTATATTCAATGATATCTGACACTGCCTACATCTTTCCAACATTAGCCTTAACACTTCTACATGGTCTTTTAACATAATATATATAGTCCAGTCATCCAGATATACTACTCTTGAAAATATGGCTGGTGCATTCTTCAACCCAAAAGACATTACCGTGTATTGGTATGATCCCCATTTTGTAGAAAAAGTAGTTTTATACCTATCTTCTCGAGCTATCTTGATCTGATGGTAACCTGAGAATCCATATGTAAATGAGTATGCTTCATGGCCTCCCAAATTCTCTAGGACCTCATCTGTGAAATGGGTAGGAAAAGGGTCATGTAGGAAATAATAATTCATCTTTCTCAAATCTACGAAAATACTTATCCCCTCTTGTTTCTTATCATTATCCATTCAGATTCCTCCACTGGTTCTATAATACCAACTTCCAAAATTTGGTCAATTTCTTCTTTCACTTTCTTCTTATATATTGGATTTATTCTATAGGGTCTCTATCTGACATATCTAGCCTCAGGTTTGAGAGGTATCTTCATCTCTCATAGCTCGTCTGCTATACCTTTAATTTCTGTAAAGGTCATTGGGAACAAGTCACTGTATTCATGCAGTAACTTTGGTATCCTTTATATTGTTTGTTCATATTGGTAATATCCAATGCTGGCCATTTTTGGATTCTCAGTTGCCCCAATGTTGACTTTATTCACCTTGATTGGTGCAACGGATATTTTTCACTCCAGGGATGGACCTTCCACCTCTCTTTCACCTTCAACTTCTGTAATATGAATGTTGTGTGGGTCATCTTCATCTAGTGCTTCTTCCTACACATGATAGAATTAAAATAGTTCTTTCATTGTTTGTCTGTTCTGTTGTAGATACTCTAACATGATTTCAACCTCTAGTTCATCAATAAATATCACCCCTCTTATTTTTTTGAGTTTTGAATCCATGTTGGGGTTCTCGTGTTCAAATGAGAAGGTTATTATAAAATTATGTTGTAATGTTTTCCATTCTACAGTAACTTTGCGTAGTTCCTGGTCTACATACCCATTTTCTGGAATTCCTTCCAATGTGTGGATGAAGTGATGAGTCCATTCCTATGGTGGTGTCATCCTCATTTGTGTCTTTCATTTATCCAAATCTTCTGTTGGTGTCCCCTGTCCATCATATCCGTGCATTTTATTGCTTCTCTGTTCTACATAGAATCTGATGTGCAGTAGTCACTTGCATTGGTACCAGTCCTTAACTGTTTCTCTGTGTGCACCACACCATTTTGTATGTGTTTCCTTGAGTGAAATTTCTAGGGATAAGAGCCTATTATTATCTAACACTTCATCCTCATATATTTTTAGGAATTCCTCTAAGTTTTTCACCCCATGAAAACTGGGAGGTTCTCTTATCTCTGTACCCACCCATCTTACTGTGCAGTCTATTCTTGCGCACCTTCTTGTGGAGAGTTCATGTAATATATGTTGCCAAGTCTCCAAACTTGTATATGAGTCAGAATCACATGATCTGATTCTCTTCTAGATATAAGCAAGTGGAGTCTACAAACCTTTCTCCCTCTTATGGATCTAATGGTGCAATGACTTTGTATTCTCCTAATTCGAATGTCATCTTCCTTGTCTTCAAGTTGATAATGGTCTTCTTATCAAATTCCCAATCCAAGACAAAAAATGATGGATAAGGTGTTGTGCCATCCACTATTTCTATTACTTCAAAGTCTTCCTTAGTGCGCACTCCATCCAAATTTATTGTCACACCTTTAAGCCTTCCAATGGGCAGAAATATGTATTGGTTTGCTATTTTCAATTGTACAGGTGAGTAGCCTAATGTGGGCTCTCCCATACATTTTCATGTCCTCTTGGTTAGCACATTTACCTTAGAGCCTAATTCTAGTGTAATATCCCCCATATTGAAATCTCCAATGTTGGCACTCAGTCTAAATCCTATGTTTTTCCTCCTACTTGTATGAAGGTGATTTCCTGTTTTCTGCTCTAACTCTGTGTTACATATTTCTAACATATTTTTCAAAACTTTAATAGATGATGGGTCATTTAGTAACTTCACACAGGATTACACAAAAGTCTTTATAGTACTTACTTACACTAAAGGTGGTGCTTTGCTGGTATGATCCATTTATAAAGGCATCTCATACATTGGTATGTTCTAAGTATGTTGTGCATCTAATGTAGAAACAACAACATGTTTGACGAACTCCTGTTTGGCCTCCTTGAATGTCTCATTTTCATTTCATGCATCAAACTTCTTATGTGGTTCAATATTATTCTTCACCCATTGGTGTTGTGTTGGGTCCTGTCATACTGTGAGAGGTCCTGTCTTAGCTCCTCCGCGCGTGACTATGTTGATATTTCTTCCATCATCTTTGGATTTTGGAGAGATCCACTGAACATTTTGATTTTTTTTATTCCTCTTATCCTGGATATTCCCCAATAATGTCGGACAATGTTCTGTGTCATGGTCTGTTGTGCTACAGTACATGCATGTCACAGGTGGAAGTGGACATTCTCTTGCATAATGTCCTGAATTTTGGCAGTTATGACATACTACTGGAAATTTTCCTCTTCCAAATCCTCCTCTACCTTGTCCTCCACCTCTGTATACACCTCGGTCTCCTCGTGATGTGTTGTACTGAGGCACCTGATTATACTACACAGGGTTATATTGTGGTTGCACATTGTTATACTAAGGATGCACAATTTTATATTGTTGTTGTGTGTTATTATATGGAGGTGGTACCTGGCTAAATTGTGGTGCATATTTCCCTATCCTCATTTCTTCCTGTACCCTATACGTATCCAAAGTTCTTTCTCTCATCAAGTCCATTGCCCTACAATCTGTGTCATCATGACCCACTAATTTGCAAAAAATGTAGTATGAAGTCTTGGGTATTGTCTGGTACTTTTGGATCATTGGACAATGATATGGATCATGCCCATGCATATTACATATCTCAAACCAAGATCATCCCATTGGAAAAGGGTTTGGTAGCCCAGTTTCCATGTACTGTGCGAAATTTGGGCACTCATTCTTATGGTGTCCTTATGTCCCACATGTGGTACACCAAACAACTTCTCTTTTCTCTTTTCCCTTATTCTGGTTCAACTGAAATGTGAGGTTCTTTAGATCCTCTTTTAGATATTCTATTGCTAGGTCTGTCTTCTGATACTGGTTCTCTTCTAGTTGTAATACTTCCTGCAGAGCCTATGCCTGATTTAGAAATTTCTGCTACATCAAAGGGTATTTCAAATGTGGTAACAATGAATTCAAAAAGAGATGTTTGTGTTGCATGCCATTCATGACATACTTCAAGTTACCCTTCAACCATTTGAACCTATGATCAATATCCCAAACAGATTCACCGGGTTTCTATCTGATTTCAATCATCTCATTCATATACTGATCTTCTGAACTGGGCTTCTAAAATTCATTTATCAGTAGCTTCTTCACATTTGCAATCGTCCTTTTTGTTCCTAGTGGATTGTTTACATCTAGGCTCATGTACCAATCCAATGCACAATCTCTTAGCATGATAGCTAACTAAAAAATTTGTTTGTCCTCATCTATGATCTTCTTTGCTTCCCATATCTTTTTGCATATGAATAAATTCTTTCCAGGTTCCTTAGATGCCTCTCCCCAAAATTCTGGTAATTTAATGGTGGGATCATGTCCTACCATCTTAAACTGTGATGAACTACTACCTCCATGTGGTGTAGATATTTGAATACTACTTCCTGAACCAACTCCTCCAATTGTTTCTCCTTGTTTGGATGTAATTCATGCTGTCTTTATTCCAATAAAATTTGGTTGTCTAAATGGTGGTGTTATTTCTAGTGTGTTAATCACACATGGGGTTATGGGTTCCACACTGACACTAACATGGATAGGAGTTCTGCCTTATGTTCTTGCTCTTGGACCTCTTGTCTTTCTTTCGTATGTTGTGTGTAGTATTTCCTCAATCTGCTCCATAGCCTGAAGATCCTCTACCTCATCTTCATCACTTTCCAATCCCTCTCTATCAACTATGGCTCTCTATTTATTATTCATCTTATATTGGTAGGGTACTCCACTGTGCATCTTTCTAGTTGTTTCTGTGATCTGCTTGATCTGATCTTCCTCCATCATGATTGGGTCCGTGGCCTCCTTGTAACAACCATAATTTCATTTTGGCTACCATAAATTTCAACAGAGCGGAATTTTAACAGAACTAAAAATTTGCTAATTCGAGCATATTCATCCCCAGAATTTTATAAATAAAATAAAACATTTTTACTTAACACACTATGCATAACAATTTAAATCTACATGATACTTTGCCTACAAGTTAAAAATTGAGTATATACTTCACAATTTTGAAAATAAAATACATGTCACTGATGCTAACCTTGAATCTTCAGCTTGAACCTCCGAATCTTCAGCTTGAACACTCCGCTTGCAGCAGCTTGAACCTTCAGCTTCAACACTCCCAAACCGGCCACCCTGCCGACCAGTGCGCCTGGCCCTAGAACATCTACGGATGTCCTAGCCCTCCGTGCCCAAACCTTTCAGCCACGGTGTGCACGGTAAATCCCCACTGCTAAATCAGTCCCCAAGCTCCCCCCAAAATCTCCTCTCGTAAAAACCCCGAATGAAAAATGATCCTCCTCAAAATCCATACTCCCCTTCCTTATGCCTCCATCCTCCTCTCGAACCTTTCCCCCTTCACCAAACCTTATCCAAACATTTAAAACCTTATCCCTTCATCAACCATATTTATTACCTTATCTTTTAATTAATGTCCTCTTTAACGTGTGGGTTACGTTATCCCACATGGGATACGTAACCTCTTTACCTTATTTCTGTTTTTATTTATTTTATTTTTCCCCTTTTAATTCATAATTAATCAATTAATTTAATTAATGATCAATTAATCACTAATCCTTAATTTAATAATTAATCATTTAATATCTTATTTAATAATCACTYATTCATTTAACCCTTACTCAAGGAGTTAATCATACTTTAACCAAGTATAATCACAATAATTAATTAATAACTTATAATCAATTTATATATTAATTATAATTAGCCAATGTTTAGGTTTATTTATGAATTTATTCCTAGTAACAACCATAATTTCATTTTTACTACCATAAATTTCAACAGAACGGAATTTTAACAGAACTAAAAATTTGCTTATTCGGGCATATTCATTCCCAGAATTTTATGAAGAAAATAAAACATTTTTACTTAACACACTATGCATAACAATTTAAATCTACATGATACTTTGCATACAAGTTAAAATTGAGTATATACTTCACAATTTTGAAAATAAAATACCTGTCACTGATGCTAACCTTGAATCTTCAGCTTGAACCTCYGCTTGCACCTCCGCTTGCAGCAGCTTGAACCTTCAGCTTCAACACTCCCAAACCGGCCACCCTGCCGACCAGTGCGCCTGGCCCTAGGACATCTACGGATGTCCTAGCCCTCCGTGCCCAAACCTCTCAACCACGGTGTGCATGGTAAATCCCCACTGCTAAATCAGTCCCCAAGCTCCCCCCAAAATCTCCTCTCGTAAAAACCCCAAATGAAAAATGATCCTCCTCAAAATCCATACTCCCCTTCCTTATGCCTCCATCCTCCTCTCGAAGCTTTCCCCCTTCACCAAACCTTATCCAAACATTTAAAACCTTATCCCTTCATCAACCATATTTATTACCTTATCTTTTAATTAATGTCCTCTTTAACGTGTGGGTTACGTTATCCCACATGGGATACGTAACCTCTTTACCTTATTCATGTTTTTATTTATTTATTTTATTTTTCCCCTTTTAATTCATAATTAATCAATTAATTTAATTAATGATCACTTAATCACTAATTCTTAATTTAATAATTAATCATTTAATATCTTATTTAATAATCATTCATTCATTTAACCCTTACTCAAGGAGTTAAATCATATTTCCGCTTAAGTATAATCCAAAATAATTAATTAATAACTTGTAATCAATTTATATATTAATTATAATTAGCCAATGTTTAGGTTTATTTATGAATTTATTCCTAGTAATAAAAAGGGTCATTACACTCCTCCTTCTCTCCCTTATCCCTCTCTTCCTCCATTTCTCCACTTCTTGTTAGTGCTTCCATCCTTCCCCCATGCATGTAGGGAAGCTTAGTTGTATGATTCCATAGTCATGACACCGTTGTTATATAATAAAATATTGATTGAAGTATACACTGATCTAATATACCTACCTCTAGGTACTTTTAGAAACTCTTAATCTGCTACACTGTAAGACTTCGCAGTATCTACTGCAAATTATGTGATAAACCCTGCAACAATACTATCTAGACATAAATATACTACGCGCATGAATTTGTTGTTAACTTGTTGTAACTGCGTGATATCCATAGGATTCCACTCGATTTGTCTGATTCTATTTGTAGGGTGGTTTTCTTTTAGCCTCAATTGCCACTCCTGCAACACATGTGGGAAATCATAGAAAACTACCTCATGCAGGTCGCTAAACACGTACTTTTCTAGGTATTTTCACGGTGTTATCTTAGGGTTTCTGTTATCTTTCTATGCAAATTATAGCTCTTTTGTTTTCAACCATATTTCAATCTCTGCCTTTTTTGGATTCCACAATCTGAACATTCCCTTCTATAATTTCATTTTCTACGCAACTCTTTCACAGATCCCACTCACTCAATACCATGCATTTCCATCCAGAAATGGAACCACTTGTTGGTTATTACTCTTTCTATCTACTTCTTGGTTGGCCCAGGTTCATATTTGAATAGGTTTCCAATAAAACCTTCTAAAACTATCGTCCCTCATAGTAAACCAAAAGGAAATGCAACACACAAAATGTATTGCGCAGTCTCACTTGAGATAGTTCTATGGGTGACTTAAACTATCAAGTGCTTGCATTCTAGGAAAGAGTGGGGATATGGGATTGGATTTCTTCTTCTTAGGCCTTGATCTAGTTGTTCTTTCTAATATTCTTAATATTCATTCTTCTGTTAATTCTATGCATGCATTCTAAAAGATATAACATATCACATATCTCACAGAATTATCCATTCATCCATTCATAGTCTAACTACTTACAAAATATAAATATGCAATAAAAACACATATGACACAAGTTTTACCGTGGTTCACCCCCTCCTGGGCTACGCCCATAAAGATCTGGCTTCTTAGGCTCTTTATTATGATTTCTGGGATTTTTGGCACTACGGGCACTGCAATTCTGATCATACAATCATGAACATGGTTCCACAACCTCTATGAGGCAGTCTAGATCAGACCAGGCTCCTCAACCTATGATATAACCCTCAAGATCTAGCTACTCAACTCTCCTACAACTCAACAACTTACAAAAATGGTATCAAATCTTATAGTAGTTCTTCTAACCGAATAGAACAAAGTCCAGACACCTCCACCTAGACCTCCTAGGTACTTATTTATACTAATTCTCATCTTATCAACCATTACAATATCTTACAAAAACCCCGTTGTCCCTTGACCAAGTTTTGAAGAATACTTGGTCATATTTGAGAGTTTTTGGGACTGCGACAGCTTGCCAAAGATGGAGTGCAATGTGAAGTGAAAATTGGGGAAGAAAGACCTATTTTTGGGTCCCTTTTAGGGTTTTGGGTTGATGTAAAGGGAAAGGGATGTCGGCCCGTGGGTTTACCCACATTTAGGCCCATTTTGTAATCTATAAATAGATACTTAGGAAATGAAAGTAGGGGGGAGTAGTGGTAGTACATCTATGTGATGTATAGCTAAAGGATTTGTGCTAGTAGCTAGATCTGCATGATTGGATGTATATTGCAAGTTCTCTGTGCATGATTGTAAGGAGATTGAAAAGCTAAGTGCAAGTTGTTGTAGTTTTGTGTTGAAGTGCAAGGAAGAAGGATCTAGTGAGCTGCACAGATCTTATGTCCTGTGCAAAGTAAGGGTCACTGAAGCTCTGTGCTGTAACCACTTGACTGAGATAATATAAAGAAGAATACTTTGTGGACATAGCCCCAGGGTGGGGGTGAACCACAATGACTTTGTGTATTGTGATTTGTGCTTCGACCTAATGTGTTTATCTCCTTCTTAGCTAAGTGCTTGCTGTGATGAAATAGATCTAGTTATGCTCTGTGCTTATGATATATGAATGAATGTTAGATATGATATATAAGATGCTCAATGCTTGATCTGTTGAATCTAATCTATATTTATGTGGCTAAGTACTGAATCATATTTAGTCTAAGTATTCACTGCAATGCTCTGTTTTATCTGCGAAGTACCATAAGGGTTAAATATTGATGAATGATCTATGCCAAGTTCCCTGTAAAAGATATAATCATAGATCAGTTTCCCAGCTAAGGTTGCAGACATTTAAGTCCTGCAACCACCCCTGCCTCTACCTCGGGTGAGACTTCATCTGCTTCGCAAGTGTTGCCGAAAGGGTCGGTAGTTAGGGTTTTGTTGGTGTTCTCTTGAGCGTTGAACCCTGGGTCTGCCCCTATGCCAATAAATGGTTTCATTGCCGGGACCTAGAACTATGATTGCTGGAAACTAAAGAAGAAAAAGCTTTGTACGAAATAAGCTCTGTGCGTAGATTTGTTGCCCTAGTGCGCAATATTCTACTTAACCTATGAAGCTTTGTGCCAAGAAAGAAAGGTCATATCGGAAGGAAAGAGGTTGATATCGAAGAAAAGAAGTGAGATATGAACACTTTATGCTCTAAAAAAGGTAAAAGTAGAAATTTCCATAGAAAAGAGGTAATATTTGTAAGCTCTAGCCTCTAGTAAAGGCAAGAATAGTTCAAGTTTTATATCTAAAAGCTTTGTGCTCTATATAGGTAATATAAGTTGAAATGTTTTGTTTCTGAAGCATGAATTTATGTACGCTTGATAGATGTTTTCCTAGCTTGAAAACTAGAGCATTGTTAGATAAAAGAAAATTTGATATGAATAGGTCTGATAGGAATAGTGTAAGATATGTTATACCTATGCATAGAAAGAATTTTTGGACTAACCAATGGATGTAGGATCCTAGAAAGAAATTTTTTCAGGCTAGCCATCATGATCCTAGCGCGCAGTACAAGAAGAGTTGGGGATCATGGATGAGAAAGAGAGGATTAACTCTTTGTTACAATTGCAGAAGACTATGACATCTTGCTAAGGAATGCCTTGGGAGAAACCCTAGCTACCTTTGTTGTAAATCTATAGACCATGAAGTATTATATTTCCCTAGAATGATTGCTAGACTTGAAAAATTGAATATGGAACAAGCAAACTCTGAAGGAGATCAAGAGACTAAAATTATGAAAGAACCCAAGAAAGAATCAGAGATCATGTTACTGAAAATAAAAGAAACCCTAGATGATCATAAGGATGTCAGTTTGTTAGAGATCTTTGAAGAAAAGGAGAAAATCGAAGTAAGAATATGAGACTTCAACATTGACTGTGCTCTATATAAGGGAACATCGATGAACATTATGACATAACACACTTGGGAAACCCTAGGAAGGCCTGCTCTGGTCCCTTCCACTAGGAACCATCGAATTATTTAAAGGCAAATTGGTAATCCTATGTGGCAGAATTACCCAAATAACTATGAGTACCCATGGAACTTCGACAAAGGAAGAGTTCAAAGTCATTAGATTTATTGAGGACCATGCTCCATTTCCAGCTTTGTTAGGAAATATTTGGATTGAAAAAGACCATATCCGGAGGAAAGAAGAAAAGGAAGCCCTAGAACAGAAGAAGCAAGAACTCATGGAATTTATGACTAGAAGGATCCCCTACTTGATGGAGGAACAAGAAAATAGATCTCAACTAGATTTCGAAGCTATAAGAGCGTTAGAGGAACCACAGAAGACCAAAATACCTAATCCATATGATGAAGGAGTATTACCCTTGGATCTGAAGAAAGAACCTAAGCAACACTAAGTGACTATGTCGAGAGAAGATAAGTCTCAGAATGGAAAAAGGATAACCGAGACTAAGCTCACTAGGAAAAAGGCTAGGAAACTAAGTAAGAAAAGGTCCAAAATCGGAAAGTTACAAAAGACTCAAGAGGAAAATTCACAGAAGGAAAAATCACAAGAATTGAGCTTCGCCGAGATATCAGAACAGGGACATCTGGCACTTCGCCATGGTGCAACAATATAGCTGTTGGACCGATATACCTGTTCAACTTCCACCCCGAACAGGTCGAAAATAATTATGGGTTCCCACTAGACCATTGGACAACACCATAATGGATAGAACGGAGTTAATCAAGGCCCCATATCCGTTGCAAGCATACCGTTGCTAAGTTTCCCTACTTAGTCCATCGTGCCACGCACCGAGAATAATTTTTGCTAAGTGATAATTTGAGCTCGAAACTTGAGATTAATTCACCTTGTGATCATTACCTGGTTCCCATACTATTCATCATAGTCTCTGAATTCATTTTCACACTTGAGCTAGTGGACCCAAGCTTGTATGTCGGACGAGCTCAGCACTGTTGAGAAAGTATTTGAAGAAGCTTTGATTAACCTAATGGCTGCAAGTCATGTCATAGAGAAGGATGTTTGTAGGTTTGTAAGCATCATCGAAAGGAGGAGTCCAAGCTTCTCCCTCCACTGATCGTGAAGCAGGACCTTCCAAAACCACAACTGAGACAAGAACAAAGCACAGAGATGATATTGCAAATGCCAAGCTGATCCCATGCATTCTGTCAGTTTACATACCACCTTTGAGTGGAAAGATTAATCATGATAGTGTACCCAGAGACTTTGAGTACACCTTGATCACCGTGTATCTTCCAAAAGGGGTGCGTATAGTACGTGCTGACCAGGAGAAGCTCGCGACACTGAAATTTAATGATTTTAACCTTGGAGATCACAAAAACTATAGCATGTTAGCTCTGCATAAATACTTAACCAAGAATAAAGGCATAAATCATAAGATTGTCCAACAGTCCTAGACCCAGAACCTTGCGTAGTCTACATTGCTCAACGTAATGAAGATCCCTCACTTTGGAAAAAACTAGGAAGTCAATGCATGCGTCAAGTTGTTGCTGTCTTTCTACCATGGTACATACTTATGGTTGGACCATTGCATCATTGTGGATCTGACTTTGATCAACCGGATCACAAGACTTAGCATGCAAGGCCTTGACCCACAAGACTTTTACCTAGGCAAGACCTCAGATCGAGCACTAGCACAATAGATAAAGGAAACCTATGGCGATGTAGAGAAGGGTACGCGAGGCTACAATGTAGCCTCTATCCAGAGTGGTGCAGTGCACCTTGCATGTCAGTTGATTGCGGGAAAGTTAGTTCATAAGAACAGACCAACATAGGTGACTGGCTTCGTAGTTGACCTCGTAGGGAAGTGCGCTGAGGGACTACAGATGAATTGGGCATAGTATCTTGTAAACCAGCTAGAGCTGGATTGCATAGGAGCGCAAGACCAAGGGTATGAGTTCCACTTTAGTTGGTTGCTCATACTCATCGCTTTCATCACTTGGGAACCACCAGAGGGAGCCACTTTTCTAAAGATTGAACCTTTCGAACCAGTAGCCGCGAAGTTCTGTACGCTGTGGTACTCTAGTGACATGAACAAGCAGTGGCAGTCCAATGTTGTCTTCCACACCTACTTCAACCAATTGAAGAATGCAATTTAGTCTGCACCGTGAATCACCCCAAACATACTTCATAGGTTTATACCTTTGATGAAATTTAGTGCAGACCACCACTTCACCTATATTACAGCGTGCAGTGATGAGCATAAACAACAGCTCCAATCCTACTACAAGCTGAGAGAAGATGACTTGGAGGAGATTAGTAAGGAATCGTCAGTGGACCTCCTTGTTGTAGTGGACCCTACAGACATGTTCGACGAGGAAATCCCTGAAGCTATGCCGGATACACCTGTGCCAAGTAGGACTAAGAAGGATGACAAAGTTGAAGATGTCCCTAGCACATCCACGAAGACTACATCGATCTCACCTGCGCAGGGAGGTGATGGTGACGAGCTAGGCGGTACAAAAGTTAAGAAAAACAAAGGCAAGGTTACTCCACCTAGAGAGGAGGAGGATCCCTCCATTATAAAAAAGATGACATCACGAAAACCCTCCTCCCGAAAGAAAGATAAGGCCACCCAGACAACGCTTAAAACTACCCTTAACCCAAATGACTTTGACTTCTTAATTGTTGTGCTGAATGATGTTTCACTAGAGCTCGCAAAAAAGCAAGAAGCAAAGTAGGATGAGTTAGTCAACCAAATCAAGGGCGATTTCAAAGAAGTGTAGCAGACACTCCATTCTAGACAAGCAGTTTCTACAATGCCCTTGATAAGCAGAACATTAGGAACATGCAATGATCCCACTCAAGTACACCAGATCACTTATCAAGTCGAAGCTTAGCTTCGAAGAGCTCAAGAAGACATAGCAAAAGCCACCCAGGCTTTGATGCAACCATAGGAATCACTTCTAGAACAACAAAATGAGGCAGAATAGGAAAATATTGCCCTGTAAGTGAAGTGGGATGAGGAAAATTCACAGTTGCTAGCAGAGAAACTTGAAGTACAGGAAAGGGTTCACAAGGAACTACACTCTATGATGGTCATAGAAGTGAAGATGGAAGACCGTCTCCCACAACAGGTGACCCAATTGGAAGAAGTAATCCAGCAACTCCAATAGTGCATCATGGATCTGGAGCTCCGCACCGTGCCCGAGACCCCCTAAGAAATAAAATATCTAAGAGAGCCCACTGCTCAAAGCACAGTTGGCTGATTAAAAACCTTTGCCTTGGAATGCAAGCAGTTGAGCACTAGAAGTGCCCAGACTTATGAAACCCTCGTAGAGAATCCAGAATTGCAGACATTGGAGGCACAACACCAAGAAGAAAAGAAACATGCAGACACGCTACAGGAACAGATAAATAATTTGACCCCAGTCGAAAGAATGAAGAGGTTCACAGAACAATGCACAACCCAACAACAGGTACATACACTGCAAAGTAAAGTGATGGAAGTCTCCCAACGACTTCAACCAATCCAATAAAAGGCATGCAAAATGTTTGTTGAACTTGAAAGCCAAGGAGATGAACTCGAACAGGTTATCATCACTGCAGAACAACGCCTGGAAGGACCGCTCAATGACACATTGATCCAAGAATTTATTGAGAAAGAGGTTGTCGCACTGTAGTAGGTCAAAGAAGCTCGAGCCACGCTTGAGGCATTCAAGGTGGAATTGATTAGACCTGAGTGACTTGGGACGAATTACAGGTAAGTGTTGGGGGCCTATTGGCCCTTGACCAAGTTTTAAAGAATACTTAGTCATATTTGACCATTTTTGGGACTACGACAGCTTGCCAAAGATGGAGCGCAATGCGAAGCAAAAATTAGGGAAGCAAGACCTATTTTTGGGTCCCTTTAAGGGTTTTGGGTTGATGTAAAGGGAAAGGGATGTCGACCCATGGGTTTATCCATGTTTAGGCCCATTTTGTAATCTATAAATAGATACTTAGGTAATGTAAGTAGGGGGGAGTAGTGGTAGTACATCTATGTGATGTATAGCGAAAGGGTTAGTGCTAGTAGCTAGATCTGTATGATTGGATGTATATTGCAAGTTCTCTGTGCATGATTGTAAGGAGATTGAAAATCTAAGTGCAAGTTGTTGTAGTTTTGTGTTGAAGTGCAAGGAAGAAGGATCTAGCGAGCTGTGCAGATATTTTGTCCTATGTGAAGTAAGGGTCATTGAAGCTCTGTGTTGTAACCACTTGACTGTGATAATATAAAGAAGAAGACTTTGTGGGTGTAGCCCCAGGGTGGGGGTGAACCACGATAACTTTGTGTATTGTGCTATGTGCTTCGACCTAATGTGTTTATCTCCTTCTTGGCTAAGTGCTTGCTGTGATTAAATAGATCTAGTTATGCTTTATGCTTATGCTATATGAATGAATGTTAGATATGATATATAATATGCTTAGTGCTTGATCTGCTAAATCTTTCTGTGGCTAAGTATTGAATCATCTTTAGTCTAAGTATTCACTGCGATGCTCTGTGATATCTGTGAAGAACCATAAGGGTTAAATATTGATGAATGATCTATGTTAAGTTCCCTATAAAATATATAATCATAGATCAATGTCCCATCTAAGGTTGCAGACATCTGAGTCCTGCAACCACCCCTGCCTCTACCTCAGGTGAGACTTCATTTGCTTCACAGGTGTTGCCGAAAGAGCTGGTAGTTAGGGTTTTGTTGGTGCGCTCTTGAGCGTTGAACCCTGGGTCTGCCCCTGTGCCAAAAAATCCTAACCCTAGTCTGGTTAGGTTTTCCTGCATGTGTGCCTTGCATGCTTTCCTCCGTTTCATACAGTTTTTCCTCGCATGTCCTGCTTTTCCTTCCAAATGTATTTTTCCCAATTAATATTTAATTCCTAAAAATGGACTTTTCCTCAAAATCATCCTAGGCCCAACAGACATGTAGTGGGATTTTTGAGCATGTATATATCAAAACCAGGGAAGAATTATTGGATAACAGTAAAGAGGTTTTTCAAGTATTTGTGTGTCACTGCTAGCTATGTATTATGCTACTAAGGAAGACCAGGATTGGACATAGTGCTGGGAATACATGAATTTCTGACAAAGAAATCGACTTATCATTCAAAGACAAAGAATATTGATGTTCAATATCACTTTATGAGAGACATGGTTGAATAAAATAAAGTGTTCCTAATGAAGGTCGAGACTTTGAAGAAAGTTGCAGATTCATTAAAAAAATATGCGAGCATTGAGAATTTCTCTTGGTGTAGATGATCTATGGGCATTGTTTCCCTGGATTATTCAGTATGTAACCTTGTAACCCCCTATATGAAAAGAAAACAACAAATGGGAGAATGTTGGGTATGTGTTATATTCTTTGCATAACTAGCTCTAGTGTATGCTACGTTGCCTCAAGTGTGCATGAGGGTTTGAGGGGGGCCTCTAGGCCCTCCCTTCAAGGGTTGTAGGGAGGTGATATCTGATGTAGGAGCATCCCTCATGACAAGCAAAACCAACGTGGAAGCAGAAGATAGCTGGAAGACATCCAGCGCAAGTTTTTGAATTTTTAAATTTTCCCTTGAAGTTGATGTGCTGAATTTTTAAATTTTCCCTTGGAGTTCTTCGGGCCGAGAAGGAGAAGAAGGTCCTGTGAGAGTGGACGTGCCTGGGTGGTGCACCGCTTGCGTTAAGTGGTATCAGAGCATAGAAAATTTCTTTGCTTTTTGTAGCAAAGGAAAGAGGAGAATTCACCATGCCGCCAAGGAGAAGAGGTAGACAATCACCCGATCTAGAGGAGGAAAGGGAAATGTCCAGAGAAAGAGGTAGGCAAGTACAGAATCCAGATGTGGAGAGAGGAATGCAAAATCTTCATGCCAGAATGGAAGACATGGAGATAAGACAAAGGCAAAACGCTGATGCAAGAGATATCAGTGAATCCGAGGATGAAGGTGATGCTGGACATGAAGAAGAAGAAATCCCAG
Source organism: Picea glauca (assembly GCA_000966675.3). Taxonomy (NCBI): domain Eukaryota; kingdom Viridiplantae; phylum Streptophyta; class Pinopsida; order Pinales; family Pinaceae; genus Picea; species Picea glauca. The sequence continues at coordinate 330,763 of JZKD02S1915109.1, forward strand.
CGGAAGATGCAGCTAATGAGCGTTTAATTAAGGCTATCGCTCAGATGAGTTCGAAAACAAAAATGGAAATTCCATCTTATGAAGGGAGTTTGGATGAAAAAGAGCTGCTAGACTGGATTAGAGCTCTTGACACTTACTTTGATTATGAAGACATCGAATATGACAAGAAGGTCAGACATGCTGTCACGAGATTAAAAGGACATGCAACATTGTGGTGGGATTAATTGCAAGCTGACAGGTGTTGCCAAGGCAAGTAGAAGATTAAGAGTTGGGACAGGATGATTGCAAAGATGAAGGCAAAATTCATTCCCAAGGACTATCAAATTTCTCTGTTTAGGAGGATGCAGAACATGAGATAGAAGCTGATGACAGTGAAGGAGTATACTGAGGAATTTTACAGGTTGAATATCAGAGTAGGTCATCGTAAAAGAAATGACGAAAAGGTGGCCAGGTATATGAATGGCCTGAGGTATGAAATTTAGGATGAACTAAATTTGGCGACCATCCGAACTGTGGAGGATGCTTACCAATTAGCTCTGAAAGCTGAGGAGAAGCTGAGCCGTAAACAAAGTCAGAGGGATAGAGGCAGAAGTCAGCCCAAAGGCAAATTGATTGCCCAAGACAAATACCAGAAACCAAAGGATGACTGGAAGAAACCTCAGACTCAGACAGAGAGAGGTGGAAGTTCGCTGAGAGGGCGATATGCTGAGAAAAGAGAACAACATATTGAGTAGAGAAGTGGATATGCTGATAATAATAGGTTTCCTCGTACCAGAGGTAGAGGAAGAGGAAGAGGTGGAGTAATTACATGCTTCACGTGTGGAAAGAGTGGGCACAGGTCATTCGAGTGTCCAGAGAAAAATAAAGAAGTAGGAGAGACTCACATTGCCGAGGCACAAAGGTGAGATGTTGAGACAGAGTACACTGAAGGCGGAAGATCCCTAGTGATGTGAAAGGTCCTTTTGATGCCAGATAAGGAGATGGAGAACTTAGTACAGAGGAAAAGTCTTTTTAGGACTTCTTGCAAGACCAAGGATAGAGTGTGCAAAGTCATCGTGGACAGTGGAAGCACAGATAATCTCGTTTCAACCGAGATGGTAGAAAATATGGAACTGGAGACAACTGATCACCCGAATCCATACAAAGTTTCATGGCTACAGAAGGGACATCAGGTAAATGTCACTAAACAGTGCTTGGTTGAAATTAAGATAGGAGGATATAATGATAGGATTTTATGTGATGTTATTCCTATGGATGTCTGTCATTTATTGCTGGGTAGACCATGGCAATATGATAGGAATGTAATTCATTATGGGAGGATGAATACATATACCCTGGAGAATAATGGGAGAACCCATATGTTGTGTCCAATTGAGGATGAAGAAGTGAAACCGGAAGTGAGAAACAGAGTACTTCTCATGAGTGGGAATGAACTTCTTACAAAAGTTAAGAAGAAGGAGAATCCACAATTCTTTATGGTCAGAAAGCCAAGAATTGTTCTGACTAGCACAAGAGTGGACGATTTGCTAGAAGAAGTTCAGGAACTGCTGGAAGAGTTCGCTGATATTGTAGTGGACGAATTACTTCATTCGTTGCCACCGATGAGGAGTGTGAGTCATCATATTGACCTCATACCAGGAGATAGTCTGCCAAACAAAGCCGCGTACAGGTTGAGACCACAGGAGAATGAAGAGGTTAAACGACAGGTCTAGGAGTTGTTGGACAAAGGCTTGGTCAGGGAAAGCTTGAGTCTGTGTACTGTTCCAACAGTACTCAGTCCGAAGAAAGATGGAGGCTGGAGGATGTGCACTGATTCAAGGGCAATAAACAAGATAACTATCAGGTATAGATTCCCATTGCCAAGAATGGATGATTTGATGGATTGCTTAAGTGAGGCAATTTTTTTTTCAAAGATATATTTGAAGAGTGGATATCATCAGATTCGTATGAGAGAAGGTGATGAGTGGAAAACAACATTCAAGACAAACGAAGGTTTGTATGAATGGCTTGTCATGCCGTTTGGTTTGACGAATGCGCCAAGTACCTTTATGAGGTTGATGAATGAAGTCCTGAAGGAGTTCATTGGGAAATTTGTCATCATGTATCTGGATGACATATTGGTTTTCAGCAAGACGAAGGCTAAACACTTGAAGCATTTGGCTATTGTGATGAAAAGATTACAGCAAGAGAAGCTGTTGATAAATATGAAGAAGTCCTCATTCATGAAGACATAACTCATTTATTTGGGGTTTGTTATATCTGCAAATGAATTGAGGATGGATCCAGATAAGGTGGAGGTAATTAAGAATTGGCCATCACCAAGGAACATATTCGAGGTGAGGAGTTTTCATGGACTGGCTAGTTTCTACCGAAAATTCATTAGGAATTTTAGTGGGATTAGTGCAACAATGATGGACACAGTGAAGAAAAGACATAAATCTTTTCACTAGACAGTAGAGGCTGAGAAGAGTGTCAATTTATTGAAACGAAAGATTACAGAGCAACCAATTCTGGTGTTGCCGGATTTTCAGAAGACATTTCAGGTGAAATGTGATGCAAGCAGGTTTGCCATAGGAGCAATCTTGAGCCAGGAAGACAGGCCGATTGCATATTTCAGCGAGAAGCTGAATGAAGCAAAAGAAAAATATTCCACGTATGATAAGTAATTTTATGCCATCGTACAGGCATTGAAGAAATGGAGGCACTATTTGATTCCAAAGGAGTTTGTTTTATATAGTGATAACCATGCATTACAATTTGTGACTCAACAAGAAAAGTTGAATCAGAGGCATGTTAAATGGGTAGAATACATGCAAAATTTCACTTTTGTGATAAAACATATTTCTAGTACTGCTAACAAAGTTGCTGATGCTTTGAGCAGGAAGTGTTTGCTGTTGCAGTAGTTCAAAGTTAGGACATTAGGCTTTGATGACATAAAGGACATGTATGCAGATGATTCAGACTTTAGGGAAGCTTATGAAGCAACTAAGAATCCAGTTCTCAGAAAAAGAAGCCAATGGATAGAGTATGTGATCCAGAATGGATTGCTATTCAAAGGCAATCAACTATGTATTCCAAATTGCTCCATGAGGGAGAATTTTCTGAAGGAGAAGCACAGTGGAGGATTGGTGGGACACTTCGGTCATGATAAGACATTTGCAAAGCTGAGCGAGTCATACTTTTGGCCAGGGATGCAGTTAGAAATCAAGAGGTTTGTAGACAGGTGCAGGATTTGCCAGCATTCAAAGGGATGAAAGCAGAATGCAGGTTTTTATCAGCCATTGCCCATACCTGAGAAGCTGTGGGATGAAATTAGCATGGATTTCGTGTTGAGGTTGTCGAGGACACAAAGAGGTGTTGATTCAATCTTTGTGGTAGTTGAAAGGTTTTCTAAGATGGCACATTTTATCCCATCCCAGAAGACCAGTGATGCGACTCACATCGCAAATTTGTTTTTCAAAGAGATTGTTCGACTTCATGGATTGCCGAAAAGCATAGTTTCGGACAAAGACACAAAATTCATAGGGAATTTCTGGAGAACATTGTGGAAGAAGCTGGGGACTAATTTGATGTTTAGTTCTGCTTATCATCCTCAGACGGATGGACAAACAGAAGTAGTCAACAAAATTCTGGGAGATTTGTTGAGAAGCTTGGTGGCAGAGCACCATAGAAGCTGGGATAACATATTACCACAAGCAGAGTTTGCTTACAATGACTCAATAAATCGGAGCACAGGGAAAAGTCCATTTTAGATTGTATATGGAATGTAGCTAAGAGGGGTTTCTGAACTGAGGGATTTAGAACAGACTGATACTAGCAGTGCTAGTGCAAGAGAATTCACTGAAGCAATGAAGGAACTTCACAGCCAGGTGAAGGAGCGACTATTGAAATCAAGCCAGGAGTAAAAGGGCAGAGCAGATCAACATCGGAGACAACTTCAGTTTGAAGTCGGTGATCTGGTTCTGGCATATTTGAGGAAAGAAAGGTTTCCGAGGGGAACATACAACGAGCTGAATATGAAGAAAATTGGGCCATGCAAGGTCTTGAAGAAAATGGGACATAATGCTTATGAAATTGAGTTACCAGATGGCATTGGAATATCTTCGATATTTAATGTTTCAGATTTATATCCATATAAAGCTGATGAAGTAGGAGCAGAAAGTGATCATCAACCAGAGGTCCAATGGCAGAAGCAGATGCCAGTTGCAGAGAAGCCACAGATGGAATAGATACTGCATAAACAAGTGGGTAAGAAAACTAGAAGGAAAGAATATTTCAAATATTTGGTCAAGTGGAAGGGTCATCCAGTTGAAGATGCTAGCTTGGAGACTAAAGCAGAAATTTTGAAGCATGGACATACCATGCAAGAGCTCATGGACAGGATCCCATTCAAATTTTCAAGTGAGTGAGTATGATGCAGGAGCATCCCTCACGACAAGCAAAACCAACGTGGAATCATAAGACAGCTGGAAGACGTCCAATGCAAGTTTTTGAATTTTTAAATTTTCCCTTGAAGTTGATGCGCTGAACATAAATGAGATCATTTAATTTAGGCGCCTTGGTAAAAATGTAATCAGACCTCGAGCCATATGCTCTTGTCTGAGATAGACAGAGGCATTTATAGTAGTAGTTGCAGGTAGATAGAATTGAATTCTTAGATTAGATAGTTCTAGAAGGAAGAGGGAAAACCGAATATAGACACCCTCATTTGTATCATTGTAACATTAGCAACAAGAAAAAGAATAAGACTCTAGAGCATAGGAGAATAGCAGAGAGTTATGGAAGAACACCCATGTACAGATCTTGAATTAATAGAAGAAGTTGATTCAGATTCATGGTTGTTGTGTTATTCTCTGTGTATATGTGTTGAATTCTCTACTTATGAGAGTTACTTCCTGTTATGCCTTTGTTATCATGCTGTGTGTATGATTTCATGTGTCGAGATTGAAATCCAAGAGGGAGTGAGGTGATTTACAATTGTTTCTCTTTGAGCAAGGATTCTTGCAAGGAGTGCAGTTGAAGTCGTCCGCAAGGAGTGCGTTGACAGAAGGCTCGAGAGTTAAACTCTTGTTCTCAATTCCCTCAGAAGTGAAAGTGGGTTGATAGAGCCGTGCAAGGAGTGTGCAGGCTAAGGAGAGTCTCAGTCGTGAAATTGAGTAGAAGTATCGAAGGACTGTTGCTACGGGCATACGCAGAGTCGAAGGAATCTCGAATAGTTGAAGTGTTCGCCAGTTTTCTGCAAGGATTGCGTGCAAAGAACCTCGTTGAGGTTGAAGTAATTTAAAAAAAAAAAAAAAAAGAAGCTCAGGAAGGATAGGCCACTGAGTCGCTGAAGATCAGCGTAGATAAGTGAGACTTGAAGTCGGGAAGAAACGTCGCAGTTTGATGAAAAGGCAAAGGAATCTCGAGGATAGATACTCTTCTTTTCATTTCGTGGATTGCCCAAGGAAGAACGGACGGTCAAAATCCTCAGAGGAGATTTCGCAAAGTTCCAAGGACCGTCAGATCTTGTAGAGGTGCAAGGAAGTTACGGGCGAGAATATTCCGAAGGGTTTGAAGCTCAGGAGAGGTAGAGCCGTCGATTCCGAGTCACAGGAGCCATAGGATCTACACGTGGTATCGTGTATCAGGGATTCGGGAGTTGGAGCCCCAAAATTTGGGTAGCAAGAGCAGCGATATCGCGAGACGCGATATCCTTACAATATCAGAGCCGTTTGTTGAGGAGGACGCATGTAAGGAGATTCTCATCTCGGAGACTCGGATATTGGAGGACCAAAGAGGAAACCCTTTAGCTTCGTGAGCAGCAAAGTGGCGAGAAGATTGTAGCCGTCCATCTGAGGGGATAGATGGCAGAGATCAAGAGATCTCGCGAACTCAGGAGTTCGCAGGGTGAAAGCCCAAGTATTGGGTATTCAAAGTCACGAGGCGTGAGGATGCGAAACGACGAAGTAGCGAGGAGATCGTAGCCATCCATCTGAGGGGACAGGTGGCGAGAGATCGTGAGGTCTCACGAACTCGGGAGTTCACAGGTTGAGAGCCCAAACATTGGATATCCCAAGCCGCGAGGTCATGAGGAAGCGAGAGAAGGACATCCATTGGATCTGGAACATAGGAGGACCGTTGGATCTGTGTGAGGGATCGTGTGTCGGGACCTCGCAAGAAAAGGTACGAGAATTTGGCCACGAGGATCGCGAGATTGCGAGATAGCGATATCCCGATAGTTGGAGCAGTGTGGGCCATAGAGGAGATGGCGAGTGGAGTACAGGTGGCACGAAGGGATCATCTCAGTATCTCACTGCGAGAAGTCCCGAAATATTGGCGTTAGGATTCGCGAGTTGCGAAGTGCCGAGGAGCCGAGGTTCGTGTGGATGCTGAGTCGAAAAGTTTCGAGGAGCCGAGGTTCGTGTGGATGAGTGACAGAACATAAGGTGGGATCGCGCAGCCAACGGGTGGACACACGTTGCCTGGAGACAGGAGTCAACACTCCATTGAAATCTCGCATCTCGGGAACTCGCGGAATAGGAGAGTGAAAACTCGACAGTTCAACCGGCGAGGTTGTGAGGTTGCGAGGTTGCGAGCAGCCAAATCCCTCAGGGAAAAGTCAGCGAGTTGATTGACCATCAAGTCCTTGGGATCCGAGGGTCCAACGTTCAACTTTGAACTCGCGAAGTCACGATTTCCGATTCCCTGATAAATCAAGGAAGGGGGGATCGCACGAGAGAACTATGGGAGCAGATTTCCCGATAGGGAAATAGAAGAACCTTGGATTTCTTTCGGCCAAGAAGGAGAAGAAGGTCCTGTGAGAGCGGACGTGCTTGGGTGGCGTGCCCCTGCGTCAATATCCCCCCTATGTGAGGGTTTGGGGGTAGCACCCCTGATTTTTTTTCCTAGGGAAACGTGTCTCCTTTTTGCCTTATTTTTGTGTCATCTGAGTTTTCGTGTCCATTGTTGGGTGGTTTTTTGGCACATGGTTTTTTTCCTATGGTTTTCTATTTTCGGTTAAGGAATTAGGGTTGTTTACTAATATAGGTCATTGGGTTAGGGTTTTGGATGTCACTGGCTCCTATATGTATATTGTATTGTAAACAATGTATGATGTGAATGAATATAGAATATGTTGGTTTTCCTCGTTTGGGTTTCCAAGGGAAAAATCTCTGTGTAATGTGTGTATTTTTCATTGTATCTTTCCTGTTCTTTTACTGAAAATATGTTTGCAGTAAATAATTTTACAAGTTTAAAATATACGCTTGTCCTATACTTGATGTTGAGATGGAACTGCTACAAGTATGTGGACCACTTCTAATGGCGGTCATTCTGCAATTTTCCTTGTTTATTCATGAACTATAGAGGCTTATGATCAATGTGGATGACTCTCATCTTCCCGAGAATGTAATTCATCCACTAGCGGTAGAATTGTACAAGGGAGTACATTTATTTGTCTTAAGTGGGGTACTTACAGATGGTTGTTGATAGTGTCTCACTATGATAGGCCACAAGATGTTCATGTTGAGTGAGAACTTCACCCACAACATAGTCTCAAGCATATGTCTCAATCTCAAACGACTATTGTAGATTGGGTAATGAGAGAATTGGAGCTGAGCACAAGCATTTCTTCAAATCATAGAACGTTTTATGTTGCGACTAGACCCACATTAATTTTTCCTTATCACAACCCCTGGTCACTTGGCTAAGGGCGCATGCAATGTGGGATAATTCCAACACGAACTTGTGATAGAAATTGGGAAGGCCTAAGAAGCTCCAAAGCTAAGTAGGTGTGGTCGGGGCTGGCCAGTCACAGATGAATTGGATCTTGGTTGGATGGACATGCACCCCATTCTTGTAAAAAATGTATCCTAGGTACTAGACCCTATTCACGTCGAAGGAGAAATTTCCAAATTTGCAGATAACTTGTGTTGTCGCGGAGTGTGCAAAACCTGCTAAATATGCTGCAAGTGTTCTTCCCAACTCTTGCTGAAGATGAGGATGTCATCCAAATACACCACCACAAAAGAATTGGTGAGAGGCTGAAATTTATCATTCATCATCCTCATGAACTTTGTTGGGGCATTGTCAAGCCAAAGGGCGTGACCATCCATTCAAAAATACCTTCTTTGGACTTGAAGGCATTCTTCCATACATCAATATACTATATTGGGACCTGGCGGTAGCTGCCCTTTAGATCAATATTAATGAAGTATTTTATCCCCTTGAGATGGTCAAGGAGATCATTAATTCGAGGAATTGAGTACCTGTTGGGCCCAAGATATGATCACTTTTATGAAGATTATTATGCACTTTTTCCACATGTACATATGTGTTTTTCATCTTTTGAAGGAGATTTTTGAAGAATTTTATGATAAAACGGTATGATCGACACAAGGTATGTATGATTCATGTTTAATGATTGTATCAAGAATAATTTATCATGTTTTCATGCTTCCAAGGATCGGTTTCACGTTTTTTGATGTTACAGGGCGAAAATGCACTACGTTTATGCTTCCGGCACTTGATCCGACACTCATTCTGGCACTCATTCTGACACTCGATCCGACACTCTGTCCAACACCTCTTCCAACAAAAAAATAGAGGGCGATTTCGTAGTTAGGGTATTGGCGGCCATTGGGGGGCGAATTAGAGACATGGGTTTTGTTCATCCTTATCCCCTCCAACTACTGAACTCTTGACAACTCGATTTTGGGTTGTTATGGTGGGTGATTGTTGACTCACTCTGTTTCGACAGTTAGGGCACCAATAATGAAGTTTTCCAATTTTAGAAGTGGTTCGAACCTCCTGTGATCGAACACTTTATCTGTAAACATTATAAATACCACTGTGGTGGTCAGATAATTGTTAAACAGTAGAAGAAGTCATGTGTTAGAGCTAAAATGATTTTGGCTCTGTTTTTGCATTTTTCAATTGTCAGAATTGTATAAAACTGTGTTTCTGCATTTTAATGGTGAATTCCTTTTGCTGAGCTCATGGTGTGCTTTTAGGGAGTGACCATGACTTGCTGGGGGGGCCACCAACAGTATGGTAACTGTCTTTGTGTTGTTTATGTATTTCATAGATTAATTATTCTCTTTATTTCCTGTACATGCATTTCTATTTTGTTAATTAGTTTGTTGTTATAATTTAATTTGCTTTGAATCTCTTTTGCAGGTTAGTATGATGAATTGTGTTAGTATGCATTAATCTCATAGTTAGGAATGGATATGCAGACTCCTAGACTGACCCCATGTGTAGTTAAATACTAGATTATGTTTTTATTTATGATTTTAGAATCAAGTTTAAAATAGAGTTTTGAATAACATTTTAATTTGGGTTTTAATTGACAAAGATTTGATGGATGGATAGAGTTAATTCCAGTTTTTAATGATAGATTGCTTATTTCAGTTTTATATAGATATTGCTTACTTAGTTGTTGATTAATGTAGTTGTTAGTTTACTTTTTTTTAATATCATGTTTTAAATTAATGTTTTTAGTCATTTCCTTATTTGCAGTTTGAATTGTTAGAATAGACATAGCATAGTTTCATGTTACGTAATTTCTTGCCTAGAATTAGATTGCAATTGTAGTTCTTAGTTAATGAATGAGTTTAAGTATGAATTTTGCTTACATAGTATAGAAGTATAATGATGATCTCRTTATGTTGTTGATGGTTAATATATGAATATGCAGGGTATTTAACATTGTTTTGTCATGGCTAAATTCTCATTGGATTGTTTAATCCATACCTTTCACTTTGCCATTGAGATTAGTGTTGAGATTATACCGCTGGAATTGTCCTTTGTTGTCAAGTGCCATTGAGATATCATCCGACACCGAATACATTCAAACAACCACCAACATTATATTTGAATTGACATAGGTTAAAAGATAGTTTTCATGTTTTTGTAGATTAAAGATAGTTTCTTGCTTTCATAGATTATAATAAAGTTTTATTGTTGTTGTAGGATAGATAGACTTTGCTTTGATAGATTAGATAGTAGTTTGCTTATCATAGATTAAGCATTAGTTGGTAGTTCTTCTTGCTTTCGATAAAATAGATTTCCTTTCATACATTAGAAATAGTTTTGCATTGAGCATTTAGTCCAGTTGCCTCTTAGATTTCCTTTCATGCATTAGAAATAGTTTTGCATTGAGCATTTAGTCCACTTGCCTCTTAGGCTAGATAGTTGTTCAATGAGAAGTTTTAATTTGATTGCTTGTAGTAGTTAGTTGTCTTTGATTACTTGCTTTAATAGGTTAGTTTGTTGTCTTTGCTTGCTTGTTTATTGCTTTAATAGGTCAGTTAGTTGTCTTTGCTTGCTTGTTTACTTGCTTTCGTAGGTTAGTTAGGTGTCTTTGCTTGCTTGTTTATTTATTTACTTTGATAGGGTAGTTACTCATTGAATATAGGTTGGAAAATTAAAATAGTTTGCTTTTGTCATTTGCTTATTGATATGCTTAGATAGTTGCTTTTTCTTATTGTTATGAACTAGTTTGCTTCAAGTAGGGTTTTTACTTGTTTTTTTAGAACTATCCATCGATCCTTGGCCCAAAAGTACTTAGGTTACATAGTTTCAATTTTCTTAGTAGGGTTTTCTCATTAGATATCTTTGCTTGAGTAGATTAGCCTTAGATATCTACCTTCCTTAATTAGACTATACTCCTACCAGCCCTTCTACCTTTGGCATATATTTTGCTACAACTCTAAGTTTACTTACCCCGGGTTGACAATTTAATTGAGGGTTTTTACTGTGTTTTTAGTGCATATAGAACAACCATCATTTTTGGTGTCGTTGTCGGGGAGTTGTCTCAAGGTAAGAAGTAGTTAGGAAATAAATCATCCTTAGACCTTAGGATTAGCATGGTGGTAGGGGAGATTTAAGATGAAAGATAAGAACCTACACATCTGCTATAACAGGTTCCCCCAAACCCAATAGTAGTTTTTCTTTTTTTGTTTTTGTTTATGAATAGACCTAGAAACCAAATGGTAGCTTTTTCTTTTTGTTTTTTCTTTCTTTCATGAATAGGCCTAGAGACCCACAAGGTAACTACATTAGATCTAAATCAGATATTTCAACCAAGGTTCCTTTCAACCTTTTGGGGGGAAGGAATGTTCCACTCATTCCCCAGACCGATACCGAAAAATAGGAGCTATATCAACCCAAAGAGTTAAAGCAGTCTCTAAAGAGACTAAAACAAGGAGCACTATAGAACAAGAAATTGAAGCATCAATAATAGTGGGACAGGAGGCAAGACCACTCAAGCCTTATGCGGAACCAAACAATACAACCTTTGTTTTCTTACCACCATCAGGAGATCCTAACTTTGTGGACATCATCTTTGTATGAACCAAGTTTTATCAAATGACAAGATGAATTTGAAGGTGACCATTAGTTTGGAGGAACTCTCTCAAATCCTAGCAACAACTAGGATCTCTTCTTTTCAGAAAGAACACATATTGACAATAGTCAAGAAATTATCTACCTTTCCGAAAATATTATAAGAATCAAGGTCCTATGAGCTACAAATGATTTTCCTCGCCAAAATGCAAAGGAAACTGAAAAATTATGGACTACATCCAGTGGAGAGAAATCACTAAGACTTGAGATTGAGGAATTCTCAACATCCATATCAACAGATCCTTTATGTTCTTCATAAATCAATCATCCAAAAGAAGAGGATCTGCATAGCATGATGAAGGAGATCATAGAAATTACTATTGATGAACATCAAGATTACATTGAAATTTGGTTTCAAGAGGTCATCAGGCCACAATACTATTCTCTTCTCCAACACCTTCTGATGCCAAAACAAGTAGGTTGGTTGGTTCTTCATATCCAGGTAATCACTGTGGTAACTTTTTCATATATGTATATGAGGATGTTCCTTATCTTGCTCCGCACATGGTTACATTGGAAGAGTTCTTACACTTGAATAAATATTTTCCCTTTCTTTTTAGGTAGGGTAGGATAGTAAATAAAAGTTGCATGTTGTTAGTTTAGCTTAGAGTCTAATGCATCCTCATTTTATATTTTCTTTTAATAAAATAACTATGAGATATATGTTCCAATGACTTCATCTCATTTGTCTTTGATATTTTAGAGTGTGTTTTTTTTTCTAGAGACTTCTCTAGGTATTTATTTCACCAGGAGTAGACAGTTTCAAGGAGATATAAAAGAAGATTTTTTCTTCAAAACATTGCTATAATTGAACCTTGCTGTCTACTAAGCATCAAATGAATAATGACTTGTTGTAGCTAGCCATGTTTTTGCAAAGAATTTTATGTTCTTTTTCTCAAGGCATCTTAAATAGCAGTTTCTCTTGAAAATCTTCACCACTATATAAGGAAGTGATACCGTAACCATCAAGCTTAGAGGTATCTCGTATAGTTTTTCCAAGAAACCTGAGTAAGTGAGTCAAGTGTCTTTATCAAAGAGTAAAAAGGAGGTCTAATTAGTGGTTAGTCATGGAAACATCACAATAACTACAAAGGATAAAAGTAAGTTGAGCCTAGAGATACCTTTTTGTTCTTTCTCAATGGTACCATCCACTACACACTAAATAGCTTGATTATATCATATATTTAGATAGGCCACATCCGCTTAAGTACTCCTTACATCGGGACAATCACTAAGTAATATAATGGAAAGTCATCCTCTAACATAAATACCATCCCAATTGAAGAAAAAAAAAGAAAGAAAAAGTTGTTTTCAGAGTTGTACCCCCATCTTCTTGCATAAGAAATCTTATACTAAAATCTTAAAGGATGGAGGGCCAGTCTCTGAGTATTTAAGAGGCTAACCCACTGGAATACTGAATAGGTCTCCTAGTAGAGGGTATTGTCCTGTGGTATGACTAGGTAAACCCGGTGGAGTACTGAACATGCTTGTTGGCAGTAGTGCATTCTACCTAGAAAGGATGGTAATTTGACAAAAAATAAATAATAAATTTAAACTTGTCCTGATGTATGCTGACACAGGGGTAGACCCAAGGTTCACTCCAAGAGCGCACCTGTTAACGCTCTGTAAATTCCTAAGGGTTGTTAGGAAAAAAGAAATCTACGAGAGGTAACTTTATCCAACCACTTCAAAATTGAAATCTAGCCCTACCAGCTTCAGAGAGGGATCTCTCTATATGATTTAGATATGTTTTGAACTTAAGATATTAGGCTAGTTAAATAAATAAGATTGAAAATTTTTGTTGTTTTTGTTGAGTTGGCTAAAAGGGCTTTACGCATCCATTGGGATATGGGGTCTGTTTTATAGAGATGAAAATTTAAACCAGAAACAAAAGATTCTTTTCACAGGGCGGGATAATGCACTCGTTGGATTCTTTTAGCAGTAAAATGATGAAAAGTAGAAAAGATGAGAATATCAATTAAATTAAAGAAGCATTTAATAATTTCTTCACTGTAATATCATAAGATAACATTAAAATCTTTCAAAGTCTGAAACAGGGTATACAAGGATAAATCCTGCAACGTACGTTACTTTTAAAATATTAGATTAGAAAACACTATGATAACTGAGCAAGAGGAACATTCAACATAGAAAGAAAACATCACCAATGAACAACACGTGAGAATCCTGTGAAACGTCTATTTGTATTAATGGAAGATATCTTGATAAAAATATTACAGTCTTGTAGCTTGCAGAGCATAAAGATCAACCCTCAATACTTCAAAGTTTGAAGTATTTATAATTGAAATTACAAACGATCCTGTCATTAAAGATCAGGATGTGGAAAATATAGATTTAGCTAACTAACTTAACAAGATACAAAAATCTAGGAAACTGTTTGATGATGTGTCGAAACTTCATGCTGTTTTCTGGGTGAACTGTTGGTGAGGCCTCCGCACGACCTCGTCTGACTGGATAGATGATTGGGCTTGGACAACTCATCGACTAATCTATCAGATTGCAAAGCTCTTCCCATCGAAGGTGACTGGGAATGCTGACTTTGAGCAATCTACGATATACTTCATCCATCTCCGTGTACTTGGAAAAATTTGTCTTGGTGATGAAGATGTACCGGATCTCATGCTGTATGCTGATGTCCAACTGTAAAGCATTCAAGAATGCCTTACCAGTGATACTGCATTGTATTCCTGAGAATTTTGAGCTATCCTTAGCCACTGTTTGCTTTTGAAGATGTTGTAATTCCTGTTTAAGCATGTCTGAAGTTTGTTTCTCCTTAGTGTAGCTGGTTTGGAAGGAAGATTTGAGTTCCTAAAGGTTCTCAATATTCTTTTTAAGCCTGCTAATCTCTGTCTCTTGCAAATTCATGTGTTCCATGGATTTAACCAACTCAACTATCTTCTCCATAACTTTCAGTGGAGTTGCCGAGGGGATTTTTGCTACAGACGCTGTGCTCACTCTTGTGAGTGGAAGTGCGCTCAGTGGAATGACCTCCATGGGATTTGACTGCTCCTTTTCTTTCACTAGTTTTTCCAATTCCGCTTCCATTTCCTTCAACTGTGCATTCTACTCCATGATCAGTTTGAGCATCTCATCCTTTTCTCCTTCAGTCTCTGCTATTTCCTTCTCTTGTGAATCTTTTGTTGGTGGAAATTTTAACTGTTTCCTCAGAGATGCTATATCAACATTTTTCCTTTTTAGCATCTCCTCGACTGCTTTCACATTCGAGGGGTCATAACCGATCTTGAGGACCAGTTCTTCCAACGTCTTTATCCTATTATCCTTGGAAAAGGATGATATTTTTTCTAACTTTAGCTGTGTCTAGACGTTGTTTAGAGATACTTGTAACTTGGAGGTAGTAGTAGAAGCATTTGCCAATGTGGAGAAAACCATTTCTCCAGTTTGCCTATGCAGATCCATTTAATCAACTGAATGCACATCTTTAGTCTGAAATTCGAAAGTTTCCCTTTTGTAATTGGTGATTACTTTCGGGTCTGGCACCTGTGCTTGTAGAAACTCCATATGCATTCTACCATTCTCAATGTCGAATGCAGACAACAATCTATGTTGTGCAGTTGATGTTTGCTTCTAGAATTGAGCATACGTGTTGTTGGTCAACGTCTGATTTCTCTTTTTAATCAGATCATATTTCTCAAAAATACTCAATTTTGGTCCTGTTTTGCTTGAATGGTTGACTGATGGAGTATCTGTAGGCTTCTTGGGCAACACTGTAGTCACGATTTGTTTGCTACTTGTAATAATGAACGACTGATCAACCTCTAGAGTTGTAGTGAATTGAATTCCCTTTTCACCAACCGTGTCTGGTGCCTGACTGGTCTTTGGCCTCTTTGTGTGCAATTGGAACTCTTAAGATGATACTTTAGTGATGGAAGGTGAAGTGTCCTTCCTGGGCCTTTTCTCCTTGGGAAACTGTGGTGTAGTCATCTGTGAAATAGTGATCGGTGGGTCCTGCTATTCTGTCTCAACCAGAGTGTTTGGCTCCCATTCTGTCTAGTTGGTGAACTTCTCTACCTTAGGCTTGGATGTGTGAACATACGGGATATTGTTATTTTTGACCCTCATCTCGAAAATTATCCCTCACAGATCATAGTGCCATGCGAAACTAACAACAAAATTCATTTCTTTTAGCAGTCTGTCTGCTTCCTCCCCGATGCCTCGACTATTGCAAATGAATGGTCATATTTTCCCTTTGATCCTAAGTTGTTGCTTCTTTTTCAGAGACACAAAATGAATGTCGTCTGAATTGATCATATGCCTTATGTACTCCAGGAAAAAAATACTCACGGACAGATATTTGGGTAACTTGTATGGGGCCAATTCGCACCCATACACTCTGATCTCTGTGTGGTCCTGGTACAAGTACCGGTCTCCCATTTTTGCAAGATCCGAGAGGTGTAGGATGCTCTGAATTTCCTTGTTTATTCTAGGTTCAGGTCTCCCACTGAGCATACTCACCACTGGGTAGTAGAACTGCTTGATGAACTGTTTGAAACTGAATTCTGTAGAGTTATGTTTGAGCAACAAAGTCCACACTGTCACTGCCTGTGGTCTCCCATCTTTATCCATCTTTTGCATTGAAAAGGAAAATTTGTCCACTTGAAAGAAAATGAACAGGTAAGCCAGTATTGAAGAATACCAGAACATTCCTTCTGTGGTGAAGTTAATGAATTGTTTGTGAATGATGTTCGCCAGGAACGTACTGTAGTCAAACTGAGTAGTGGGTCTCTCATCAGTGGAAAAAATGGATAGAAATCCCAAGATGGGTTCATCCACCCATTGATCCGAAAATATCCAAGCAAGGCACATAGTGACGTGATGACCTGGTTTCCATTTACTGAGAATAGGGAGCAAGGATAAGGAGGATTTGTAGTGGGGAGCTGAACAGATTGTGGGAGGAAAAGCTCAAAAATATGAGCTCTTTGGGGAAAAGACAACTTCTGGTAGAGCTTCGTGATGATTTCGAGGTTGAAAGGTGAGGCAGATTCGGCTCTGGGTATCTGCATCATTTGGTCAATGGTTTCTGGTGTGATGAGGAAAATAATTTCTCTCGACGAAGACATAATGGCTCTTTGTTAAGGGATATAATGGGCCTGGCATTTGAGGGCAAATTCAGGAAAGTGGTGAATCTGGGGGAAAATATACAGGGGAAGATTTGACTCCCAGAGCCCAATTTTGTCGCTCTGGTCAAGGAAAACCTCTTTGAGCCATGACTGCAAGTCCGCGAAGTTGAATTCACATCTGGTGTCTGTGATTAAATGGTCTTTGTCTGCCAGGGGGGTCCTGTCAAGGTCGACAGGCAACGGGAGGAAAGGATTTTCCTCATCTTCTGTCCTCTATGATTTTGGTGCCATCACTGTAAAAATACCTGCAAATCAAACAATCATTAGTGGGGATGATCGTGGCTTGGGATTTTTGACTGAAACAGAGAGAAAATGGGGAAAATGCTCTGATGTGACGGGAAAGATATTTTCTGGTGAGACGACATAGTAAGCAATGGAAGAAAGAAGGGAGACAATGGTTTTTAGTGAATGGATATCCGTTGGGTGTGGGGGATAGGTCAGCAGGCTAATGGATAAGTTAACCAGTAATAAATTGCCAACAGATCGTTTGGAGTGTGAGATGGCAGGTAATAATGAATGAAAAATACGACCAGGCAATGTGGCGGGAGATGATTGGGGAGTGACCTTGGTGAGAGGACTTGTAAAGAGAGAAAAAGGGGAAAGGGGCTGACAGAGTAATGAGACATGACCTCTAGGGAAAATGCGGATGATGACATCATGGGGTGACGGGGTATGTCATAAATGATAGGCATTGGAAATCTAAACCAATGAATTTATGCCATGTAGAAGAAAAGGGCCCACCAGAGAATATTCCATTCCGGACCCCCCCCCCCCTTCTGTTAAAGATAGATCAATCGGGGGGGTCCGAAAAACAACATGAGCTGTTGATTTGAGCGGTTTCTTCTCAACTGCAGATCTGTGCATGATATTTAAATAACATTCTGGACCCCCCCACCATTAAAGGTAGAA